>RAON01000007.1:0-531380 GCA_009805295.1 Neurospora sp. FGSC 6877 | reverse complement strand
CCCGTGTGTGTGCTTGTGGGTGTGTGGGTGTGTTTTGCCTGGCTTGGCTGTCAGTCATCGCCCTGCCCATCTTGGTTATCTGGCTGCCTTTCTTTCCGTCCTGCATATGGCAAAACCGCGGAGTTGTCACCGGTTTTTTTCGTGTTCGCAATCTCTGTTTCGGGTCCGTAGGCCCCCGGAGGCCCCGCTCATCGCCGACGATGATGTGAGTTGAGGGCGGTGATGATGCGGATCTTGTCACATTGGTGTTGAGTCGTCAGGAAAAGGAGTAGGTAGAGTCGATGATCTTAAGGTAAAGAGGAGGAGTAAATACTTTGGTTATGTGTTGAGATCGGGCGTGGCATTACCTGCGCTTCGGGGTGAAAAGCTGTTGCTATTGTTTGACTCGGTTGACGTTTTGCCATCCTCTAACTGTCCAGTGAGTCCGTCCAAGTTTAATCGATCATCCAAAAACTTTCCGTCCGTTTAAGTGAAAACCGGATCTTGCCCTCACGCCAAGATTAACTAGAATATGTCAAGTAACAAGGTCAGGGGCAAAGAGCCCGGCGAGCTCCGCGCCTCTGTTCATTGAAATGTGATTTACCGTCCTACACATGCCTCCCTCGAGCCGGTTACCGCGGATGAGGCTCAAGTCCTGTGCATCATTGTTTTTGTGTGACACCCAGCCGTTCCTACAGCCTCACAGACGGAAGCGAGCGGCTAGCACGATGCCTTCCATCGAAGATTATATCGCTCAATGCTGAAGTTGATACACTGATGTTTCGTCAATCTTAAAGGCGCTAGTAATATGGGACTCGAGGATATGGGCTTTTCAAGTGCCTCAGGCTGGTATTGCTTAGCTCTCAACTCCCACCATTGTCTACTGCCACTCTCAGTGTAATTTCAGCCCCGAATTATATTGCCAACGACGACCACAGCATTCACTAGTCAGCTGCGGTGCTCCGTAATACCAGGCTACATTGAGTAGGGGGCATACACAGAGGTACGAGGTTCAGTAAGATACTGTTGAACGAACCTGATCTGGCTGAGCACAGCTTTCGGTGTAGTGACGGCTGGGAAATTTTGGATTTTTGGATCGTCTCCGAATGACCAACCTCACTTAGCTCTGGTAACTCTGTTGGGTTGGGACAGCATGATCCCGTAGTAACTCGATACTGGAAGCTGTGATGCAAGTCATTCGAGGTCGGCGACTAGGGTGTGTCAGATTGTACTTGCGAGTGATGTTCTCTGGGGTTTGCGCAGCGAATCACTGGTGTTGACAAGCAAACCTTCCTTGCTGGTTTCCTTCCGCTGTTAGTTCTTCGAGCCTTCAAAGTCACGATACAGGTGAACAGTTTGCGGACTGCCGCCCTCCTTGTGGTCATGATCATACCATAACCCAGAGGGTAACCCCTAAGAGAGACCAGCAGCATGTTGCTCTTTCCTCTGCAAAACATCAACTAGTCCAAAGCGGTAACTTCTCAATGTCACCCAACATGTCAACCTGTTAAACACGATGCCGGCTATATATTACATGTAGATGTATGCCATGAATAGTAATCACGTTGTATGATATGCATCTGCTTGGTACCTGGCAGCTTTGACACCACCATGAACAGAGATAGTTGCATTCCGATTCGGTACCGCAGGGAACCGCAGAGTGTGCAGGTAGGTGTGCTCGAGGTGTGGTTCGTTTATTTCATCAGTTGGGGAACAATCTCCAGGAATGACACCCTATCCCGAGCCTGACCGACGGTCCCGATGTTTGGCTGTTTCGATCGATGTCAATGTCAATATCAAGGAAACTCGACACTTTTTTTCATCCTCATCCTGACAACAATACCGACCGGAATCTTTCCCGCGGTGGACGGCGTGGATGGTTGACCTTGCAGATCTGACAAAGCTCTGCTTTGTCCGCAGTGCTGTCACTTGAGGGACTTAGGCTGTCTGGTCTGCAAGATATCGTGTTCTGGAACTGAGACAGAGAGGTGTTGACGCACGAGCCATGAGATGACGACCCCTGATGTGCGTCGAGGGAAAGTTGCCGCCGCCGCTGGCGTGTTTGTAGGTATACAACATCGGATGGTGAAGTCTCCATGGGAAGATAATCGCCGACAAACGAGGGTATAGGCTGATTGGCTGGTTGGTCGATTTGGGGGTGACACAGTGAGAGACGGGGTCCGGAAGGTTGTCGTCCAATGCTTCTTGTCCATCGGAGCACGAAGTAAGGGAAAAGGAGTAAGATACGAGCTGCGACGTAACCTATTGATTTGTTCTATGCCAGCTCGTAGCTGATGTGTGTGAGCTTCGAAGAAAGTGCACAGGGGGATGGCTGAAGACAGTCCGATAGACGTCGCAGTCCGACCGACATCGGGATATTGAACATGCTCGGTGTTCGTGAGTTGTGGGTTGGTTTCTTGGCCATGTCGGCTCTTTCCTCCCAAGGGTATCCTGTCCAGTGAGAGAGGGGTTTAATGATCGCCGAGGAATCCTATGTGTTTTTTGCCTGAGAAAACAAAAGAGTCGAGAGTATGATTTAATTAGTTGAAGGTGACAGAAACAAAAAGAGGTTAGTAATTCGGGAGAAAAAGGAAACAACGATTGGCAACAGGGGCCTGAGACTCAATGTTGGCCATTGGATACCCTGACTTCAGAGTTGACTTTTCAGTTCTCGCCTAAAATGCCCTGGCTCGCCTGGCATATAGTGCATGGGCCACTGCATAACGAAAGGTCGCATGTGAGGCCGCTTGGCCGTTGAGGATGGTCGACGGTTGGTGTTTGGAGTTTGAAGATGCGTGAAAGGGTGAGGTCAGTGGTTGGCTTCCCCTAAAGGAGGCATGTTGGTTCTGAATTTCCAGCGGCCGGTGAGCCTAAGTACCTACTGCCCCGGCTGCGGGAGGAGGTGAGCACGGGAAAGGGAGCTCTTTGCAGGACAGGTTAACCCTTCCTCTTTCGGCTCCAGATATCCGCCCACCCCGCGAATTAAGTGAGAATGTGTGTGTACCTGACGAACAATGAATGGGCATCAACACCCGGCAATTTATCATGTGCTCTTCAATAGTTTGCAATTTGAACATCAATCGAGGGTCAATAAACCCATGCAGCCGACTTGTGACACTTACAGCGAGCGGAGGTGGGGAGCTGATGCGCAACTAAGCCCTGATATGTACCCATTTCAGGCCAATTACAGCAGAGCCTCCACTGGAGCCATAGCCTCCGGATTGTCAAGTAATTAACTCTTCAGAGGTCATCGCGAATACGTACACCTTGATGGCTTCATGGCAAAAGAGATGGGCAACGGCACAGTACGTCTGAGACATGGACGGGCTGTCATGCGGCGTCTCTTGCAGAAAGATATGTCGCTGGGCCATGTCCACGGTACGGACCGTACAAGTATCCGTCATCCGGATTGCTGTCACCACTCACCTCAACTGCATGGACGCCCATCCAAACAATGTCTTGCCTGTCCGTTCGGTTCCGCTTCACGGTTCTTTTGGCCTGCCGTTGTGTATCCCCAGAGTTGGGCTGGACGCCACCGTCGAGTTGACCACGGATGGGCCATGGCCATTGCTCCAGCAGGTCCCCGGCGATTACTGAACAACACATCATGAGGTAGACACTCGGAGGCTTTGCGGAAGTACACATACCGATGAAGGAGATGGATAAAGAGGAGCCATGATGGACACGATGGACCATCTGGATTTCCGGACTTTCTTTTGCCTTTCTTGCTCTCTTCTTTAGGTATCGGACCATCTCCATCTCAGGTCTGGACTCTATACAAACGGGCTGAGCTCTCATACGGTATATTTGAGTCACGAAAGATCTCCGTCTTGTCGACGTCTCGTGATATCCTTTACGAAGGCAGTGGCCGGGATCCTCGACATCGACCCCGGCTGGGACCCAGCAACGCGCACACGAGGCTCGGCCCTGTCACCGGTGCGTTGGTTCTTCATCAGCCGGTGGACTACCTTGCCTGCCCCGGTAACTTGAACTCATCTAGGCCTTTTTGGCTCTGAAGCCATCCCGGACTAGACTCCACCGGGCACCACTTTGGGCACCACCAGGGCACCACAAGCGACGGACGAGACCCTCACGACCCTTCCGACCCTTTCAGGCTTCTCGCCTTTCTGTTGGAACCATCGATGCTTAATTATTCGCTTGCGCCCAGCTGGAAAACAAGGGTTCAAGACGCCCTTCAAGCTCATCCATTCCCGCCCTTCCCCGCCGCTTTGGCCCCCAATCCCTCCTCGACAAAGATACCTCCCTGGCTGTACTTTACCGCCCAAACACCCGGCGGCGCTTGTTGCTTCGTGTTGTGCCCTGCTCAGTTTTCTACATTTCATACTGTTGGGTCGTTAGGACGGAATCGAGAAGTCACAGTCACGTTAACGACGCGCGAGAACAACCTCGTGAAGAGGGGGCCAGCCGCCAATCCAGTCAAGTGGAAAAGAGCCCTGCGAAATTAGGAGGCCCAAAATTTCTAAGCGGTCCAGAATCCCGACGCGGAACGGTTCCCTCGTTGGCGACTGTCTCCGTTACGTACCGATACCGATACCCTTTCCCAGAGGACGAGAACGGACTCGAGACTTTTTCCCTCTCTTTGCTTTCAAAATCGCTTGCTGGGAGAGACTCACCTTCACCGAAAAGGCGCCCCCATCCTTCTCGGTTCACCTATATCCGCACCGGTCCCGATTGTCAAAAAGTCCAAAGTCGCCCTGCTGCATGCTGCGACGGCCAAGCTGGAATATTGTTGCATCCGCCAATTCGGCGTCCCGCGAATAGCTGGAGCTAGGCTTTGACCTCTTTTTTGTCTAAGCTGCAAAAGTTGGCGAGCCGATCCTAAACACTGAAGAAAAAAAAAAACGGCGCGCAGCAAAAGGGGGCAGCATATCAGATCAAATTCGCCCATCCGAAAACCGACGACAACCACCCCGAGATTTACCGCATCCGCAAACGCATTCGCATCTTCGGAACGGGCAAAGTGAGACGGGTCAGGACGCGTGCATTGGCTTTTACTCTGCTTTTCAGTTCTTATAAGCCCTGCCAGCTGTCTGTGGTGGACTCCTCCCGTTGACCATGACGCGCACTTACGGATACCAGCCTTGGTGAGCAGCCGCCCACTCTCTTATTACACCAATGTTTGCTGGGCTTCCATCTTCAGACGCCCCCTCCTATCCCTATCCTAGAGCACAACCTACACATCAATGGGGCCACAGCAGTGCTCATCAGACGTCCTGTCACTCCCTAATCTCTTTGCTCTGATGCTGATTTGTCCTATAGCCGCGAATTTCATATCGTTGTCCTAGGCACCGGTATGTTGTGCTCTTATCATCCCACCCTCCTCTTTCACTTGGCTTTTCACTATGAACCTCATTGTGGAAAAAAAAAAAAAAAAAAAAAAAACCCACACAAACTCCTATGCCAAGACATGCGCATCACATGCTACAACTGCTGACTTTGATGGCTTACTTAAGGTGGCGTCGGCAAGAGTTGCCTAACTGGTATGTTGTATCCCCCCCCCCCCAAAAGTCTGACCCCTATTCAACCACACCTGCATGACGACCCCTGTCACCTCTATGGACAAGACAACGGAAGACTGGGCCTCATGATGCTGACGGACGATATGTTGTGAACAACAGCACAATTTGTACACAATGAATGGATTGAAAGCTATGATCCAACCATTGAGGACTCGTACAGGACACAGGTGTCTGTCGATGTAAGTCTTATCTTCCCCATTCTGTTAATGGATGTTCATGTCTCAGATTTGCTAACAAGGACCTACAGGGACGACAAGTGATACTGGAAATGTGAGACCTTCCTCACTCACACTTCACTTTTATCCGGTTGATGCTAACATGTAGTTCACCAGCCTCGACACCGCCGGCACAGAACAGTTCGGTGAGTAACAGAACCCCCCTAAACTTAACTTACACCCCCAACTTGGAACTCACCTCGCTAACACTTTCGGCAAAAGTTGCTATGCGAGACCTGTACATGAAGGCCGGCCAAGGATTCCTATTAGTCTTCAGCATAACCTCGCAAGCCTCGCTAGACGAGCTCACCACTCTCCGCGAGGAGATCATACGCATCAAAGATGACGAGAACATCCCCATCGTCATGGTGGGCAACAAGGCCGACCTGCTAGACCAGCGAGCGGTCGATCGCGCAAAGGCCTTTACCATTTCGCAACAGTGGAATGCGCCTTATTATGAGGCTAGTGCTAGGACGAGGAGTATGTTCATGTCCCTATCCCTAAAAATGCCATAAGGTAGTTACTAACGCTGCCAAAAGCAAACGTCGACGAAGTCTTCGTCGACCTCTGCCGCCAAATGCTCCGAAGAGACGATAGCGGCCACCAAGACGACGACGACGGCACACGCAATGGTGGTGGTGGGTACGGCTACGGCCAGGGGAAACAGGAGGATGGTAATGGGTCCATGAAGAAGAAGCGGAGGAGAAAGAGGAAGGGCGATCATAAGTGCATAATCATGTGAAGCAAACTGAACGTTTTTTACACACACCTGCCTCACAGCTTTTAATAAGATAGGTGGTCTCTGAACTGAGAGACTCTTTTGTGGATATGAATCCAGGTTTTGAGACCTCCGACTGATGATCAGTTGGGAGAAAGAGAGAAGCTCCAACTACGGGCGGGATGAGGGGAAATTCGGTTTACGGACGAGTTGGATGGAAAGAAGTCATTTGGGCTCAGGGGCATGCTAGGAAGGCTCGATGAGAACCTCAAAGGCCGAAGCGGAAGATGCCGAGGAGGTTCGGAAGGCGCAATGGACCGGCTCCTTGGCGTTTTCAGATCTCTTATCAGAATCCTCGACTTCCAGGATGCCGAGGGAAGCCGGTCACACCATCCTGTGTCGTTCTTACCTGTCATGTGCCTTACCGTGCAGCATTTTTTCTGTTTCTTTTCTTATTTCTTTGGGGTCTTTTTTTTTTCAGAATTTGCATCGGAGGTATTTTGGCGCTTTCAGTCATCATCCTTGGTCCGTTGTTATTCTTGTTCCGCTATGATTAGGGGAGACATTTTGGTATTCACTTCCTGCATACCTTGGTTACGATACCCTGACGTGCCTTCCGTTCATTCTGCGTTCGTTCTTCGTTCGGGGATACAGAAAATAAGGATAAACGTTCAGGTTCACCGAAACACGGTTGGTTGTTGGTGAGACAAGCATAATATGTTCTATTTCTAGCTGCTAGCCGGCAGCAATTGCACTTCCTGATTCATCCGACGTTCATTTCCCGTCTTTTAAGTTCAGCGAGCTAATCCTTCGTGTCCCGTAGCGGAGTCCAACCCATGGTATCATATCCAACCCCAACTTCCAACATCCATAAGTTCTTTTTTTGTTCCTCAACATCCAACTTCGTTTCTTCATGTTCTCATCCGGTGTTCATCCATCACGCCATCCCCTTCACGTCCTGCCTACCGCCCCGTTCTCCCCATCCACCATGGTAGGCGTACTCGCATCTGTATTCTCCTCGCTCCCGTTTTGATTCTGTGCCTCAGCCATCACCATCCTACTGTCCAAATCCCCACCACGTTGCTGTCCCACAGCAGCAGCAGCAGCATCATCATCCTGCTTCTCCAAATCCATTTGCTCACTCTCCCCTTCACCCTCCTCATTTTCCCCCTTTTTGTCATTCCTCACCCAAAACTTCAACCTCCCAAAATCCAAATCCCTTTCCGCCCACCTCCAACTCTCTCCCCGCTCCTTATACTCCCCCAATAAATCATCAAAAGTCTTGCCATCTTTTTTGAGTTGCTTTCTTATGCTTCTCGTCCTCGCCAACCAAATCAAGTGCGACCCAAAGATGCCCAGCTCGAGCAAGGCGCAAATAATGTAGAGGACCCCACCCAAAACGTCAAACGTGTTTTGCGTCACCACGGCCATCAGGGAGAAAAAGGCTCCTGACCAGTCCATTGCTAAGAAAAACCAGTTTATGCCGACGACCCGACCGTGCCGTTTGTACATTTCTGCGTAAGGGGGAAGAAGGCCGGCGGCGAGGAGGATGGCGGCTATTATGCCGATGGCTAAGATGGGGGTTTCGTTGCCTGCTTCGTAAAGAGGCTTTTTAAGGGGACGGTTAGTCAGTCATCCTTAGTCATGGGGATGAGGGAGGAGGAGGAGGGAGATAACTCACCCGAAGTGTCAAAATAAGTGCTGCCTCAACACCGGCGAATACGCAAGCAACGGTCAAAGCTAGGAGGGTGGCTTTCCAGGTTGGCCATTTTCTTTTGTGTTTTGTTTATCTTATTAGCACCTATATCCATCTCTCCATCTCTCCATCTCTCCAACTAAAACTCAAACTCCAAGGCAATCCCAACTCCACAGGAAAAATCCAAAGGAAAGAGGGACGGGAAAGAACTTACGACCCATAAATCAAAATCTGCGCCCACCCAACCAAACAAAGCGCCATAAACACCTGCGGCTGCACCTGGATCGGTATGTTGAAGTTCTGCGCTACCGCGTACACCCCAAAGGGCACGCCGCACAGCGCCCAGAGAAACATCATGGTTCCCGGTAGGCCGGTCGTGCGTTTGGTGCGGTAGTTGGTCCATATTTGCGGGATGAGCTGGACGCACCAGAGGCTGAAAGATGTGGCATGGTTTGTTAGATACGAGATGTTCAGGGGGAAAAGAATTTTGGGGGGGTTTCTGGGGAGGCTTACACAGTCCCTATGGTCCCAAGTACATTGGCGGCCTGTGAATGCTCGTTAGTATCACTGTTACGATCAATTGAGGTTGTACAACACCCGTTATCGAAGCCATAATACCATGGTTCAGATGGCGACACTGATGGACGGGAATTGTGGTAGCAGTAGCAGGTAAGGTAACACAGCCTGCCAAACAGCGGAAGCGGGATGACGCACAACTGGGATTTCTGTCTGAGGCGCCATGGATGTCTCGAGTAACCTCTTCTTTATCTTTTGCGTTCGCGAGAAAAACTTGTGATCTGATGATTATAAGTAAACATCAAACTGCAGTGATGATGTGCTCGTCTATCAACAGTATGCATCGATGGCGATTTGCATGACGATGCAGAAATGCAGAGATTATAAAAAATAGCTTGGAACCGAAGGATGCCGAAAAAGTTAGACCGAGGGACGAAAATATGTACGCATCAGATTGATCCCAAGTTGAGTTAAGCGGCGAATATTCCAGCCATTGGAACATGCATCAAGCACAACAAGCATGCGCACACACAAACCCACCTGGCAGAACCCGACGTTCATTCAGTTCAGGTTGTTCTTTGCTTTGCTTGTCAAAGCGGCTGCCAATTTTGGTTAGAGAACTGGGGAAAAGGTACGGCGAGCACTAACAATGCAGGGAAGACAAGTCCGGAAAATCGGACACTTCAGCACTTCATGATTTGGTATGGCGAACTATCGTTGTTTCTAGGTTTCTAGAATCTACACGTCTTTTGAGCATCGATATTGTAAACAGAAACTGTGATGCTGTTTCGATTTTGATCACGGCGCAAAATTCGCTTGGAAGTTAACGAGAACCAGCCAAGATGTCTTTGCAACGACAAGCCGGCAGACGAAGCCGCTATAAAAGTGTCAGCACTGTGACAGACTGTGTGGCGTGCGCTAAAATGATCGCCGAGGCTCCGCTGAAAGCTTAATGGCACAGTGTGTTGCTTGCCGCCAAGACGAATTGCACACTGTTTTTTTCCAGAAATTTTCAGCGGCCGGCAGCTTCAGGAACCTTCATCCGAGATCTTTCAATCGATAACGAGACCTCAAGCCAAATACACCAGACCAAAGAGTTATTCACAGGACAAAATTTATGGTCAAGGCACAACCTGGATCCTCATCAAAGTCGTCAATTGTTACTGTCAGAATATTGTGCTCCTTCATTGGCTACTACCAACACTCGCATCACCACCATCAACACCTATCTGCCTGCCTGCCGCTCAGTCAGTGCCTACCACCTTGTGACGAAGTACTCCCTTCCTCCAGCAGACAACCCGACAAAAAAGCAGCCATGGCCACCGAAATGATCAACAGGAAAAGAAAGGCCGACGACGATGGCGGCGCCAAGAAGAAGAAGAGATCCAAGAAGGCGCGCGAGGACGAGGGTGATCTCGACGTCGAGGCAGGTCTGAACAGGGCATTCGAGCGCATGGACGGTCAGCTCCTGGCGGATCACATTGCTCAGAAGGTGACGCGGTTCGGGACCGATCTCAGCTCCGTCGAGCTTTCGGATCTTTACATTTCTGGTGAGTGCATGGAAGTTTTGAACAAGGGAAGAAAAGGAAAGAAAAGTATCATGACCGAGTGAGAACCTTGGTGTTGACTTATGATGCACAGCAAACGCGATTAAGGACACCACTTCCTTCCAAAAACCCAGGGACAAGGACAACCTGCCAGAGTTCCTCGAGGAGTTCTCGGAGAATCCTGCCAAGTTGTCCGAGGCGCCCAAGTCGAACGGGTCACCGCACACACTGGTCGTGGCCGGCGCGGGTTTGCGCGCTGCGGATTTGGTCAGGTATGTTCAGTCCGGTGATGGGTTCTTTCCGTGGGTTTGAGTTGCGCTGACAAGATGATTGCCAGATCATTGAGGAAGTTTCAGACAAAGGGCAACTCGGTTGCCAAGTTGGTAAGTCGCGGTGTCGACGTGAAGGAAAGAAGAAGGACGAGTTGCTGATAACGATCGTTCGACAGTTCGCCAAGCATTTCAAGGTCGAGGAGCAGGTCTCCTTCCTCAAGAAGAGCCGCACGGGAATTGCCGTGGGTACTCCTCAGCGCCTGATTGATCTGATCGAAAATGGTACGATACCTATCCCGGCCTTGCCAGTGCCCAGTCCATGCGCTTTCTCTGTTTTTGCTAACTCCTTCCACCAGAGTCGTTGTCTCTTGACAGCCTGAAGAGGATCGTTGTGGACGCTTCCCACATCGATCAGAAGAAGCGGGGCGTCGTTGATATGAGAGAGACGATGATGCCATTGATCAAGCTCCTCACGAGGAAGGAGCTTCAGGATCGCTACACAGCGGAGGAGAAGCATGTGGATTTGATGTTTTACTAAGCACAGGTATTTCTTCACTTCAGTTTTTCTCTTAATGATACCTACCTACTCCTTGTAGCAAATGCACTTTCCAGACCACACACCAAAGGACCGAATCAAGAAGCAGACTCCAAGTGACTCTGCTTTGTGTTCAACCTGGGACTTTCTGCTGATTTTCCTTGTTCAGGGAAAGTGTGCCGTGCTCGACATCTCCACTCCCTCACTTACTCCGTTCTGCTCCTTCTCCGATGTCGTTGCCCACCACGCCATGGCACCATGGCCATCATGGTTCCTACCACTCTGCACCTGTCGTTGCCCACCTCCCAGTTCACCATCAACCGGCTCCCAAACCCATGAGACCAAATACTTAAACCCATCCTTCTCCCACTCTCAGATTCTTCCTCTCTTCTCTTCTTCAGAACAGCACACTCTTTTCCCCTCTCTTTTTGGATCAGGTATCCCGAATTCTTTCAATCATTCCTCTTCTTTTTTGGAGATCATACTTGAATTGCAGTCAGCTATCAGCTCTCAATCAACAACTATCGACTCCTCTGTTTTGTGTTCTTCCTTTTCGAGATACACCGCAGGGTCTCAACACACCACGACGAACGAACGGCTTTTCGAGATATTAGCTCTCTGAAACAGCTCACGAAAACTCTTCACGATGAAGTCTTCCCTCTTGATGCTCACGCCCGCCACTGCGGCCCTCGCTTTTCCCGACTGTGGTCAGCCTTGCATAGCTCCCGCGCTTGACTCGTCCGGGTGCGCCACGCTTGCGTGCCTCTGTGAGAGGACTCATAAACTTCAGGTCGGTTTACCTTCTTCGCTTTCTTCATATTGGTTGTGACTTGGACTAACTTGCCCTCCAACAGACCATGTTCGAGTGCTTCATGGCCAATTGCAATGCCCAAGAGTACCACCCTGCCATCACGCGCATCTCCAATGACTGCATCAATTACGGCCCGGCTCAGTATGCTGTCCCGATGAGCTACATCTCTGGCTCTTCCAAGGTTGCCTCTCCCTCTGTTGACCACATGCCCTACTCGCTCAACCCAACTCTGCACCTCTTCACCACCAATCCTACCTCCGTCAAGGACAATTGCCCTGACGGCAATGGAAATGGCAACGGTAACGGTGGTGCCGGTCTCGGTGCCGGCGGCCTGCCTCCCGGTCTCCCCTTCGGACCTGCTTATGGCAATGGAGCTGGCAACGGCGGAAATGGTGGCAACGGCAATGGTGGCAATGATGCTGGCTCTGGTCTTGGAGGCTTGGGTGCCGGAGCTGGGGCTTATGGCAACGGTGCTGGTAATGGCGCTGGCAATGGAGCTGGCAACGGTCTCGGAGGCAATGGCAACGGCGGTCTCGGCAATGGTGCTGACGGCCTGGGTGATGGTTCTGGTGCTTATGGCAATGGCGCTGGTGCTGGCAATGGTGCGGTTAATGGAGGCAATGGCAATGGAAATGGAAATGGAAATGGAAATGGAAATGGTGCTGGTAATGGCGGGAATGGCGCTGGTGCTGGAAGCTTGGGTGCCGGTGCTGGAGCCTATGGGTCGGGAGCAGAAAATGGTGCAAGAAACGGCGGCCTGGGCAATGGTGCTGGCAACGGTCTCGGCAATGGCGGTAGCGGTGCAGGCAATGGTAGTGGAGGCATGGGAGACTGCGGTGGCATGGGCGGAGGTCCCGGTGGCGGTGCTGGAGGTCTGGGCAACGGTGCCGGCGGTCCTGGTAATGGTGCTGGAGGCCTCGGTAATGGTGCCGGCGGTCTTGGCTACGACTCCGGAGGTCCAGGCGGCGGTACTAGCAACGGCAACGGCAACGGCAACGCTAACAATGGTGCTGGCAATGGCAACGGCAACGGCGCTGGCAGCGGTGCACCATGCCCCAATGGTAACGGCAACGGCAACAGCAGTGAAAATGGCAACGGAAATGGCAACAATGGAGCTGGCAATGGCAATGGCAACAATGGCGCTGGCAACGGAAATGGCAACGGAAATGGCAACAATGGAGCGGGCAATGGCAATGGCAACAATGGCGCTGGCAACGGAAATGGCAACAATGGAGCGGGCAATGGCAATGGCAACAATGGCGCTGGCAACGGAAATGGCAATAATGGAGCGGGCAATGGCAATGGCAACAATGGCGCTGGCAATGGAGGCAATGGAGGCAATGGGAACGGAAATGGTGGCAACGGCGGCAACGGCGGTGCTGGTGCTGGTGCTAGCGGCCCTCCTCCTTCACCCGCTCAGATGCAAGGTCCCCTCGTCCAGACTATCTTTGTGATCGGAACTCCGAGCCCCGAAGCTATTGTCCCGGGATCCGGAGCTGGAAACGGCGGCGGTAATGGCAATGAATCTGGTGCTGGCAATGGGAATGGAGGCAACGGCGCTAGCAACGGAGGCAATGGTAATGGTAACGGCAACGGCGCCGGTGATGGCAATGGTAGTAACGGCGGCAATGGCAATGGAAATGACAACGGCAACGGCAACGGCGCTGGCGCTGGCAACGGAGGCGCTCCGGCACCTACCCCTTGTCCCTCAGGTTCCGGCCCCTCATCATTCCTCGTCCTCACTATCACCGTCCCTCAGCCTGCGCGAGTTATGGAGAAGAAGCAATACTGGAACGCCAACGTTATGGCCTATGGTGGTCCCGATGATGGTTCTGGTGCCCCACCGGGCAGCGGCGGCTCAGGAGTAGCACCGGGCAACGGCAACGGCGGCTCTGGATCAGCACCCGGCAGTGGAGGCTCCGGGGTTGCGCCTGGTAATGGCAACGGCGGTTCGGGTGTAGCACCTGGCAATGGCGGCATGGGACCAGGCAACGGAGGCTCTGGGGTGGCTCCTGGGAACGGCAATGGTGGTTCAGGAGCAGCGCCAGGAAATGGTGGTTCAGGAACAGCTCCCGGTAATGGAGGCTCCGGAGTTGCGCCCGGTAATGGCAATGGAGGATCGGGCGTAGCACCAGCAAGCGGCGCGCCTCCAGCACAGGTCACCCATTCTCTCGCTGACACCAACGCGCCTCCTCTCGGGCTTCTGCTCATTCCTGTCACGGTCATGATCGGCTGGGGATCTCTTCTTTTCTTCGTCTAGGATGAACACGGCTATAATTTCTTTTCTTTTGTCTGATGGATCATATTATCTCATGTTATGGGGTGCAAAGAGACTATGGCGGTTATTAGAGGGTCATGTTGATATCATTTGAGCAGAAAGACTAGCTTTATTGAGGAACCAAAGGATTTGGGTTCTTGTAAGATGTCTGATTCGAAAAGCACGAGGGGCTGACTAGACTAATCAAGCATGTTCCTCCAACTTTGACTTGGACATTGTGAGGTTCTTGTTTGCTTCTTGTGGTATTGATGGGAGACCTGCCTATTCTCACCACGTCGTGCCAATCGCTTTGCTTTGTGACAGGACATCACTTAACAAAGTAGCGAGAAATGGATATCATCGTATCTGCAAGTCGTCAGGTCCTTCATCCCAGAGTGCCCAGGTAGTTCTTATTTTGCTGGCGACTGACAAACACGGTAGTCACAGAGAGCACACGGTAGTTGAAATGACTTGCGTTAAACTTGCATTCTTGCTGGATGCCTTATCCATGTCAAGAGTTCAATAAGATCTCATTCCATCCAGGTCTTTCGGTATCATGCAATACTTTTGTTCCGTCCCCCGCAGTTCAGAGTCTGAGATATACAACCTCCCTTCCGTCCATTGCGGGGTGAGCCTCTATTACCGTGGGCATTTCCCAAAGGGGATACGGAACGGGACGGGCAAAGGTGAGAGGTTGAAGGCGAAGCCGGGTAAAGCGAGTGAAGCGAAGGCTGGGCTTATGTATGTGGCTTGTTTGAGATTGCACGTCAAGCCGGTACCGAATATGTTCGATTCATGAAGCGAGTCGGGAAATGATGAGATTGAGCGGGATGGCACGACATGGGTACCAAAACCTTTATATTGACAAACTGGACAACATTTGGGGAACAGGCTAGGGAAACTATGGGGAAGTGAATGCGCAAGTGAATATGGAAGTGAAGAGAGGATGAGGGGGTGAAGAGGATGGATGATTGATGGGTTGGTGAGTGACTGGTGGTTCCGCGGTAAGTGCTGAGTGAACTTAAGGAATCGTAAGCTCAAGAGCAGGTTAAGACGATAAGCGGTCAAATCGAACAGCTGAAGCCGGTATTGGTGATAGTAATGTCGGTGATCGGAAGTGGGAGAGAAAGAGGCTTGCATGATGCAGATTTTAGCTTGCACATCACGCATCACTCGTGGGTTGTGGGAAGCGTGGGTCGTGGTTGAAAGCTTCTAATACTATATGTAGGTAGGGAGATGGAAATGCCGCGCGTACTGTATAAGCAAGCATGATGCGATAATTGTTCTGTTGTCCTTCTCTTCTTCTGTCGTTCTCTGGTTTACATCTTCACATCTCTATCTTACCAAGTCGACGAGGCTGAACGACAACAACTGAGGTCGATGACCATACGAAATCCTTTAGACCAGATCTCGGGACCGTTTTCTTTGACTCGAACTCTCGAAGTGGGAACGACAAGGCATCATGATCGGAGTTTACTTGGGTCTCGATCTCGTGATGGTCTGATGATGAGTGATGAGTGTGATACCGAACTAGCGTTCTTCGCAGGTATTCCCAATACCGGTCAATATAACTTACCACAGCTCACCAGAGCTCACCTGCGTCCTGCCTCGCCTAGGTGCTTGCATGCCAGCTTGCATGTGTAGTCCCGACTGACATCGTACAGGCACATCATCACCATCATCACCGTCGCACGACAGCATGGCGAGCGTGGGTAGCAAGTGGGAAAGGGAAGGGAATGCGAGGCAACGAACGGAAGAAAGCGGGATGTGGAAAATGTGAACGTGGAATATCTTGACGGAATGGGTAGCGAGGCATCTGTATTGTTAATGCAAGCAAAGGCCTTGAAATCTTTTTTTCTTCCCTTGAGGAAGATACCGAGTTTTGGAGGCCTTCATCTTGTTCCTTGCCTTCCATTAGTTAGTCGGTGACACTCGTTCATTTCGGTCAGAGAATGGGAATTTCCAGCCAATATAAAAACGGTAAAGTAATCCATCTATCTGCTGCCAATGTCTTGACCTGGCATATGCCTGGCTTTTGTAAATGTAACATGTCTTGGAATCTTCTTTCGAAACTTTGGATTGGGAACCAGACTTTGCAAAGTTGGCGACAGACAGCAAGGTGTCTGTTAATATTCCCAAGTTCCAATTGTCAGTCGGTTGGATCGAGGTCCAGTCCGGATCGAGCGGATATATCAAGAAAGCAAGGGGGAAAGAGGATATATTCCCGTTCTACGTTCCATTCATCATTCTTGTCAAATGTATAATAACCGCTTGGTATAGGGTTGGATATGCGGATTTGGCCCTGGCAGTTGAATACGTTAATGTAGCAGCTGTGCCTGTTACATTGGATACATACATACATACCTGTACAGTACACGTACAGGACCTGCTAATGTTGGATTTCCTGCGCAGGTTGACCGTTGACCTGGCAGGTTTAGCGTACCGGTTTATGTAGCATGTAATGTACGATACTACCTACCTAATCCTAATGTCAGGTCCGTCGGGGGGCGGTTTTTTCTGGGGTTGGGGCCAGACCGACTGTTTTATCGATTGTCAGCATTTAGCTGTGGTATGATATGATAACGATAGTTGGTCAAAATCTCCGAAACCCCATCTTCCAGTCTTCCATGTTTGTTCTCTCTTGGGGGTATGGGCATGGCAGGTTATTTCGAGTAAAAGGGACCCTCGGACCCTCAGAAATCGGGCGCCAACCCCCTCCAATCTCGATCTGACATCCGAACTTATCTGCCCTGGTTGTGGGACTTGTTTTTTTCTTTCTCTTCCCCTCGAGATCCTATTTTTTTGTTTTCGATTTGTTGATGGTGATGTCAGACGAACGTTTGTTGTGGTTGTTGAGAACTTTTCGATCAGACCGGACCAGGGGTGGTAAAAACAGGCTTCGGAACAAGTTCATGGCAGAGTCGTGCGGGGAATGGGGATTCGGCTTCGATGGATGGAACCGGGACCAGGGCAGACAGGCCTGCCTGCCTGCACCATCTTCACCTTGCTTTTTATGGCGCGTGGAACGTGCCGAACTTCCTTGGCAGGATGGTTCTTGAACGGTTTTACCAGAAGGCGCCCAGAAACCCCAGAAAAATTCCAGGTTTGGAGGAAACTTGGACCGTTTGGAATGGATTGTCGTCGCGATATCCCATTTTCGGCCGTAAGCCGATGGGGACTCTGGCGATGCAGTCAACTGCGGACCACGGGGACTCTTCTGATCATCGATCCAAGTGATCCCGCCCGAATGGAAGCGGGAAAAGGATGCGCAGAAAGATGCGCTCGACCGGGAGTTTGGAGGTTGTTTTCGTAACTTGGCTCGCATCACCGGGGAGCGGCTATGTGTTTTTGTTTACAACGTCCAATGTGCCTATGTATCACGGTTGTAAATTACATACCGGTAAGTTTATCGGATCTCCATGTCTTGCCCCGGAGAGTTAAAGTCTGGCGGTCACGGAAGAAGCTGGAGATAAAGGTGAAAGCTTAGAGTGGAATATCATGATCTGACCGCCAATTCCACAGTATCATGTTGTCGGCCTCGTGGTCTCACAGTTCGTGCCATCAGTCTCACCTTAGGTTCATGCACCTGGAGCCGAATTGTCCAATGGTCTTTGTGCCCTTTTTCAACCTTCATTTGCCCGTGGTTTCGTCTTCCCGCTAGTGCTGCCGGCGATGTCTCCGTCGACGGCAGGACGAAGGTTCGAGCAGATGCCTCACGCCGGGAAGTTCCTATCTGGGACGATGCGCTCCGCACTTCCGCAGGCCAGGTCCCGCAGGCCGCCGCGTGTACCGTACACGGGCTCAGACGATAGGTTGAAGATTGTGAGAAGAGCCTAGAGAGTTCCCAGGAACAGCCGGGCACGTTGCGGAGAATATCTTCCACCACTGCACGCGATCGAGCCGGAAACTGGACCATCGACCCAACCTCCGGTATTTTGTTTAGAGAGAAATGCACGCGTGGAGATGATCGGTCTGAATATGACGCTGTGTAGTGTATGTTCGGATGTTGCTGTGTCGGGTTCAATCGCTGGAGATGGTCGCTCGGACTGCCTATCTGAAACATGCATAATCTGGAGACAGTCTTTGCTGCTGTTTCTGTTTCTGATGTTTTGTGCCAGTTATGCATGGCCTGGAATGGGCATCCCAGTATGGGATAAAGAGGGATGACGTCCTTGTTCGCACTCGGGTTCTGTGTGCGCCTCTGAAGAAAAGAGAGCCAGAGCCTCATGGGACTTTTCGTGGGAATTGGCCAGCGATCTTCGGCCAATTGTGGGGCTGGACAAGGGGGAGCCTAAAATGTTAGCGCGGGGGGAACCTCCCATTTGTTGGCCGGCGCTGTGGACTGTTGTGGACGCTGTCGACGCTCTAGCGATGCACGCCTGTCTCATCAGACGAACAAGAATTGTGGGCGACGCGATGCCCCTTGGTTCTGTTGCATCCAAGTGCAAATCAAAAGATCGAGACCGCAATCCATTTCAAAAGTGAGAAGAAAACTCTGCTAACTGCTGTCGCGCAGTCGCGGTGAAGGTGCAGAAGAGGTGAGTCCAAGACAGTCAGGGTGCAGACATGGAGCAGAAAACCCTCGCCAAGCTGAATTACGACGTGATGGGACATGGAGTAATACCGGATGCGAATAACGTCAAATTTCAGAGAAATTACCTACCCATCTCCATCAACCCACACTGCGCGCTTCTTGGTCCAACCTTAGAGGTGATGGACAAACCGCTGGGGAAAGAGCGACAGATGGCGCATTGATTGCCGGTGCTGTGTAATCGATTGTACTGTTGCAGCGACCGTCCCAAACACGGTTCGATCTCCTCGTCGTTACGGACTGGAGTCCACAAGGCGGAGAATTATGAGAGTGCAAAGGGGGGATCTGCTCTGATTTGCCTTTTGAGGTTGTCACAAGAGTTGGGTGTTAGGTTGCGATTGACATTCAGACATTGAAGTAGAGGTACCTTGTGGTCTGCCTAGGTGCCAACTGAGGCCGCTGAGGGAAAGCCTGAAGCAGATGCTGTCGCCACGGCCTGCGCCGAATCATTCCAGTCCAGTGCGTCTGTTTCATCTTCAGTTGTCGCTCACCATCCGAAGGTTCATGGTGAGATCATGTGGATGGCATCTTGGATGGCGGTCGTGCTGCCCAGGCCTTGGGAGGAAAACAACACTTCTAGGAAGCGCCATGTCCTTTAGCATTGGCTGTCCGCAGTGCGCCCAAGTCTGGTTTTGTGATCGATGTATCATCGCATTGCTCTGCAAAAGCAGGCTTTCCGTGCTCCTTTTTTCTTCTTTTTCGGGTGTTGCAAATTGTCAAAGCTCCCCGTCGCAGCATTTATCCCCGCCCTGTCGCCCTGCCCGGTTCTCCGCGCCAGAAATCCTGACGGGAGTGTGTGTGTGTGTGCCGTGGAAGGAGCCTCCTGCCGTGCCACCCCAAAGAGAGCAACAGCCGGCTTTTTCATCGAGTGAAAGGACGGGACATTGCAAGTATCGCGAACGAAACAAGCTGCCGCAAAACATCAGTGCTTAGGTGTCTGGGTGTCTGGGTTCATCCTGACCCAACATACGCTCCACGCCGTCACTGCTGTTGTTCCCGTTCCTGTTTCGTACTCTTTCCTTTGTGCCCAAATCGGTCGTGGCGGTGAAATGGCCACCAAGATGGGTGACTGCCGATGAACCGCAAGAAATGGAAGGATGTGACGAGCATCAAGGCCTCCTTATGAAGAAAATCTTTTGTCGCGCCTGATTTCTTTGCAGATTTGGATGCTCAAACAAATTGGGTACATCGATAGGCACATGCACTAGGGCAGATAATGTACCTTTCGGCGGGATACCAGACGAGTCCACCGATTCAGGCTCGAGTGCTCCGGGCTCTCATCAAGAAGCCCGAATCAAAAGTATATTGACTGCGTTGTTTGTATGGAAAGGTACATGGATAAGCCAACATTGAAATGGATGACGCCTGGGGCTACCCTTGGCAATTCCCGCTTCAGTGACGCACTTTCTCCGGTTTGGCATGCAGATCCACAACTTGAAAGATGCGCCCACCAAAAAAGTCAAAGTGCTCTCACTGAAAGGACAGGCAGCCCATCATCCCAGAAAAAGATCCGAGATCCACCAGATTGGCCATTTGCAATTTTCAGATTTCGACCGGTACGGCAAGAGTAAATTTCGGGATAGGGGAAGAGCTTCTTCGTCTGATGTTCATTTATCTTGCCGACCCGAGGTCAGAGAAGTCTCGGGCCACAGTCGCTGGTCGTTTGATTTTGTTGAACTCTGAACTCCCAAGGTTGGATGCAGCACAGTCTGGCTCTTGGACTGCCGTGAGCCGAATGCCGTGCGGCTCTCCAAGTGTTTGTGGGCGTCACTGAGAGGCAAAAAGAACGTGATATGATAGAAGCCAAGGCTGCTGAAAAGTCGTTTTCGGCCTTCCATTTGTCTTTGTGGTTTCCCTGTCTGCCATCTGCCCTGTTCCAACCTCCCGTTTGGGGTCTTCCCCTCCCCCACCACCGTCAGAGAATTGCTGTGGTGTTTTGCTTTGGCGTCAGGCGTCTCAGACCAGGCGGCGCAGGGCAATGCAAAGAGGAAAAAGGGAAAGTTACGTTACCGTACAGCCAATACGATAATATCAGGTCAGCACCAGTGAGCATCAGCATGTCAACTTTGTCAACGAGGTTGCAGCGACTCGGCAACGGACTAGTGAGCAGCCGGCAGGGACCAGGGCAACTGTAAGCCCAGCACACGCCATTGCCAACCAAGCTGACGATGGAGCCCTTCCCCTTCAAGCTTCCCCCGGGGTCTTCCCAGGTTCTACCAAAGACCCAAACCCCGGCCGGCCCTGGGACCTGGCCGTAGGTACCTTCCGTTCGTTCTTTCCTGGCTGCCCTGTCCATGCTGCCTTCCTGATAAGACCCGAGCACATCTCTCCTTAGCTCCGGCCCACCTTCCCTCCCTCTTGTTTCGTTTTCCCGCTTTAATTATTTCCATGTCCAGTTCCTCTTTCCCTCTCCTCTCCTCCTAATAGTAATACGAGTGTAGAGGCCGAGGTCCATCTACATGAAGCCGCCATAAGGGTCGTTCCCCGTACCTAGACCCCGGGTCACCACCATCATCACCGCATCACGGATATCACGATTCACGGATCACGGCATGGCAGTTTCAGTACAGGCATAACAATATCCTGCCGTCCTTTTTCGATCCTGTCTGCGCTGTCTCTGCGCTAGGGAGCTTTCCCTCCTCCTCCAGCAGCATTAGCACCAACCAACTTATCATGGGGAATACACAATCATCAGTCGAAACCCCTGCTCCGAGGTCGTCTCCGAAGTCGTCTCCCCAGAGGCTGTCCAAGCCCAAAACCGCCAATCCTACCAACGAAGGCCTACTTCTCTTGAACCCCGGAGGAGTTTCTACCAGTCTAAAACGCCAGAGCGCCGTCTTACCCGTCCGTCCCGAAAATGCAGCTCTCGAACCCACCCCGGCGCCAAAAATGTGCCCATCCGCCGATGTGTCCGAGGGTATCCCGGAAGAAGTAGAGGCGGAATTGGAAGAGAGGAAGGGTTCACTCAAGTTGATGCAAGAAAAGGCAACTAAGAGAATGAGTCTGTTTCGGTCCAAGTCTTCGCAGGGGAATCCACATAAGGAAAGGGGGGCCAGTACTGCTCGGCCAACGTCACGGAATTGCACCACAGCCACCATTCCCAGATCCAACTCCGTGACTTTTGAGTCCGCCGCCGCTGGTTATCTGCAGCCACGCCAGGACAGGTAAGTTTCGTTCATCAAAGAGCTGCTTCAAGGTTGCTAACAGACATGTTCCGTAGCTGGGCCGGTCCGCTCCAAACCCGCACAAGTTGGAACTACGATACGGCTACTTATGCCTCTCAGCGACTGATCAACCTTGCTGAGGAGCCGGCTTTCGAACACACAACTGCCGTATCCGAGCGCGCAACGACCATGACAGAGCATTCGTGGAACGGCGGGGATCACTTTGAGTACAACGGAGCTCCTATTAGAAAGCATTCATGGAACGGCGGGGATCACTTTGAGTACGACGGAGCTCCTATTAGCCGCGCAAACTCCGATCTTTCTCTCTATGTGCCAGTCCGCAGACGATCGATACTTCAGACGCCCGGTGTGGCAACGCGCAGAACTTCTACGAGAGATGGCCTGACCCACTCGCAGTCAGTCCGATATAGCCACCCACAAACGCCGCAGATCTCGCGCCAGCAGTCCATCGAGTCTTTCAGGGAGGGCATTCTGTCCATGCCGCCGCCTGGACTAGATCCACTGCTTTTACAACGGGTTGTGACACCATGCGAGGACGAATATCAGTCAATTGGAGCTTTCAAGCTGGGAACGTTGCGTATTACCAACGGTTCTGCGAGTCCAATGAGCCCCGAGCTCGAGAGGAAGGGACAAAGGGTGGACTATTTTTCGAGGGTTCAGAGCAGCCTTGATTCACGTGCGGAGGCGTCACAATTCCTCCAGGTAAAAACGCCAGAGCCGCGCGTGGTGAAACCAGCCAACAACGTCTCGGCTGCCCTGTCCCAGGATTCGACTCAGCCTGAGTATTCTTCAAACGAAGTCCTGGACGTCCGTCTGGACCCGAATGCAAAGTCGCAGCCTAGCACATCTCCCAACGGTGATGCAGCTGCGACTGTCGCTAGAACAGATAGCGGATTCATGAGCATCTTTGACGAACCTCTCAACATCAAGCCTTTGGCCAAGGCCGATTCTGGATACAGTTCCAATGTTTCTTTGCGCTCGCTTCACACCAAGCCTCAGACCTTCGATCGGGAGAAGAACAAGTCAAACGAGAAACAGACCAGTCCACTCAAGGCTCAGGATTTCGGCCTCGACATTCCACTCACTGTTTCTCCTTTAATGACGCCCGAGTCAGAGGCGCCTCCACCAGTTCCTCCTAAAGATAACCCCCCGATCTCTCCTCTCGAGGGAGGCCAGATGTTGGAGAGTCTCCGGAAGAGTCTTTCTCTCCGCGGTCAGCAAGCTAAAGCCGGCCTCCTTACTCCCAAGTCCTCGAAGAAAAGCGAAAAGCGCCCTTCACTGACTGGCAGTAGCCCGAAGTCTCCCGAACTCAACAGCCTTACTCCAGCCAGCACCAAGTCCAGCAAGTCAGATCGTTCGAACTCGGCTCTCAGCATCAGCAGCACGGCACAGAAGCCGAGCAGGCTGCAGAGGTTTTTGAGCGGAGCTCGCCGTCCTAGCGGTTCTCTGACTACACACAGCCGCCATGCACTTGAAGAGGAGGGCGTTCCATCCATCCCGAAGGACGTCGAGCACAAGTTCCGCGAGCATGGCAGGCGCTTTCCCATGACCACTAAGAGGCTGGCTCTCAAGCCCCGTTCCAGCATGGATACTCTTAAGACCATCTTTAGTGTGGGCAGTGTTGAAGCAAGCCTCGAAGCAGTCACCGCCAAGCAGACAGTCACCACCGTTCCTGAGGCGGAAACTGGCGAAGTTGCTACGACCAAGGGTGTGTCCTGGAGAAAGTCGATTAGGAAGTCGATGGTCAGGAAGCCCGAACCCATCAGAAAAGATGATGTGAAGGAGGGCCGCAAAGAGGAGCAACCAGGCGTCTATGATTCGATTCTTCCACCCAAGACTGGAAAGATCTACGGTACCGTCAAGAGCAGCTTTGGGTCTGAAGCACTCAAGGAGGCGGAAATGGCCGACTCCAGAGTACCATGCGAGAGGGCGATGAGTCTCACTGTCTCGCTTGAGCGAACTCTCAATATGCAGATGGTTGGAGCGCACTCGAACTTGGTTAGCTTGCCTACAGAACTGCCTCCTGCGTCACTGCCAAGCCCAGTGATTCCCCGGACCATGTCCATGACATTCGACCACAAGACGACGCATAATCAGCCACCCGTTAGCATGCAGACGAGACGGATGTCGCTTCGGGTGCCCCAACCTCATCTTCGGCCGCAATCGTCAACTTCCAGCTTGAGACATGAGGTCAGCCGTGAGGATATTCACAGCTATCCGTCTGCGCAGTCTAGTCGCAGGCCGAGCAGAGAAAGCATCCACAGCTACCCGGTGCACGAACAGGCAGCCCAGAACTACAGTGCTCACCAGGAATTGGGGACTATTGGCCAGGACTACTTGGGTACTTCGGCTGCTCCTCCCCAGATGGACCCTCGACGACTCTCCGCGTTCCGACAGCGCCAGAATACCTTGCCTCCTACCTACAGAGTTCCCGACTGGAACCCGCCAACCAGGAGCGACATCAGTCGTCAGTCATCCATGACATCTTCGAACGGAACGAGTCGTCACAATTCGCTTCAAGCAAGTCGTCACAACTTGCTTTCGGCACAGAGTCAGGACAGTAACGGAATCCAAAGACCGAGCAGTGCTCAGCCTCGCCATAGTTCCTACATCCAGCGGACTCAGACGCTTCGTCATAGGCCCAGTCATGACGCTTATCAGCAGTTGCGCCTTCAGAATGCTAACCCTCCGGACATGTCAAGTGTCTACGGAGTGCCGGCGAACGACCCCTGGAGCAATCCCAACAGTGACTACAGGGGAGTTCAGGGGCAGATGGTGCCTGACAGCGCATACCCGCCCTACGTCCCCCGACAGACGGGCCATCACAGGAAGCGCAGCATGAGCATGCAGACTTCACATGGTCCCAATCCGCCTTATCGGATTCTTCACAGCTACAACTCACCAGCTTACCGCAACGCCCCCATCTGGGGCTAATGAGCGACGGATGAGTTTTCTCAACATTCCTTTCATCTCTTTGTGTCATCTTTCATCATCTCATCATATCTCTTCGATCTCATCATTGATACCACATCATGCATATTTGGGCGTTACTGGAAATCTAACTCACCAACCCACTTATTCACTGCTTTTCCGAGCATCAACATCTTTTCCTTATTCCTTATTATCTCTTCTCGTGGCTGGCTGCAAACACTACGACATATTGTCTAGCAGTCTCTTGTTCTTTTTCGGTTCTGGTTTGGGGATCTGGCATCATCATCACATGTATCATCTTGGATAATCATCTTGGATACTATCCATCCGCCATTGCTGGCGAGGAATTTGTACATGTGCTACTCGTACATATATTATGTTTATACATAACTATCATTACTATTATACCCAGGGAAAACAGGAAATGAGGGGAATAGGAGAGGGGTAAAAGAAAGGAATCAAGGAAATTATGACCGAGGGGCAAAGGTCGCTGGAAGGGTTTATCGGATTGGTTTGGGAGGAATTACCGGGGAGTCTTTCGGTGTAGCTGTTCCCACCTATTATGAGGGGGATGCAATACAGTGATTTACCTTGGGGTAACTTTACATACGTGCATGATATGTAATTCTCTGTGCTGGATGTGATGCGTGGTAATGCTCAGCGGAAGTAAAAGTTGATGTGCAGCGGCCGAGGGCAGCTTCTGTCAGGCATGCTTACCGAACTCACTGTTACATGTGCCTGATAGTGTAATGCTGCGGACTACCTTTTAAAAACCAATCAACAGCCCGATTAGCTCAGCTGGTTAGAGCGTCGTACTAATATCTTCACGAGATATTAAGTCCATGCGAAGGTCAACAGTTCAATCCTGTTATTGGGCATTTGTTTTTCTCTTTCGCATCTTTTTTCTTTCTTTTTCGTTTTCTTTGCGTTCAATCATTTTTTCACTTCCTCCAGTAGCCATGGTTTGTATTGTAGTTTTTATTTTTTTTTTTTGTTTTTTTTTGCTCTTAGCGGGGTGAGATGTCCGAAATAGGGAAATAATCTCATGATGCGTCCACAACCCATGAGACGGACAGACGGCTTGCGCGGAAGCCCCACGCCAACTAGCAACTTTAGCACCTGTGCAACCGATACTTGCTGCACTACTTAATGGCAGCTTGGTGATCCCTCGACTTGCTTGGACTTCCATTTTATTTCCTTTTTTTCCTCTAACTGCAGTTCATCCATCGAGACAGTAGACTAATCTATATCACAAAGCGAAGACGTGCAGTGCCGGCGCTTCCAGAGGTGACGTCATCCGCGACACCCAACCACCGATACACACACACTTCATGTGAGCAGTTGAACATCTGAAGATCACTGTCGGAGATAGAACGTCAATCAATCAGTTAGTTGTGTCAGTCCGTCAGTCAGTAAATCGGCAAGCCCGACGAAACCCATCAGCCATTACATACCAGTGTGTTAACCAACACCAGACAGTAACTCGCAACTCGATTTACCACTGATAGTGATTTACCAAACCGAAACCACCAGATCAGATCGGTCCCCGGTGTCCCGTGCTCTTGGATACAATTCAAGAATTTCGAGAAAATGACGTCCCCATCTCTATCCAGGAAAGAAGCAGAATCCCAAGTCCGCTCCTGGGGATTCTCGCACGTTTTTACGTGGACTGATGGGGGTGGTGCGCGTATGTCTTAATGTCTTTTTTTCCTCCCCTTTCCCCTCTCTTCCGCTTCAAGTTTTCAGGTCCTAACACACAACAGATTACGCCCCCCACAAACATTCCTCCCTAACCACCCATTTAATCCTCGGCGGCTCTCTGACCATCGCCTACCCGGGCTCAGAAAAAGAAAAGACGACGCATGGACCTGGGGAGAGACTGGATGTTGATGCCGGGCAGGTACATGAGGTTTGGATTGGGAGGGAGGGATGTACTTATGTTATTGGGGAGTGATCAGACTGAAGACTTGGGAGTGGTGAGCGAATGGTTTGATAAGTGAGTGAAGGAGAGGACAATAATGATGATTGTAGGAGAGAATGGAGGTGAGATACCTTCTAAGAGTTTGCATATTTCCAAACATACACCATATCCAACCGAAACAAGGTGATATCACTTGAGCCACAGCAGATCTACTTGATGGATGGTGAACATAGATCATCTTCTTTACTGTATCAATACCACTTTTGTCTTAACCATGTCCTATCTGTCCATCCGACTGTATCGTCCCATACTCCCTTCCACGTTTACATCCAGTAACAAAAGTACGATGAAATATCCAACACTATCGCAGTACCCAAGACCGTTTCCCATCACTTATACCAATTGACCCCGACCACGACGCCATTCCTAACCTTATCCTCACCCAACTCATCGTGAACTCCCACGAGCCCCATCGCGCTCATCGTCAGCCCGTTTGCTTCCCCCTTCATTAGCTGCCCTCTCTATCCTCCTATCCTCTTCCTTCGCCCCAGCCCCAACTCCAGCCTTATTCTCTCGTCTACGTCCTTCCCCTTCCCCATCCTCTCTCCTTTCCCTACTCGCCGTCCCACTCGCCGTCCCACTCGCCGTCCCACCCCGTCCCTCGCCTCTGCCTCTGTCTCTGTCCCTAACCCCGGCCTCCTCCTCTCCATCCTCATCCTCATCTTGACCATCATCCTCATTCCCCTCATCATCATCAGCACTACTCCCCGCCCTACTCCCTCCCCGCGTACTTCCCCTGCCAAGATCCCTCAGTAAAGTCCCCAGACTTTCGACTAGTGGCGGCAGCGGCTCGCTTTCGCTGTGGGAGAGCGAGGGGAAGTTCTCGCGGAAGATGGAGCAAGCTTTTTGTAGGGATATGGTTGGGTTTGCAAAGAGGGATTCCACTATCGGATGGGAAGAGGGAGTAGTGTTGCTGTTGGAGGGACCGGATGAATGAGATGGTGGTTGTGGTGAAATAGTGAGTGCTGGAATTCCACGGCCTGTTTGTAGGAACGTACGTATCTCGCGAGTCTCTTCACCGTCGAGGATCGCGAAGGGAACGTCCGATGGTTGTTGTAGATGCGATTGCTGGTACTGATGAGGCGGTGGTGGGGGGTGTTGTGAAGGTAGTGTCTGCGGATGTGGGTGTTGTTGTTGATGAGGCATCTGCATCTGATACCCATGACCGGACGGCAGCGGAACCGTGACAGATGACCTCCTCGGATCCTCCATTCCACCGCCGTTGAACGGCTGCTGCCCATAATGACCCGCCCCAAAGCCTCCACTAACCCCAGGACCACCACGACCCATCTCATGCTCTCCACTACCCCCCAACTGCGGCGGCAAGCCCGGCGATCCTGGATTTGGACCACCCAGCAACCCATAAACCCACAACGTCAAACTAGCAAAATACACAGCCATAGCATTAAACCCCCTCAGCCCCGTCGGAGGCAGTCCCCTCGCCGCTCTGAACACTTGTCCCGCATGCCAGACGGCATACCTCGCATCTGTGCTTCTCACCCACCCTCCTCCGTTTGCTCCTCTTCGTCCATTTCCTTCACCCCCAGTGCCTGGATAAGGGTCTTGAGGGAGAAAATGCGCCGATGCCCTCCTGGCTTCTTCCTCACCTGCTTTCCCCGCAAAGGACTGGAGCTGGTTAAGATCAACATGTAAAGCCACCATGAACATCTCAAAGGTTATCGGCATATTGGAGTTTGCGATTGACACTGGTGAGGGGACGTTAGGGGCAGGAGAAGTAGCATTTGACCCTCCTGGCGCCGGAAACGGGACTGGATACCGTCTATGCGAGACCGGGGTGTACGGCTGGCTCTTGTGCACGTAAACGACGCTGGTGGCAAAGTCCTGCGCGTCGCTGTAAAGTTCCCGATGCATGGTCTTGAGTCCTTCACGGTGGTTCGAGAAGTTGCGCTGGGAGTAATGTCCGTAGTTGCCTGACATGCTTGCGACTGTGGAAGGCTCTTGGTAGAGCCTCATTCCGTAGCGGTAAGCGGAGATCTGGCCCCAGAAGGCGTGGAGAACGGCGGTATTGACGAGCTCAATGTCAACAAAGTCGACAAAGTCGTCGAGCAGGCCGGGACAGTGCATGATTTCGTTGAGACGTGGCATGGGCCGGTCGGGAGGCGGTGGACGTTTGATGAAGTACAGGTCACGCCAGGCTTTGGCGGAGGGGGCTTTCCAGAGGTCGCGTGAAGAGGGGAGGCTAAAGCAGAGTTCGGTGAAGGAGAGGAGGGGTGTGGTCTGAAGGGCGACAGAAGTTTGCACATCATGAAGGAACATATGCAGGGCAAGTCTGTACCGTTAGCGGGCGTTTTCCTGTAGGATGACCGTTCAACATACCTCTTGTAAGACTCTCTATTGATAAACGTCCGCCATTTCCTCTCCAACACCTCTGGCGAATCCGAAGCTTGAGGAAGAACTGCTGGTAGGTCTGCCGGAGTATAGACGGCAGCGGTATAAACGCCAGCACGGCGCATCATCTGTCCGTTCCTTAGTCAATATCGAGTCCCTGGTGGAAAGGAGTGGCAACCTACAATCAACAGAGGCTGCAAAAACGCCTCCGCCAATTCCGTTTTCCTCTTAAACCCGCTCCACATGCCAATAGCAAGGTGCAACGCAAAAGCCTGAAGACATTCCAGCTTCCGAGTATTCGCATTTTGCGATTCGAACTATTTGTGTCCCATCGTCAGTCAAATTTTACCCTACCCCCAAATGGAAGAAAACTCACCAAACTGCCCATCCTCGTCCTAACAATCTCCTGCATCGACAGCCCAAACTGCCAAATAGCCGGAACCGCAATAAAGCTGGCCCCATTCGCCACAATTGCACCCAGCAGCTCCGGCAACATCTCGGCCGGGTTTAGCGAAGGCGAGTGTATCCAGCTATCGCACTGGTACTCATCATGCACCACATGGGCCTGCAGCAGGAAATTGAGCAACTCTAACGACGGGAACGACGGCACACGGTGGGGGTCCTTTATTTGCGACAACACTATTGCGAAGAGCCGGTCCCGAGTGGTTGAGTCGATCTTGATCTTGCTCATCAAGGTTGATGGCCGGCTGGGAAGCCGGGACTGCGCGACGGCTGTTACGGCATCCTCGTCGAGATTTCGGAGCCCCGCTTCCGTCTCTTTGCGCACGTAGTCTTGCTTGTCGGAGGGCTCCCAGAGCCAAGGGGAGCGCTTGAAGGCGGCGTGACGCCGAGCTGAGTCGCGGTGACTGGCCTTCCTGTGGGCTGTCGGCTTGGAAGACGTGGTTGCGGTGTCAGCTGTGGATTGCGGGCTCTGGCTGTAGGAATCGACCTGGGGCACGGAGAAGCCGTCGAAGTTGATGTCCCAGGAGGTGAAGTCGATGTCTTGGAACCAGGGGTTTGTGGGGTTGGAGTGGATTGGGTAGAGGAGATCCTCTGGGAGGCCGTTCATCATTGGCCCCGCGATTAGGTGGAGGTGATTGAGTGCCTCGACCCCTTGATGTAGATGGTGATGCGCAGGGGGATACGGGTGGTGTTGCTGGTGTTGTTGAGGATGATGTTGAGCATGGCCATATGAAGTCGATTGCTTAACAGGAGGCATGCCGTAACCGCCGTTGAAGCCACCGTAAGACGACGCCATGGTCCCGTCGACGGGAGTCATGGAGGCCGAGGCGACATTGGGAGTGCCATGTTCGGAGGGCGTGAAGACGGAGCCGGCATCGGTGCCATCTGCCGTCCGATATTGCGGTGTCTTCTTGTTGGAGGTCTCGCAGACAAGATTCTTGAGCCGACAGCGGGTGCAAGGTTTCATATCATCGCATTTCGCTTTGGACGTGGCGCAGTTGAGGCATGCTTCGGCGGCGCGGTCGCTCCGGCGAATTATGGTCCGTCCTTTGCCATCGTTGTCCCTGTCGTGTGTTGTCTCGTGGCGCGTGAGTAGATCTCTGGGATAGGATGAAAGTTAGTGACCGTATACATCGGACTAAAGATGACTGTGCCGGAAGGATGGGCGGGAACTGGAGCATTGGGGAAACAAAGGACGGTTATTTTATCCGATCCGGAGGTGGGACCGGAGCGGAGGCGGAGCAAGGACAAGACAAGACAAGACGATACGTACGCGCGATTGAAGCGCTTCGGACAGCGAGTGCACTGGTACTGGCGGGCATTCTCATGAGAGCGCAGGTGTCGAGTGAGGTGGTCGGCGCGCTCATAGACGCGTTTGCAGATCTGACAGACGTGGTTGGAAGTCGAGGCCGAAGAGGAGGGTGGAGCCGACTCGGTCTTTGGCCGTTTGGCTCGAGGCGGGCCCGGTGTTTGCTGCTGGTGGCCGTGGAGAGTAGGGTCAGGGAGAGGAAGCGTGTTTGAGGTCGGGACGGCGGCGGGAATAATGGCGATCGGAGGCGGATGTGGGTTGGCGCTGGCGGTAGAGGTAGACGAGGTAGTGTTGTTGTTGTTGGTGTTGGTAGTGCCTCCGCCAGTGCCATTCCCAGTTGCATGGTTCCCGGTGCCGGACGAGGATGAAGACTGGAGATAGTCAAGCGAGGACAACAGTAGATCGGAGCCCGCGGCGTCACACAATATGTCGATGCCGTTCTGCTCCGTCATGGTCATGGTAGCTTGCTAATCTTACGAAATCAAGGCCGACGGGAGGGTTGCGCTGAAACCCGACAGGCGAGAATTCGCAATGCAGAGACGCTGGTCAACAGTCCAACATCCCTGGTCGTCCACGCTGTCAATGTGTGCCAATGGCTGCAAATGGCTGCCAATGCGTGTGTTGCTGTCCGGAAAGTGGAAGTTGTGGTGGAGGCCAAGAGCGAGCCGAAGGAACCAGTGGGGCCGGCCCAGTGGAGGATGGATAAGCCCCTCTCGAGGCCCCTGTCTTTGGCCTGAGCCCAGCCCTGTTGCCCAGCCAGCCAGCCCTGTGCCCTTTCCCAGCGGGGCTTCAGGGGGCCTGGTTGCCTGGGCTGTCTGGGCTCCTCCCCACTTTCCCCAGATCTGACCGCCGAGGTGGCCATCAAGGTTCCATCCCCCACCTCCATCATCCCTTTGCGTGGACCCTTCAATTTTATCATATCATTTTCACTCGACTTCAAGACTTTCAAGCATCACCTACAGAGCTACGGGAGGTTTGACACCAGGACAGTGCTATATACTCTTTTCGATATTGGACGATATACATTACAAAAAGCCATATGCCTTTCACTGTCTTGGTCCTCAGAGAAAGCAAACTCTTCCTCGGTGATGAGTTAATCAAATAAGGTAGCGGCATGATTTCCTAGAGGTATCTGTTTCTATGGTTTTCCAAGTTGCTGCTCACAGTCCGATCTGTTTACATTGCTCGAGCCTTGAAGGGTACCGGTACCTAATTGCACCTCCTCTCTGGGTGGTCTCATCCGATTTCGGCATGTGATGCCATATCTCTCTCCGTTACTTTCTCCGAATGGTTCCTTCACCTTAGTATACGGTAGAAGGTACCACCCAATACGAGAATCTCCCTGCGGTGTCTCGCATCTAACCTATTCCAGAGGCCTCGAGATTTTGCGTTCCTCCTTCAGTAGTTTAATGCTGTCTGTCGTCATACTTATTGCTTATCTCGGCTCACTGCCGGGCTCAGTAGGTTCGTCCCATGGGTTACATCCACCCCAAAGCAGCACCCGCTCGCCCCTTTCGGTTGTACCTTTAGGTCCACGTCCAGTGGTGCATTCGGTCGATCCCGTCGCTGAAAAACAGGGAACGCCCCTGTAACTGTTCTCAAAGGCTTAAAAGAGTGGTGTGTGAGGAGGTGGGGACTAGGTAGGTGATTCTGGGACTGGGGGACTGTCCAAGTTGGGCTCTCTAGTACTAGGGCTTTGTTTACATTCCCCTTTTTTCCAGTTTCCTTCTTCTTCAGGCTAGATCGGTGAAACCCAAGCCTGTTCTCTGGAGAAGGAGAATTGCTTGTAGTCCCCAGTGAGGTGAGGTCATGATGCTACTTCACCATTGTTCTGTAGTATCTTTCTTTTTTCTTCCATGAGGTCTTGCTACCTATGAGTTCAACTAGAGTAGAAGAAACCGCCTCATCTTGCCCAACGATCTACAATCGTACAGTACGACAGAAGAGCCACCGTTGTGGGTCATGGGCTGATTTCTCCATGTTTTCCATCTATCTGGGAAGCACTCGGATATGAAAGGATCTACACCGGTCGCTGTGTGGCTTCGGCCCTGTTTTGGTGTTTGGTTGTCTCTGTGTTTGTGGTTGTGGTTGTGGTTGTGTGTCTGTGTTTGGTGTGCCGTCGTGTTGCTGGCTATTATGTTAGGCTGGTGTGCCGTGCCGTGCCGTGCCGTGCCGCGTCGTGTTGAGGATTGGTGGTTGGTGAACCGTGTGTGTGTTCAGAAATATTCTTCAAGTTTCCTTTTTGAAGATCCTATAAACTGCCGATTTGGCCAAGTGTTGTTGTTCAACTTACCATGAGCTTGTAACCTCACATCGATTGCGTGGTTGTTGTTGTTGTCTGCCTGGAATTTAATATAGATATATGTTTGTATGTGCTTGGTAGGGCAACGCAGTGTATTTGCTGGATTGGTTGGTATATCGTGAGCAGCCCGTGTCTCGCCTCATCCTTAATGATGGGTCCTGTTATGTTATTGTCTTATCGTGCCACGAACAGCCTCCTCCTTTTCCGCTGTTTCTTTCTCGCTGTCCGACGCTGGACCCAAATGTTTGCACACTCGTGATGTTGTACCTGTCATCCTTACGGTCCMTCCAGTGTAAGCTGATATGAACTGGAGGAGAATAGGCAGTGTCACGTCGGAGATGTGGAGAGATGGGTTGACGTGCGCCACTCGATTCATGATAATGCCACATCAGTTCCGTTGGTCCTTGTCTTGTTACACCGTGTTCTTGACCAGGAACTATCGAGGTTCGGGAAGAGTGTCTCAAGCCTTCATGTTAGCCCTCGTTTTGAACTGCAACCAGTCCTGGCCCAATAGGAGCCCTACCGGTACTCACGTAGTGCTTGAGCGAGTGTCATGGTTTCTCCATAGGTGTACAACTCTTGTGTGAGCGCGAGCGACATGTAGTGTTTATTATCTCCTATTTTCAATCCAGTTCCCAACTCATTTTCTCGGATATTCCATCGCCCCTTTTGTATAGTTCCATCCCTTGATGTCTATCATTCTGTGCCGGATTTCCACCTGATCGGCCCCCCTTTAAGCCATGCCCGTAACACCGTGACCCCGAGGATGGAAAACGAAAATCAAGCAACCCGAAAAGGCAAGGGTATCAAAAGGTCTCCCAAGTCTAGCATGCTTCCTAACTCCGACCCGTTGTCGTCCTTTATTTATCCACTCCGAAAACCATGGCGTGAGGAAAAGAAAAGCCCAGTATTAAGCCCTCCGCGGTAGTTCTGTTGAAATGATGGGATCTCGGCGTTTGGCTTAGAGGCACTCATGCCTGCAGACAGGGCAGGCACGGCCTCGGATCACCCATGTCTCAGTGCCCTTCTTGAGACACTCTGGGCAACGAACACCGGGGAGCTGTAAAAGCATGACTGTTAGTCACTGTATTTACCACATGATGGTGTTGCACTGCATATCAACCGCACCAACTGGACCGCCACGCTCTTGTATGTAAGATACAAGTAACGAAAACGTGGGGTGGTGGCCCAGGTGGGTAAGGGTATCAGTGAATTGTCTTGGTACTCACATTGGCAAAGTCAACCAAGGCTCCCTGTCCCTGACGGTTGACCAGTTCCTGCTGCTCGAGCTTGTTCATGTTGTAGTGGCAAGCGTGGGCGGGGGCTGTGTGGCACATGTTTTTCGTGTTTGTAGGTTTCGAAGTGAGATTCTGGGGTTGTAAGATGTGAAGTGATGAAGTGTTGAGGTGTTCAAGGTCGTGGAAGCGTATAGGCTTAAGTGTGCTTGTAGATCGTTCGAGTGGTCGATGTCCGATGTTGAGGAGGACAAGAGCAAGCAGAGGGCAGGTCTATATATGCATTCCTGGCTGATGTAGCATGAAGCCGGACTCTTTCTCCGTGAGCCGGTGACGAGGCGGGATTGCGTTGGCGACGGGAAGGATAAAGGAAGCTAGGATGAACCGTGATCTTTCTCGAATTCTTTGGACGGGAGGCGGCTGGCGGTAACGGAACGGAGATGAGGAACCAAGGCCATATACTGGTGAGGCTCGTCATGGACACGAGGGACGATAGGGAGCCGTCGTCTGATGGACGGCGTCTTTCCGACGGCGAGACAGAGGCTCGACGGTTTTATGCATTAGAACTGGCGTACAAAAGACAGCACACAGGTGGGAAAGTCGAACGGCCGGATCGGGATCCCTCTCCGGGAAACGGCAACGACATGTCTCCGACAAACGATTTCCATGGGGGCCGGTACCGGCCACCAGCCAACAACCTAGAAGTGGTGACAAGATGGGAGACAGACCCGCCGGGCGAAAAGCACTCGTTTGGTCGTTGGTGAAATCACCGCTTTGTGTAGATGCGCCGGCCTGCCATTGGGCAACAGCAGCTGAGGTCGGACAAGGTTCTCCGAGGTCTCCATATCGCGTATGGCTTGCTCCATCGTTCAAACACTCGAGTGAAGCAACTCGCAAACCCATGAACCATGGCCAGGCAAGGACCAGGTGTGATTTTGGTTCCTGGGCAACTTTCAACGGTTGCAGCAACTGACAGCGCACATAATAAAGTAGCTTGTCTAGCTTGTCCAGCTTGGTAGCGTGCCATCTATGTTGTGTAGCGCACTGCAAGGCGAGGCTAGTCTGGTTTAACTCTGAGACAAGTGCCGTTTGCGCAGGGCTCGCCGTCTTCCGGGGAGTCGCAGGGAATGGAAAAGTCCAGGGCATGTTTTTCCATGACATTGAAGTCTGATCATGCAGCTTGTGGCTTGCTGCAGCCGTCCTTTAACTCTTGTAGTAACTTGTACACTGGCACAGCGCTAGACCACCCAAAACTACCCAGAGACTACCCAGAGATGGCGCATCGTTCGAGCGGTGCTAAGTGGTGGTAGCATCACCCACTCTCGGTCCGTGATCTAACTAGAGTAAAGGTAAGCAGTGTTGTACTGTGCTCATAGTAGCTTGGAGTTCCACTCATCCCTTTTGTTTTTCTTTGAGTCGAGGTTCGGGAGTTTGCTTGGCTTGAGAGAGATTGGTTTGCAACAACGGGACCACGGGGCAAGGGATGTGAATTGTGACCAGTCAGTAAAATCAGTTGGGACGGTAATGATGGGTCATTCCTGGTGCAAGTAGAACAATCTGATGAGAAAAAAAGATGGAGATTTGCTTGGCAGAAAAGAGCCCCACAACTACGGTCACAACCACCAAGAAAAAGAAGTCGACAATGTTGCTCCTTCCCTTCTTCCACCTTCGCCAACAAAAACAGATGATGGAGGCAAGAACCTGAAATTACACCAGAAAAACCTGCCCTAACAACCTAGGTGCTACGTGTCCGGTGACGGGACCGCCATCTTCTCCCATCCATCCCGGCCCGTCTTTTTCCGTGTACTCTTTCTTCCAAGACTTGTAGGCCAAAGTACCGACCGACGTCAGTCGACAGTTGAACCTCCAACGGCACCATTATCTACATTCCCGACTTACCGCCCGTCGTCGTTCGTTGCCCGGAGTCAATACGATATGGCTCATGGAGGCTGCTCGGCTTCCCCCTTCTTCCGTTTACACTGCCAATGGCCTAAGATGCGCCCACTATCCCACCATCCCACAATGACCCCATGCGCGTCTGGGTTCAATTCCCGAGCAGACGGTCAACGTCCAATGCCATGGTCGATGGTGGTTCGTCCGTCACCATGAACCTCTGCACATCACCCATCAGAGATCAAACCACCCGGCCAACAGGAAAAATTCTTTTGCCAGGATCCCTGAGGCAAATGCTGGCCAACAGGACAAGAGAAGACCATCGTCTGCCCCCCTCGTCATGATTCCCTCGTTCTCACTTCAACCGTTGCCCAAGCGAGACAGAAAATCAGCAGATGAGACCTCTGGTGGAACAAGCCACACCCAGTCGGTTCAAGGTAGACATTTACCCAACCCATCGTCTAGTTCTTTTAGCCCAAGACGACCTCGGCCGGCCCATGATCTCCAGTCTGGGGAGCCTCATGCTAGTCAAGCATACGTCGTCGAGTCGTTCTTTTACACATCACCTCAACCCCGCACATCTAACCACCATCTGGCCCCTTGATCTGCTCCTCAACCTGGTTTTCGGTGTCGTGTCGACTCAACTACCGACTCACTCAAGGGGCCCACGAGTCCCCTGATATCATATCCATGGACATCACTGCTGGCCTCTTCTCCACACTCGAGCCGCGATTATTATATGCTATCTCAATATCATCCTTGATCTAAATCCTTCGTTGGCGTTTGTCAAATCACCATGGGGTTTTGGTATGCCAGCTGTCACCGTCTATACCCTCGCGATCCGAGTATCCTGCAACCGCGTACCTGCAGCCCATCAGATTTCAGAGGTACCCCACAAACGCATCGATTGATATATTTTTGGACACCTCGGGCTACCCTTTTTCGGCCCTCCTGAAACCGGCAAGGAGTTTTCGCCTGACGTGATGCTCTCAGGACTCCCGGTGGACCGAACAACAGCGAGACCAACAACGGGGACCGTCAAGCCCCTTGCCGGCTTTAAAATCAGTTACATTAGCGCCCCTGCATCGTCGTCAGCGTTGTGATATCAACCCTCATCCAGGACCGCCCTTCTGAAACCAGCAACATCCATTGATGGCCTGACAGGTTGCCGATGAGTTCGGAGATCGGTCGGGGTACAATTGAAGCTGTACCGCATCGGGCAAGCACTGGCGAAAGAGAAGGGCTCAACTCATATGCTCCACCCAGATCTCAACGTGATGACGATGAGATGCTTCCCGAATGCCATCGCTGTGACGAGATCTCTGGCATGGCGACAACCGTGGACCAATGCTAGATGAGAGGACTCCAGGTAATATCAGAGCGTGCAATATCGCTAACTACCAAAACTTGCACACATACATCACACAACGTTGCTAACTCTTCAAAGATATGCCATCCTCTTTCTCACCCTATGCTTCACGAAAGAGCTTGAAATCGGTTCGATTCAACACCGGGATCTTGCGTTTGCTATACAGATTGAATCTCTCCTCTCCGTTACAACGTTCGGGACGCCTCCAATCTGCCGCCCACATCGTCCCGACATGTTTGCATCAAACAATCATACACTGTGTACATGCAGGAACAGCGGCAGGAAGGCTGGTTCACTGTGTCAGACAAATGATCTGATAATGGAGCCCCGTCTTCAAGACCATCTCCGTCGTCAAGAGTGTCGACACCTCTACGCGAGCATGATCAGATTGCCTAGAATATCGATGGATTCTTACATGCAGGTGAGATCTATGGATCCTTGAACTATCTTGACCTCCCCGAACCCTCCGTCGTCGGTACTTTAGGGCAGCCGTGCCCTTTCAGAGCCCTCTGTCATAGTTGACAACTGACTCCGAGGAAAGTCTCTCCCAAACGGCGCAAACATTGAGTAAAGGGAAAAGATCCCAGCCTTTGTGTTGCACGGAAACATCTGCCAACGGGAAAATTCGTGGCCTGCGGTTGTGGTTACGGAAGGATGCATTTTCCCCCTATCCTTCCTTCCCCTTCCCTTCCGTCCTGGAACCAGACTGTCGGGAACGAATTAACTCGCAGTCCTCCGCCGTCTGTTCCCTCATTCCATGGGCTTTTTGCTTTCTTCCCTTCACGTGGCTGTAAGTACGGTAAGTACGCAAACCGGCCTGCCCGATCTGCCCGTCTTGGCCCGGCGGCACTTCGTTTTCCGTTTTCCCCGTCACCTAACCTCACTCGCTCCGTGTCACTCCGATATTGGCCAAACGTCGAGTGCCGTCTCCGATATGAAGGCCGGAAGAGAAGTAAAGGGTCCCGAAGATTTCTGACAAGCAACACAAGCAACGGAGAATTTTTAACACCTTGGGAAGGGGTCGCGTTGTCTTTCCGGCCTTCTCAGAAAGCTGTCAGTAAGATGACATGATGTTGCTCCTTCCCGAGCTTTATGTTTGCCAAAAAAAAAAAAAAAAAAAAAAAAAAAAAAAAAAAAAAAAAAAAAAAAAAAAAAAAAAAAAAAAAAAAAAAAAAAAAAAAAAAAAAAAACAAAGAAGTTTCGAAGGGAGAAAGGGAGAAGAATAGATGATCTCCGGATAGGAACTAAGAGGGAAAAAAAGAAATGCGCCAGCCGCGAATCGAACGCGGGGCCCATCGATGGCAACGATGGATTTTACCACTAAACCACTGGCGCTTGTTGTTGTCGTTATTGTTGAATGATATGTGGGAACATTATGCTTATGAGGGTAGAAATAATCAGGGGTTGTGAGGACAGGATACCCAGTAGTGGTGGATCAGAGTTGCTGTCGACACAACCTCAACTCCTCCATCGAGATCCAATGGCGACCACATTTTCTGTTCTTGGTTCATCAAGAGGACTCAAGTTCAGGATACCGGATTATTTGCTGCTTGATTTCACTATAGGTGTTGAGAAAGGGAGAAAAAAAAATCGGACGACAAAGACACACATCAAAATGAACGGGAGGAAAACTGTGAAAGCAATTGGCTTTGTTTACTTTCGGCTCATTTCGTCGCCAGTCATTTCAGTCTCCCAAAATCGAGGACTGACTGCTAGCTACCACGGGTATCCTTCCAAGAGAGTAAACACATCCCATCCAAGAACTTCTTCATTTCTGAAGGACAAGATAACCAAGCAAAAGCCCCTCCTACAAGGATGAAACCCCGTATCTTGTCCTCCACAGTGTCTTGTCTTCTTCCCCAGGTGAGGAACAGATCGCTCTGTACCTGACCGGCATCCCATTTCCCACCCTAAATTAATCAAAAAGAACGCAATACTCATCCAATTTCACCCTAAATCAGTCTTTGCTTTGCTTTGCGCATCTCATCTCCTCCTTTGTCCTTCTACTATGCAGTCGAAAAGAAATCTGCTACCTTAAACGCCATGCTGAAATGTCTTCCACGCCAATGCGGGAGTCAGGAAAAAAAACGCCATATTAAAACAAGGATATTGAAAAAGAGGGTAAAGACTTTGATGAACGGAAACCGGCTGTCGTCGTCTGTGGTCATATGTCACTTTGACCCTTCGGCAGTCTCGGCATGTGCCCGGTTTGTCGGGAAGCCGTTATCCAACATTCTTCTCAACCTTGATGAAGAGCTGCGATGCGGAATGTCCGCCGTGCCGGCGGAGTGGCCGACGGGTAAGGGGGTGATAAAGGTCGAGGCATCTATATCCCTGCTGCAGGCGGTCGAGACGGATGCAAGCCCAAGCGAGAAGCTCGTTGCCGAAGCCGCTTGAGGAGGGCTCTTCAACTTTGAATCTAAAGGAGACACGCTTAGGTTAGCACCAAGTTCGTGAGCCGAAGTAAGGCGAGTTGAATGGAGATAATGAGTGGATGAGAAGGGGGCAAAGGTGAGGGCGCGTGTCAAATAAAGTTTGAAGAGAAAGGGAAGTGAAAGTGAGTGGAGGAAGCTGGCCGGCCGGAAGGAAGCCGATGTCGGTATGCGAGACTCCCGTGTCGCACATACAAACTCATTTGGGGGAAAGATGGCACAGTTGCGGAGGTCACTCTGTATCTCGCTCTCGGACAGAGACTTCTTCCATTCCCTAAAACCCGGCACATTGCTCGAGAGTTTGCTACTCGGACAACTTCGTCTGGAGCATCCCGCCTGTCATCGTCTCCCTGATATGGAAAACCACAGAACACAAAACATGGTGGAGAACGAGAAGTGCTCTTGTAAGAAGTTTGCCCACGGTAGCGGCTCCGTGCATCAAAGTCATCAAGCAAAAAGAAGACAACAACCAGTCACTCCTGGCTGATAGTGGTAGGTAGGCAGTAAGAATCAACCGACCAGTAGTCCTGGTCTGATGAAACGTCGAGTGAAGACGGGCAGAGGTTTAAATAACGAAGGGAAGAGACACCGGAGGAAGTGAGGTCATCAAACTTACCTGACAAAGCTGAGCTCTTCCACAACCCCACCCACGCCCAGGAACTCGAGCGGATATGGATTACGCTCCCAGTCTGGATTCTCGGTCGCTTGTGGTTGAGTGGTTCGCGTCAAGTCAAGCGCTTTGTTTGGCTTTTCGACGTGCAATTCCACCTTCACTCGGGTGCGCAGCTTCTTAGCCTGCCCACCCTCAGGTACGGGGATCGACTGTCCTGCTAGAACAGTGATTCGTAGGTCGACAGTCCTTGTCGGTATCTCGTCCTGGTTCGTTAGGAAACCGGTGGGCTTGAGAATCCAGCCATTCGTGTCCGCAAACATGGCATCATTGAGCATCGTGCCTTCGTCGGTCTTCTGCCAATTCATAGCCACCATCTGCACACCTCGTCGCCATGGAATAGTAGGGTCGGGGTTGCTGCTGTCGAAGCGAAGGCCTTTGGGATAAATTCGCATAAAGTATTGCCTGTTGTGGTCCATGATCTTCTTCAACTTGGCCTTATCTTGTGAAATCATATCCAGGAACTTGTCCTCGTTCACGCTGAAGATATGGCTGGGAGTTGTTGAGGATAAGGATTTGAGATCGTCAAAATGCTCACTGCGCGTGTAAATAGCTAGGGCAGCAAGCATTTCGCAAATTGGTGGCTTGGAGCGCAGGGAGCTGACAGTTAAAGATCGCCCACGCTGAGCTTCCTGTATCTCGCCATTGCAATCATCCAGCCGCTTCACCTTAATCAGAATCTTGTCGAGCAATTGTTCCAGTCGAGGCTGTTGTTTTAGGTGATCGCAGTCTTCGAAAGGCTCTTCAAGGAGCAAACCGGCCCATTCCTCCTTCATGATCTCCACCATTATTTCTTGTTGCTCACGGTCCGCACCAACCTCGAGACTGACAATGATCGGTAGATGGTTCGTTACGAACGCCTCTTCTCTAACAGCCTTGCAAACCTCCCTAAAAGGCACCGTGGTTGTCATAGTTCCATGGTGGTGCACGATGGGTTCAACCCTCTTGATGGACCCGGATGATGATGTGGATTGATCCAAACGGTCGCTCAGTTCCTTTGGATCCAGACTCGTGCCACTGTCTCGGGGAGTTCGCATTGGGTAAAGACCTGGCTGATCGACGCTCAGGCTTGAGCCATGTCGGACACTCGTTCGTGACATGGCGGAGGCGTTTGATATATGTCGGCGATGCTCCCCATGCGGAGACTTGGATGGGGTTCGTGACGGGGCACCATTCCACACGTCGATTTCGATGCATCTGCATCCGTTTCGTAACACCTATGAGGCCTGTTAGACGTTGTTAATAGCGAAGAGGGGCTTTGCATACATACGGCTTTGTATGCCTCTGCGGAACTCTTGGATGACAGTTGGTTTCCTTCCAAGTAAGTGTTGTGACTGCTGCTGATGAAATAATTGCTAATCGGATAGGTGAGGTCGGTTTCGGTAGGATCCAAGGGTCGTACAGCATTCCACRCTGCCTTGTTGTTGCTCCAAGCCCAGAAGAATTCCTCGAAGGTATACACGTCCTTATCTGGAAGATCCGTGGTTGTGACACCTTGGGTTCTCTTGAAAAAGCGGAGGAACTTTTCATGCGTGAGTACCTTGTCGCTTCCGCAAGCTTCTTTCCAAACCCTCACGGCGTGTTTCTTAAACGCATCGTGGATGTACATGGGTTTGTGGGTAGCGTTGAAGACTTGTGCCGACGATACCAGAGAAGCCATGAACAAGGCGGAGGTCGGCTGGCTGGGGGAAGCAATTTTCATGGTCGTCATCCTCCGCATAAACGACGGCTTCTCTTTCTTCTTCTTTGCCTTGCGACGAAACTATAGGCAGTTAGTCAACTGTTGATGTCACGGCGCCTGATCAATGGAGACTTACCGATATGCACGACATTGTTAGAAAATACGCCGTAGCTCTTCAGATTGTTCAATTGCTCTCTTGTTTTTGTCCTTCGTCCGCTGTATGCCTCTCCCTGGGCGATGGGAAAGCTTCAGGGGTCCCGGTTCGATGGGTTTGGGTTTGGGTCCTCTTTTGAGGATGCGGCTTGACCGCCCGGCCCAGTGGGTGGTTGGGGATTTTAGTGGACGCGTCGAAGATTTCCAGGCACCAGAATTAAAAGGTTCGATACTGTTAGGGTGCTGGGTCCACCACGGTTGGTATCGATCGTGGACAGGGGACGTGAAGCTATTTCGGGATGTCGTGCTGGTAACAATGGCTTGATATCGGGAAAACCAAGGAGTAGAAACTCCAGAAAACAAGAGAAGTGGAAATGGAGGGCAGATGTCAGCAGTTAAGAAACAAAAGGGATGCTCAGCTTACTGCGTAGCAGAGCCTTGCCCCGCGCGCAACGGTCGAGAGCCAATGGATTTCCTAGCAGTGCCAGCGGCCCTGCCAGCGTCCTTGCCGACCGTGGCTCTTGTCGGTTGGTGGCCCAGCTTGGTGGGTGATGGTTCGGCTCTGGGCCCAGGAATGTCCAGTGAGCTTCCGGTGAGCATGCAATGGCTGCAATAGCCTGGGTGAGACAGGGAGGGAACCCCAGTCACACTGCCCATGATTCCCAAGCTAAGCTTCTCTCGGTGTTGACGCTAGGCCATCTGGAGATGCAGACCAGATAGGGTGTCATCCAAGCCGGGGTTGTGAGGCTGGAGTGCCGTTGACGTTGTTCGCCATGTTCGAGTTTCGAGTTTCTGTTTGCTTGGGCGAATTCGACATTCCATTGCTTCATTGTACTTTGCTAGATGGGAAGTCAATTGAACTTGCCTAGGACAGCAAAGCGTTGGCTGACTTTGTGGTTGGGCATCATGGTGTTCAGCTCGGAGCAGTGAGGTGGTGAAGATGGCGATGATGCCCAGGTGGAAAATTTGGAGTTTAGTGCTCTTTCTGTTGGCTTCTGCTGGCAGTGCTCGTCTAGTGTCTGCTGCTCGTCGTCGACACTCGGCCAACCACGTTTTTGGCGGGAGGAAGGCGCGATGCGCACAAGCGGCTATCATCGCCAACCACCGCACAACTGCATCTCCCCCACAGTCTGACCTTGCCCCCTTCCGGTCTCGCCCACTGCTCTTGACAGTCTCATCTCGCAATGTTTTGGTTTTGATGGCAGGAGCAGTGCCCGAGTGTGTCACTTGACTCTCATTGGTACCTGATCTCCTGATATTATGCAGTACACCGAGCTGAGAGAAACCAAAGCCAACCCAAAACACCATTCATCTCAAACTCCAATACCAATCGACAACTCTGATTCACTGGCCAAGGACCAATGTTGATGCAAAGAAGAATGAAGCATCAAAGGCGGGCCCCTGTCTGCCGCTCCGGCCGCTGTGGGGAGTCTCGGGAGCCCGAGAGCACCGCCTCACAGTCTCACTCCCCTAAACCTTAAACACACAGACAACCCTGTAATCCCCACTAAGAACCCCAAACAATCCCCCCAAGAGGTTTAACTCGATTGCCTTACAATAGAAACAGATCTCTGTCAATGGTCAAAATCCGCTCAATGCCGGCGATCACTACCGTTACAGATTGGCGACGACCACACGAGAGGTTCTAGCCCTTTTGCGGTAGCGACTCGCCCTGAGTGATCACTCTCATCACAGGCCCAGGGATTCTGAGGATACAGCGGCTCGCCTACTCCGAGTTGGTGGACGAATTATCCACATTGAACCCTTAGCGATACAACTCGCGACGATATGAACACCATACAATATGCCGGGTTTCTCACCTTGGGTTATCATTCGAAGATATTAATAATGGTGTCACGGATTTGGCCCCGGAGACCGTCCCAAGGGCAGAGTGCAATGCTGACCCCAGTGTGCCCGGTGACATATTTCCCTTCTGGGTCCTTTCTCCAAAGAGCTCCAAGACCGGCACTCTGTTGGAGTCTAACCAAAACGGCATGGTAGCGATTGATTGATCGAAACATCTCATCGCCTTTTGTTTCAATGCTTCTTTTCAATTTACTCGTCTCAAAGTTCAATGGAGGTTGGGCGACGTGGGACAGTTGTTCGCTTCATGTAGACCGTTCGCTGCCGTCGTTCACAGGCTGCATTGCACAGCCCCCATGCGTCCTTCGACATGGATGAGGCACAGCAACATGGGCTACACGATAAAGCGCTGGACTCAATCGGGTTCGACCATGGTTCTCGGTTGGAGAACAACAGTTGATGTTCAAGAGAATGAGGTGCAGGAGATATCACAACGTCATAGGTAACTTGTCTGTAAGGCACAGCCCTCTTCATCTGGATGATGACGGCGGAACTCGGAAGATCCGTCCATGCTCCGCAAAAGTCAATTGCTGCTTGTGGTTGGATTCATTGACCTGTCTTGCCAAACAAAATCTGAGCAAAGTCGTGATCGTGATGATATCTGACTGGAGAGTTGAGGTGAAGCTCGAGTCCTACCTGTATCATTATGTCCTATGCTTCACTTACCCAAACCCCAATCCCCCTTTCTTTCATGGAAGCTCAGCCACGGCAGGAAGGACCCCCCCTTGATTCTCAAAACCTTTGGATTAGCACGCACAATTTGTTCGACGTGTCAGATATTCTTCAAGAATTCGAAAGCAGAGCTCAACCAGTATCAAGATGATGAGGCGATGCTGTGAAGTTGAGGCTTCAAGGTTGGGGAATGGTTTCTCGTCGTCGTCGGTGCTCCCACTTCGAAGCCCCAAATTGCAGTGCCGGCCCGCATGAAGCATGGCCGGCAGCTGCCACAAGCACAAACCACAGAAGCAACCGTCAATCAACTGGCTCCACACAGAATAACCGGAGCTTACATAATCCGCTGCGAAGATTTAACGACACACAAAACTTTTCCTGCAGAAGTTTCAACTTATCAATTTCTCCTCTACCCGTCAGCCCGACAACGACGACAACGACAACGTACGATCAACACAACCTCCAAGTCCGATCGAGAGTTCAGAATTGGTGGCCAATTCTGCATCGCGCGGAGCAAGCCTGAGCTGTATCGCGATGTAGTTTTCTGGGGAAGGGCCGTGATTGACGCCGATATGAAGTTACTTTTTCTCTCGGTCGTCTTTTGTCCTCCTCCCGGATCGCTTCTTTCGCAACAGCAACGGCAAGCTCAGGCGCTCGACGGGACGGGTATGCAGTGATGTGGCAATGGGTGGTGATAGCCTATTGTCTTCATTGTATAGCTCCTTCACCAGAAACCACAAGGTACGTTTCATTCACTCCTGTTCTCCAGCACATACATACGCACACCCCATATATCCTGTGATGAGAGTAATTTGCGATTGATGCTGCTATGGTGGGACCCTTTCGCCGGGCGTCCTATACCTGGTAGTATGTGATAGTATATTCTTACATATTCTGAGTTTATATCCCATAACACTGTCATGTTATCGAGAAAGCTAGTTGGTGATTATGTTGCTAACTTTCGAAAAGCTGTTCTAGACGTTATTGCTGTCTTGACGCTTGTGGTGGATGGTGTGGTTGGTAATGATATCCGCTGGTCGGATATGGGTTGCTTAGGAATAGAATCACATCATTTTCGAAACACTTTCGCTTCCAGTTCTGAGAAATTGCAGTGATTTTGATCATGATGCTTGATGAAAACTTTGAAGCTTTTGCGCCAAAGCTTTTGCGCCAATGTCAACGGATGATCGTATGAAGAGTTTCGTCCTGGAGAGCAAACGACATGGAAATCTCGGGCCGATGTTTAAAGTCCAAAGCAGGCATCTTCACGGACACCTAAATTGTTATGTCCTTCGTAAAGTGCATGAACCTCGATCGAAGTTTCTTCTCCCAGGGTGTCCGGCAGGTGGTCAACATCTCCGTCTTCTTGACATCCCCATTTTCCCGAGAATGTTGAACGTCAAGGGTTGTCTGGAGATGTCAAACGATCGGTGTCTGCGGTTTTGCTGGTATGAATATAAGTCTATCTACTGCAGCCTCTTTCAACAACATCGGACCATATCAGTTCAATCGGGTATGGTGTAGCGGTAACATCGTTGACTCTCACTTCTTAGGAGTGACTGCTCTCTCAACAGCCCCGGGTTCGACTCCCGGTATCCGAGTCTTTAACATCTTTTTTTGCCGTATTTTTCCTTTTCGTTTTCCACCACCCTCCTTCTTTTGCATCTCTCTCTTCTTTTTTTTTGTTTACCACTCCTATCTGACCTTCTTGCTCTTTCTCTTTTTTCTTCTGACTCCCCTGTCGACCTTGTGTGCTTTCTCACCCGATATTGTGCTTCCCTGCTCGCACTTCCGGTTTGTGTCTGTCACTGCAGTTTTGATATCGGCTAATAAGTTGTCCTCGGTTAAATCCTAAGACAGGGTTTAACCCACGTGTACCTGCTTTAATCATGCCCGATTACCGTACTGCAAGTCCACTCAACATCCATCACAGGACTCTCGCCCATCGATCTTACCTCCCTCCCCTACCAACACACAAATCCGTCCGAATAATCCACTTCTCCCCCGCCATCACCTCCCTGCCCTCATGCAACATACAATCATTCCCATGCTTATGGAGCAACAACATACCCGTCTCCGGAGCCACGGCGATCGCTTCCCTTGCTACCTGCCGGTCGTGGGGGTAGAAGACGGTCTCGCCGCCCAAGCACCCTTCGCTGGCGGAGGTGAGGTAGAGCAGCAGAGTCCAGGTCGTTTTGGCGGGGACTTCTTGTCGGTTCGGGCTCGGGCTATCGTCGGAGGAGGGGAGGGTGAGGGTTATTTTGTTTGAGTCGTCGTCTTGGAGGGGTGGGTGTTAGTCTGTGTGTATAGGGGAGGGGAGAAGAGGGGAGGGGGGGAAGGAATGGGGAAGGGTAACCTACAATGCGCATCAAAAAACTGCCCCTTTGTGTAGCGGTATATCCTGATGTTTGGGTTCAGGCCGATGACTTCACCACCCCTATTCGTTTCCAGTCAGCAACTTTCTTCACACCATCTTTCCTTAATTCGAGAAAAGAAAACTCACCACAAATGCTCCAAGCCACCCCCAACAACCGCCTCCTTCAACCCCGTCTCATACCAAAGCCTATCCGCAAACTTCTGATCATCAATCTGGAACCGATCGTTGACTCGCACCGCCATTCCCCGCTTCGGCTTCCCGGGCGTGGTTATGAGCGGGAGCGTGCTGAGGAAGGATACGTAGTCGCGGCATAAGGATTTGGGGAAGAAGTTCCGGAGGACGACGACTTTGTCATCAACGAGCGTGTCGAAGGTGAGGTCAGTGATGGGGAGGGAGGGCTTGAAGGGGGGCCAGGAGGGCGGGGCGCTGCTGGCGGGTGGTGCTGCTGATGGTGTGGACGTTTGAGATGGTTTGCCGTTGGTTGCTGGGGCTCTCTTTGGTTTGGGCATTTTGAGGTTTGGATTCTCGATGGGCGTTCCTCTGGGATGGGGGAGTTGATTCGATGAGATCAGTTCGGTCGCTATTCGAACGTGGCGTGTGGCGCTTCAGGTGTGGTTGAGAACATGAAGTGAAAGTCGGACAGTTCGATTATTCGTGAGCTCGATGCCAGCTTGCGGTGGCGAGATTTGAAGACAATTGCAGGTTCGCAGTGAATAAATTAAGCTCTTCAAGGTACTTCGGGGTGGTGATGGCGGATTGGTGTTGTTGATGAGTGAGACAGGTCCAGAATTCCCCACATTTTGGCACTGCCGAACGTTCAGGTGCCCCACCATGCCTCACTGAGCGGGCGGGGCCGCGGGATCAGCCCAAGCTGAACCTCCACGAGCTGAAGTTGAGATGGAGATATGCGCTTACTCGCAAGCCATGATTCCACAACCAGTTCATGTCTGGAAACACTTGAAAGATAGTCCAAGCTTTCGAATAGTTTCCCTATCTCATCCCCGAAGTCTGCACCGGAAATACTGCACGACAAAGGAAGAACACTCCGTAGGGTTAGGGTCGTAGCTCTCTTTGCGGAGATAAACCACCACCTGGTCCAAGCTCCAGTGCATGCAAATCTGGGGCAGGCAGGCCAGCGCAGCACGGCAACGGAAACAACTTCCATCAAAAGCATTGCAGACTGCAGGAACGACCGGGAACAGTGGAGAGGCTTTTCATTCTATCCCGTCCCGGCTCAGTCACTTGCACGCAATCACTTCATCAGCCATCATCCACCCTCAATTCCACTTTCGCCCCAAGAAATATCAGTGTCAACCCGTGTTCGCTGCTTCCGCATCCAACGGCTTCCGTTCCATCTCACTCTTCATTCAAGTCCACCACCGAGACGTCTTGGCAGACACACTCATTTCAAGATGCCGATTATCTCCAACCTCATCAGCAAACTGGTATGGGCCGACGGTCAGCCTCCGCAACAACAACCGACCAACCCAGCCCCCGCCGCACCGGTAGCAACAACAACAACACAAACACCTATCCCAGCTTCTGCCAATGCCTCAGCTTCACTTTCATCAAACGCGGCTCGCTACCCCCCCGCACAGCAGTGGGAGGAACGTCCTTACCCGCCCCTCTTCTCGGAGCGCTCCATGAAGCAGCTCGGCCTCTTCTTCGGCGGCGCCACCTTCTTCGCCCTCTCCGTCGCCGTCTCCCGGCGCGCCGTGGCCCGGCACCTCAAGGCCTCCAAGATGGAAATCTTTGCGCCCAACATGGCCTCGGGCATGGCGCGACCTGGCAACATCAATGCAAAGGCCCCCCGAGACCCGATGGTCGCGGTCGAGGCGCTCAACCTGGCCACGCTCAACGTCGTCAGCTTCGCCACCATGGCCGCCGGAGGCACCTGCTGGGCGTTTGATCTGTTGTCGGTGGAGGACCTGAGAAGAAAGGCGCGCAGGACGCTGTATGGCGGCACCGAGGCGAACCTGGATGAGGAGGCGGAGAAGGAGGTTGCTGAGTGGGTGGCCAAGACGTTGGGGATTGATTTGGAGAAGGCGGAGGAGGAGGCCAAGGGGAAGATGTTTGGCGAGGAGGCTGTTAAGAAGCCGTGAATTGTTGGTCTCCGCAGCAGCAGCAAAGGAAGTTAACACAACTTAATGATACCCGACTCTTCTTTCTTTTTTTCCCTCTCTTTCTTTACCTCTGTCTGCACAACGGGTTATCTTTCGGCTTGACACAGGATACAGCAACTGCTACGGTGGACGGGGGAACGGTGGCCCTCCTTGAGAGACAGTTCACTACTCGTACTCGTTTGTTTGCCTATGGATGTTCGGAGCTGTTTCCGCGGATGAGAAACATAGCCAATGGGGCATTGCCAGCTTTTCTCCCTTTAGAATCCTTCCTGTCGGTCAACCTGTCTGTCAATTCCGAGAAAAAGAGGAGTGTCGGAGGAGGTCAACAAGAGAAACAGAAACACGAAGCCCTTTCTTTGGCTTTTTTAGGGCTTTGTACGCCAGAACTCAAAATCTCATGATATCGGCAAAGACAAGGAAACAGAAGTGGCATGTGATTAGCACTGACAACCCTGGATGCTTCATGCATGTGTTCTCAATCAGGAAACGAAACACCCGCAGCATATTCGCCGCCAGTCCAGTGCACCAAACTTTTGTTGAACAACGAACGGACGCAGCGAACAAACGAAACGAACGAACAACGAACTGAGCCCTCAAACTCGTGCCTCACATTTTGCGGTGAGTGTGTCAAAGTTTCGTCGTCGTCTCCTTCTCTTCTTTCTCTTCCTGCCTTTTTATTATTTTTATTTCCCACTCTTTATTCCCCTCCGTTTGAAATCCTGCTGCTCGCCACATGGCTCGCATAGCTTCCGATGCCAAATCCCTTCAGGCACCGCCCTCCCGCCATCTGACCGTTTGTCTTGCACCACACAACCCCTTCCCAGCTTCCCATCCCTACATAGGAATTTCATTCATTGGGCCGCGAACCTACAGCAAGGGGTCAGCCGTTTGAGGGTGGCTTTCTTTTCTATCTGCCGGGAGTGTAACCGCGCTACCCGCCACTCGCGCCGCAACCGCGTTTACATAGTACACACAACAATCATGTTATGGCAGGTGCATATGTCCCGACCCAGACTTTTGCCCGAGAATCTCTTTAAGAATTTTTCCCATTTTAGGATCAAATGCTTGATGGTAATCTGTGATTACGGATCATGGCAGAAAGCCAGACGCCTACGGACACCCTCCCGATGCAGCTACGCAACCTAGTACTGAGTTGGCTGTCTGCTCCCTGGATCACCAGATCGACAAACCGCGCGCGCGCGCGCGTGTGTGTGTGTGTGTGTGTGTGACTGACCACGCTTTGACTGATGTTGCTCTGCTCGAGCGCCGAGGGTCTCTCAAGTCCGATGGTCTTCGTCTGTTTACTTATATCTCGTTGCTCGGTTCTCTCGAGATGCTACCGCTATTTCATGACCACTTTTATGTTTAAAGATCTTCTACGCATCCTCTATTTCTCTTTTCATCGAAATACAGTATCTTTGACCCTCACTTTCTCCACTCCCCCCATCCACCCCAAACTATCCTCAACATCCTCAACATCCTCACCAATCTCCATCACAATGTCAACAACAATCCCAACCTACCGTTACCAATATCGCCCTTCTTCTTTCCAAACCTCCAGCTTCAGTTTATCCCCTCCCCGAAACACCCTCCCCCACCATCACCTTGAATCCGCTACCAACATCTTCCTCTCTTCCCTCAACCCACTACCAGAGAAAATCATCATCCGTCAGGTGGGCGGACCAGGAGATAACCACGTCCAATGGGTCTGCAAATCGGACATCATTCCTTTTCCGGAAGAGCCCTCCTCCGCCAGCAACAATGGTGGTGGTGGGAAGCGAATAACAAAGAAATTGAAGAGTTATGTTTCTCAAGTCCACGGCATCGTTCACACAGCAAACTGGGCCAATGACGTGGGGGATCGACTCTGGTTGAGGAGTGATCAACCCATAATTAAGGGGAGGAGGAGTGTGCCGGTGGTGAATTTGGATAAGGGGGTTAATGGGGAGGTTTGGTATGTTGCTTTACCCCTTTTCCCCATTTTCTACGTCGTGCATTTTCCCTTTTGTTGTTTTCGCTCTCGTTCTCGTCCATGGCTTTGGGGTTTTATTTTTGGTGGCTGCGGGAGATGGGGAGAGAGTGTGAGAAAGTGGTGTAGAGTTAGACGGGAAGGAGGAAGGACTGAAGTGAAAAAAAAAAAAAAAAAAAAGAAAAAAACTAACGCCATCACAGCATCACCCACGTAACCTGGCTCCCCACCAAACGAGACCTCAGCACCGGTGCAACAATCACCTTCATTGGAGCCGAATACCGCCACGGACAGGGGCCACGGCGTGGTGGACCGTTCAGGATGTGTATCGTCCAAGATCCCAGCAGTCACGAGGAGGGGATTATCGAAATAATTTCTCTGGAAGAGCTGGGGACGTGCTTTGAGGATGTCAAACCGCCACCATCGGTACATGACCACTCTCACTCTCATGTCCCACCACCCACTGAGCTCCAAATATTAGGCGACAGCAACCACATCTCGAGGCAGTTACGAGGCCCTACTGCCATATTTGGAGAACGCAGCAGCAGAAGGATGGATGATGATGACGATACCCTCAGCCAGATCTCCTTTGCGAGCTCAACCAAGGGGAAAGTGGCATTAGATTTGGTAGCGCGGAGTCTATCGATCTTCAACTTCAACGCTGCCATGCTGGACTTGGCTGCGCTCTCTAATCAGAGTATGGGTGGCTTTATCAGGGACGTTGATGAAGAACCAGAGACGTCAGATGAGAGCGATGAGGAGGACGAGGGGGGAGAAGAGAAGGTGTGGAGTGATTGCGAATCTATTCAAGCCTCTGGGCGGCGGTCTGTGGTGGATGATGAGGATGAGGACGAGAGCTGTCGAGTAGAAGACAGCGGGAGTGGGAGTGGTGGTGGGAGTGGTGGTGGGAGTGGTGATGATGTATGAAGTCGCAGTTGAGTAACAGGTCGATATCGAAGTTATCAAGGCAAGCATAATCAGATTACATTACTACCAATCCTAAAGCACTACTGGAAACTTAAAGTAACTCAACGATAGACCTAGAACTGCCTCATCAAGCACGATAATAAAGCTACCAAGCAATAAGCACTGAAAATGAATGTGGTACCAATGGTCTCAACGAGCCTTAGAGCGCCGCCATCTGTGCAAATCGCACTGGAAGCGGATCCTCGTCAATCTCCAGCTCGATCTCTTCAACCTCCTCGTCGCTTTCATCGCCATCTTCCTCCTTGATTCCTCCATCTAGTCTCATGACGAGCTCCTTGTTGATGGGACCGCCACTACCAATATATCCACCACCACCACCACCACCACCACCTGTAGCAGGAGCAGCAACCGCAGGAGGAGGGGAAACAAACGGATCATGAATAGCAGAAGCAGTAACAGTACCAGTGAGCGGACTCTCGGACTGCGGAACCCCAATCACATTCGGGATCGCAATCGAGTCAAGAGGAGGAGTTGGAATCCTGTGGCCCATTCTGATCACCTGCTCCATCCAAATGGAAGGAGGTCCTCCCTTGACAGGAACATCGCTTCCAGCGGCCAAAGCCAATCCAGCACCGCCCGCCCTAGGAGGAGACGCAGAATAAATATCCAGTAGGAGATCCTCATTCTCCTCAGAAGCCTCCTCAGTCAGAGGCTGAGGATCAAGTGACGAAGATGAAGCGCTGAGGGGACTGGTCCGGTTGGAGTGACCACAGTGGATTCCCGTCTCCTCATCTGTGGGCGGAGGAGTATAGGTGGTAGCAACCGGGCCAGCGAGACCGATGGCGAGCTCGACCTTAGTGAGCGTAGGCGTCGGGCCTAGGAGATCAACTTCCGGAGATGCAGGAGTGACGACAGGACTAGCTGGAGCCGATTCGAAAGTGAGGAGGTCCTCCTCAGCGACCGGGCTAAGGTTGGAGGCGGACTTGGTCGAGTTAGAACCAGGAGTAGATTCCTCGCTGGAGCTGTTTCTGTCTCGGGCGTTATCCCTTTCATCACCATCCTCGTCGTCATGACTGAAAAGGTTCAAGATCTGGCCATAGTGAACGACCTTACCATCGTTTGTGCGTATATAAGAAAGGGGATCGCCATGCTCATCCATAAAGTCACTGCTACCACTTGCATTGTGCCTGCCTCTGCGCCTCTGGGAAACGAGCGGGACGTCGCTCAAAAGGTCCATATCCTCACTGCCATCGTCAAGTCTCCTTTGAAATATGGCCCCTGTCCTGGCAAGCTCACCGAGCTTGTCCCAAAATAGCCAGGGAAAGCTAACAAGTGGCATGGTCTTTGGTGTAATTTTTCTGGTTCCGAGACTGCCGTCAGGTCTAACGTGTGGCTTCTTGGCTTCATAAAGTGCAATACGGACTTCTTCGTAAGTGACTCTGTACATGGCCGATACGAAGGAAAGGAGATCGCCGTCAGCCTCTTTCCTGCACTGATCCTTGAAATGTTGCTTGAGGGCAGAAGACTCGCGACTGACGTTGTCTTGGAGTTTGTAGTCTGAGCCCACGCGGGGCTTGGACATGACGAAGGCCGTCCAGACTTCGAACTCGGTCGCAATCTCGAGCTGGCACATCACGCGGCGCATAGCGGTGTCGTACTGAGATTTGATGCGACGGGCTTTGGTCAGCGTCTCATCCCCAAGAGCGCGGCACTTTGTATGCTTGAGAATGCGGTTATCAAACGGCAGCTGGTAGTTCTCTTTCATATCGAATGTTTCCCGTTTGACCATATCATAGAGCTTTCCAAGTGCTGTTGCGGAGTGATAAGTGTGTCTATTTTTCTCCATGAAATGAGGCCAGGTCTTAGGGTCCAGCCGTCTTGGAAACTCGGCGGCAACACCAGTCTTCACGTAGTCAACAGCCATGGAGTGAAGTGAAGCGAGCTCAAGGCCTGTCAGATTGGATTGTCAGTAGCTATTCTTCTAATACACGATACAGTCCACTTACATTTCGGACTCTTCACTCCTTCTATCTCCGCATCGGCTGTCGCCAGATGGGCATGGGCGATCAACGGCAAATTGTTGTACTTCATGTACAACACAAAGAAGGTAATCAAATTGTTGACGGTCGGTTCGGTCGTCAACTCCTTGCCCACAGCGGGCTCATTGATCATCGGTGGATGGGAACGCTCCTTCGGGATAAGCAAAGGGTCCCAAATAATAAAGAAGTCATCACCATCAAGGTCTCCGCCAGAGCACATGCTGGGCACGTCTCTGTCCCCAGTTAAAGGGAACACCACCACGTCCCTTAGATGCCGCAAAGCAGGGACATCAACTGCCTCCACCACTCGGATATCACCAGGGTGGAGGGATGGATTTCTGCCCACGACGCAAGTTCCAGTAATGACTTTATAACCACCATTAATGTTATCGGGAACCTGTAGGAAGATTTGTGGAAGCTTCTCGTTGGGCACGTCTTTCCAGTCTTCAATGACCTTTATATGTCCTTTTAAGGTCCCAGTCTCATCAACACAGCCGAGCACGAACGCACTCTTTTCGACATTGAGTCGCGCTTTCTCCTTCAACGTCTTGATAGACCATGATCGCCACAGCTGAAGTAGGGTGCGAACAAAAGGCTCCTGGGACTCCATGAAGCCGTAAGCAAGCATCTCTGCAATTATGGGTGTCATATGGTTTTCATCGATGAACGTTCTCAGGATCGCTGTCGCTTTTCGTTTGTCCTCCATCGCCGCATTGAAGTCAGAAAGTTGCTGCTCCATCATGTCCACAAAGACTTGATCGGGAACACCAAGAGACGAGAGAACGGCAATGATTTGCCGGTTAAGGGTGGCGGTTGAGAACTGCGAGCATCTGATAACCTCAAGGCCATTGAATTCGGCAACGAACTTCTCCTGCGACTTCCGAATATGAACCTCCATACCCTTCACATCAGGCCAAGTTACCAAGACTCCCTTGCAACCTCCCATGCGGAACTGGTAGGCTGACGGCGGCGGGTCAATGCTCCAGTCATGCGCTACGATCTTTGCAAGCAGAGGGGAAATCTTGCCTACTCCATCCGTGAAGCAAAACCCGTCCTTTTCAATATCAGGGATGGTGACGATCCTTGGTGCCGGAATGCCAGGCACCAAACGTGTAGTCGAGAAACACTGCCCAAGTCTGGCCGCATACTTGGCAATGACCTTGATATGACCAAAGCGGCCCATCCAGGCTCGCATCATGCCGCATGTCAAGTCGCTCTGCTCACAGAACATGAAGGCTCCGGCTTCTCGAATCTGAGAGTTGCCAAAGGCAAGAAACTTCCAATGCCATGGACCCATGGCAACCCCTTCCTCCAACACTCTGTACGCACGCAAGAACAGGGGAAGCTCCGCTTCGCCGCTTCTGATACGGCCCTCCAGAACCTCATCGGTGAATTGGATGCGGATAAAGTAGTCCTGTGCATATTTCCACTGACGGATGACGCGGTTCGTGGGCTCGACGCAGGGCGTACTGAAGTAGATACGAGTAGGAGTGATAGTAACTCTACGAACCCAAGCGCAATGATTGGGTATCATGAAAATGTTTGGGACATAATCCAAAGCTGCCTGGTCGTTGAAGAGTTCCAGTGGGTCGAAGATACGCTTTCCAGCAAACTGGTCGGCAGCATATTCGAGGATAAGGCGAGCACGGTCTTTGACGAAGCTGTTGTCATTATCACAGAACTCCATTAGCTTCTCGAGGAATGGTCGGTCAATGTTGTGTTCGTTGATGATCCCTTGAGAGATGCAGACTTCAAGCTGGTACCGAACGTCAAATGGTAGGGAAATACGGGGCGGCGCGGCTAAAAGAGAAAAGTCGCTGTTCCATGACTGCCATGGGACTCTGGAGATAGAATGCCCGTATCTATCATCAAGAAGGTCCCATACCTTTGGTTTTTTGTTGGGGAGCGGCTCGGGGAAGACAGTCAACTTAGTCCTGAGATTCCAATCGAGCAAATGTTGTTGAACTTGATCCCAGACTCTTGTTGATTGTTGATCCAGCTCAATCCAATAAGTTAGCCACCGCCCCAGGTCGATGTACTGGTGGTTCTCGGCGAGCGAGACTGGTTTTTTTCTAACATCCAGTCCACGGCTGATGTCCACCACTCTCTCCCACAGATCATTATCGCTCCAAGTCAGCCGATCCTCGCCGATAGTTTTGGACATATCCTTCTTCCTGTACGCCACCGGCGGATCTCGGAGAGTCATGACCAAAGCTTGACGATGCTCCTCACCAACCATGGTTCTGCACAGCTCCTTGATGACTCCAAACTTGATGTGGAGCTTGTAGTGCTCATTCTGTCTGCCAAACCCACTAGATTCGCGTTGATAATGGAGGGAGAATTTGATCACCAGTCGCATGCGCTTGAAATCGAACTCAAGTCTCAGCAAAGAGTCCGACGAAAGGGTTTGAACCGATTGTTTCCTCATGAATACTGCAGGCTTGACTAAGACACCGAAGGACAGTGTTGAGGGAAAGACGTATAGGGTTTGCGGGCAAGTGTTGCCGAGCTGAGTCTTGATGGTGCGTTCCTTGCAATCTTCGCGCTTCGGGTCCACTGTCTCGAGAGACAGCCAGTGATCAACAAGTCCAATTCGGAGTCTGCAGACACCTCGACAGAGAAAGTCGGTAGATAGCGGAGGTGGCTCAAAGCGAACCAGAGCCCTCCGGCCACGGTCAGAAATGTCTGGACGGTCATCATCGATTTCAAGGTAACTGATGTGACCATATTCAGAGAAGAGATCGTGAATGTCTTGAAGTTTAGCTCCAGGAGGCAAATCTTTGACGCGAATGGCAGCGGTCCTGGCACACTTCCACTCCCTGGAAATGAAGACCGGATGTGAGGGAGGACTGAAGGATGCGAATGGGGATGGTTTGCCCCGTGAGTACTGCCGAAAAGCGCGAGGGGGAGGCCGGGGAGAGCTAGAGGAGGGTCGAGAGGGTGGTCGCGAAGGTGGTCGCGAGGGCGGTCGGGATGTGGATGGATTCTCTCCATGTCGCTGCTGGCTGGATCTGCGGCGGCTAGCATGTCTCGGATGAGCGTTCTGATCTCTGGGGCTCCTGTCCGGTGAAACAAGAATTGCATGCTGCGCCTGCTCTACCCAGTTGGGTATTCCGGACATCGTGGATATCTGTCGTGGCTTCAGTTAGCTTTAGGTATTCATCAGAATAGATTGAGACTCGTCTGGTCAGAGGTAGGATGGGGCAGACACTACGAGATAAGTGCTTGATGAGGTGCAGGTGACGGTTGATGGATTGTGCAAGCAGGTACTTACCAGTTCCCTTCTGAGTCTCCTTGGTTATGTTTGATGCTGCTTGGTGTTTGAAAGACGGAGAACGGTGGCGATTGTGAATGGGAGAAGAATTGAGGCCCATGGACCAGAAGAGAGCTCGTTAAATATCTGTCGGCGGAGACATCCACGCCTCTATGAGCTTGACGATAAGATGATGTGGTGGAGGAGTTGCCGGGTAACTGAGATGCTGGACTCGAAACGATTCTTCGGACGAAAGATTCGGCAAGGTGCAGTGCCGTTGCAGAGCCTCGAACACCGAATGGAGGACAACTGTGGCGAAGAAATTAATCAGATGATAAACCGGAGAGACAAGTGCTCGGCTTCCCTCAGGTCTCATGCGTAAGTATGGTAGTTGATGGAGGAAAATATCGAAAGAGCAGGGCGAAGGCGGTACCCCCAGGAAGGAACGATAGATGACGAGAGCCGGCAACCAAGATTGAACGGAAAAGATATTCTCAACTTACAGCTGAAGCCGCTTGAGCTGCTATCGAACTGCTCTTCCAATGTATAACAAATACGAGGCTGGTGATGTTTGCTATTGGGAGAAAGATGATTGATAGATGCTCCGTTGAGATGGTGAATCCGGGAATGCCAGTTGTAGACAATCGATTTTTCAACTCCAAGCTCCTATGGTAAGGCAGGAGCTTCCGATGCTCCTAGACACCGATGAGGGGTCTAAGCAGTTGCGAACTCCGCTTTGTGCCTTCTCCCTGCCATCGTTCCTTCCTTCGTTTTGACATGCGATAAGACGGGACATCGTCACCGCTGCTTGTCATCACTCACATCCCACTGCACTACAGTTTCATCGCGACTTCCACATTCGGATGATGAAAGAATTTTCTCTTTTGATCGCTGGCGCCTGACATCAGATCAAATACACCATCCATGATTCCCCCCCCTTATGACCCTGTCGAAAATGAGAAAGGAATATGAAGTCTGCTTTCCTTGATATCATGTGACTCGGCCGTAAATGCATTCGATGCCATTGGGCTTCTCAAACTCAAAATCAACGTAAGAACATGGCAAAGACGCCACAGAACCGAGTCCAAGAGTTTTTCGCTCTCAGAAGATGCACGTATTTCCTCCCTTTAGCTATAACCCTCTCGTCCCCAGGCCATGCTCCTTTGATGGTCACTCCATCGTCTAGACACTCACCCATGTTAGTTCGATCAATAACGAGGAACGCCTAAATCCCGTAGAGAATAGCAATACTCTCCCTTATAGAAAATTATATGGATCCCTTCTCACATCTTCTCGTCCTCCCGGTTACCCCCGACGATCGAAGATTTTGCCTGGGTTCATAATCCACTTCGGATCCAGCGCCAACTTGATGGATTTCTGCACACCCGGTTAGTATCTCATCACGTAAAAGCCTCGCCCGACTCCTCCAGCAGGACAACAACTTACCATAACACCAAGTGTATCCGGCCCAACCTCCCACAACAACGACTCCTTCTTACCCCAGCCAATCGAGTGCTCACCCGTACACGTGCCCTCCATCTCCAACGCCCTCTTGACCATGTTCTTCACGCATACTTCCACCTTGTCCCTCTCCTCCTTTATCTGTCGGTTGTAGATGATACTCTCATGGAAGTTGCCGTCGCCAATATGGCCAAGAATGCTTGCGAAGAGACCTAGATCGTCCATCTCCTTTTTGCTGACTTCGATAATGTCGGCTAGTCGGCTGAAGGGGACAGCCACATCAGTGCTCCCTGGTCATTCGGTGATGTTAGCATTGCTGTCTTTGTGTGAACAAACGCTGGTGATGTTTGTTCCTGCCCACTGCCAAGCTACCATCGAACAAGCAAAAGAAAAGAAAGGGGAAAACTTACAAACTTCCTCACCCTCCTTCCTCAAAGCAAGCATGCTCCACAGACTCTCCTTCCTCGCCGACCACAACAACTTCTGCTCTCTCGCATCCTTGGCAAACTCAAAGTTGCTCCCTTTATTTGTCTTGGTGATTCTCTGCACCAAATCAATGTTCTCCTGCACGCCGGCTTTCGTTCCAGCAAACTTGAAGAACAGTGTCGGCGTCTCCTTCCACACACGCGGCGCCGTGGCTCCGCCCATGTTGACCACCTTCATCTGCACTTCGTCCATGATCTCCATGGCGGCGACGGGGATGCCCCGCTGCATTACCTCGGCGGCCGCTGATGCCGCGTCACGGATTGTTGGGAATGTGACAACGGCGACAGAAAGTTCTTCGGGCACAACGGCTAGTTTGAGGGTTGCTTCAGTTACGAGACCGAGGGTACCTTCGGAGCCGACGAAGAGACTGTTGAGATTGTATCCGGCTGAGGACTTGCGCGGACGCCGGCGCGTCTTGATGACGGAGCCATCAGCGAGGACTACGGTCAGATTGATGACCCAGTCTTTCATGGTGCCGTACTTGACGGCGTTGGTTCCAGAGCAGTTGGTTCCGATCATGCCACCGATCTTGGCACTCGGGCCTGTGATATTTGTTAGTGTTATGTGTGGGATACTCATCTTTTTGCACGGCTTGAACATACCTGGATCAATAGGAAAGAAGAGACCACTCTCCATCTTAGCCAGCTGCTCATTCAGATCCTGCCATCCAATGCTCGGCTGAACGACAATGTCCATATCATCCTGGTTGAACTGTACGATCTTATCCATAAAGGCAAAATCGACACTGATTCCTCCGTAAGGCGCAGAAAAGTTTCCTTCTAAACTGGATCCTCCAGAGTAAGGAATGATAGGTACGCGGTACTTGTGACATATCCGCGCAACTGTCGACACCTGTTCCGTTGACCGGGGGTAAGCTACCGCAACTGGCAGCCCTTCCGGGTTGGTCGATGACCACTCCGAATAACCATGAGCGTGGAGGTCATCCGGGTCCGTTGAGATGATGTCCTCGCCCTCAATCTCTCTTCTAATCTCAGCGATAGCCTGGTATTACCAACTTTCGCGTTAGTCCAAGCTTTACCCTCGTGACTTTTGAGTGGAGCGGGATGACAGTGACTTGATTGTGACCAGTCCTGACAATGATCACACTAACGTACCTGCTCCATTTCGTGTAGACTTGCATAGTCCGGCGCAAGATAGATACCATCCATCAACATAGCTCCGGGAAACCCGTTATGTCGAAACTCCGACAGACTCCAGCCAAGGAGACCGGCGGTAGTGGCGATGACAAAGGCTCCTGATACAGGAGGCCATGTCGAAGCCCATCGTGTCTGGCGTGCTTTACCATTGCTGCTACCACTGCTCTCTCCAGAGATGTTGCTCCGGACGGCCGAAGTGGTAAATCGCTGACGGTAGGCGATGCTCCTAACACCCCCACCGGCACCGAGGCCGGTAACAGCCCGGCTGATGGTCCTCGCCGCTCTCGTGAGGTTGGTTGTCGACATGCCGGTCAGCGTTGAAGATCGGATCGGGCACGCTTGGTAGAGTAAAGGGTGATAGAGTGCACCGTTGTTGCCGAGTTTGATCTGTGAAGCAAGTCTTCAACTTCACAGTTGATGCCCGGTTATATATGTACCGAATACTCTCGTTTTCTCGGGAGGGACGAAATATTCAACGCCGGTCGTCCCGATGAGCCCGTCTTGTGATGTTTTGTGAGCCTGATGACTGGATACGACACAAACAACTTTGCTTTCTCGACGGACCTGATATTTCGCTTAACTTATAGAGAGTTAGGTCGGAAGAGTGACGGTTTGACTACGCCGTACTTATCAACTCGTGGCTTGGCTCTCACGCACACTTGCACCCGAGGAGAGTACCCACTCCGAAAACTAGGCCCGGATTGACACAGCCTTTGGAAAAGCGTACCCGAAGTCACACACTCAAGCTCACCGAACCACGCACCGTGCCTTTTTTGTAACAAACAAATGACGATCAGTCCGTCTGGGGTAAGGTTAGGTGTCTTAGTCTTTCGACGATTTGAATCAACTCTGATGAGGCCTAAACCTAGAGGGTTTTGATGGGCTATGACGAAGTTGCGTGTGGATGACTTGATGACCAAATCGTGATGAGTTTGTATAAAATGATTAAATTCTTCAGAAAACGGTATGCGTAGAAGGCATACCCAAAGGGTGCTGTGAAGCTTCAAGAGCGAATAAGAGCTGCTTCCATATTTGGAATGGATGCAGTAGAGAGATGTCGGGATGGAGTAGCTGACAGGCCCACTCAAAAGAAGAATAATTTCGAGTTGGCTGGGTCGAGCATGGTAAACTGCCATCCGCACTACGGAAAAGGGCCCCAATGTAAGCCAGGTCTGTCAGGATTCTTCAAGGCCCAGGAGGGGGGGCGATAGGATAGTACCCGTCGTCACCGGGTGGATCTGACAATTTGCAAAGCAGAGGCCGCACAACAGGATCCGAACGGTGGCGGCACAAGGCAAGGCAGAGAGCTACCTGAGCGGGTATAGGCGTACTTGGTGTTTTCGTGACCAGCTCGGTTTGGAAGAATCAAGGGTATTGGGGGGGTTGTGTGATGTAGCGCATCGTGGAACTTGCACCGAGGACAAAGAAAAGGGTGGCCGTAAACGAACAAGAGCAAAGGCCTCAGAATTGTCTGATCACTCACACTAGGAGTGTCCGGAAGGGGCTAGCCTAAGAGATGAACCAGTGCATTTCTAATCGGCCACGGAGTTGTCATCTTCCAACAGCCGAGAGAATTTTGGAAGAGGAGTGGAAAGACAGACAGGTCATCCTTGACCCCACAGAAAATTGAGGATCTAGATCTCTGGTACAAATCTCATCCGGTTGGTAGGGCAGCCTCGGGTTACCTCCTTGCCTGGCATTTGCGCAAAGCGTCCTGTCGTAGGTGACTGGGCAAACTGGGTATCAAAAGATGGATGGGGGTATGCGTGGGGAAAGGGAAGAAAGACAAATGAGAGAAACAAAGAAGATTTAGTCCCACATTCTCCCACGCGTAGCTCACATCGCATTGGCGGGGGTAGAGACCGAAGGTCGGCACTGCAGTAGCGTCTGGTGGTGCGCTCGGGGTAGTTGACGAGCTAGATCACGTCGCGCTTCAGGTACCTGAATTGGTGTCATCAAGTGGAAACTAAAGATTGACTTGGCGGTGGGGGAGAAGAAGAACGACATCTCGCAGCCGAGTTGCTCGGGATCATAATATGTAGCATCTCTGGAACCCCCAACAAAGGGTCGCTTGTTGTCGGCTACCTTTTTCCGCTCCCTACAATCTAATGCTGGTTTATTTGTCAGCTTGGTACTCCTGGTATATTGGACGAGATCCCGAATTGTCCCAAACCTCACAAAGACAAAATGAATGGCTAGGTACGGTCCAGAAAGCTGTTAAGAAGATTCAATATGACCTATTGAAAATCGAAAATAGCATATTCGAGGTAAGATTACGCTTGGATTATGGAACGAAACGAATCCATTAGATATAAAAACGCCTAGCGAAGTTGACCCGAGGTCTCGAGCTAACATACAAACCAGTATTGGACTGTACAAGCGGTACCAATCCACTCTTTTGCAGTGATGTGCCAATCATTGCAGTGGACATTCCTTGATACTTCTTCGTAGAAGTTGGAAGTAAATTGCAACCCAAGGTGGGAGGAAGGGCCAGCGAGGTAGGTATAAGCCATGACCACCGTTACATGCATCGTAACTCCTGAGATGGGAAATCTCTTTGAGGATTGGCCATTTCTGAGCCAGGGGGGTAATGGGGGTTACCGGCAATTTGTCCCAACGCCGTCGATCGGGCCACTGTCAGCAGCTCGCTCCCAGGTACCGGTTTCGTGGTGTCCCGGACAAGGCAGGGCAAGCCACACACCCTATGCAGAATGAATTTGGCGTTCGTTTTCGAGCCGTGAGGAATAAGAAAGTTGACGATCTACAGTGCCATGAAATTGGAGGCGCTGTCACGGGCACATTCCTGCTGCCCTTCAAGCCTCTAAATGCCTGACTACTGCGAAAGGCTTGGCAAACTCGGGGTATCTCGCCCGCCAGGCCCAGAGCCTTTGCAACTTGTGCAACCCTCGAGGTCGAGTTGCCGCGCGTAGGTCGCATCCGTTACAGATCACTTGCTCTTGCCTGACGCATCAGCTCTTCGCCCACATGGTCGGGCCGCAATCACCTACGGACAATGCGGTGAAGAGTGTGCAATATGCGGTAATCCCGTCACTTGAGGGTACCAAGTTTGAAGTCGTCCATAGTGTATATCTGTATTTGAAGGTTCGGGATAGGTTGATCTGGCAGACGTATAGGTGGCAGTGGTGTGTTCATTACCGCGTTATTGGAACCGCCGGAGCTGTATTTGGTTATTTCGGTGAAAGAATGCCGCTCATTGCGACCTCAAGGGAGTCAACAGGGCTATGCCAAGCCAAACATGTCAGCCAGCTCTCGGCGACCTCGTCAACATCTGAAGTGCTTTTAGTAGTGTCAGTTCGTGAAACTATGTACCCATGACGGACACTTACCATACAGTGAGTATCATCTCTCACCCTCTTTCGCCTTATGTAGTTTTGATGGGTGGAATACCCCCATCCCATCCTCATGCTCGTCCAGTGACTTCAGTGCAGAAGCGTGGTAGGAAAAGCAGTAAGCACGGGAATTGGATTTGGCTGCCGAGGTCATGAGGACAAAAGAGTAGTGATGAAGTTGGCAGTAAGCTGCGGGAGCAAACAAAGATGGCAGAAGTGAAGTGAGGTCAAGACCTGCCAGAGTCATTTCCCCAGACGGGACCACAACAGTGAGGTGACGGCGACAGACTGCTCCAGACAAAGTGCGGGGAAAGAAACGAGCCTTTTGGCACATCACTCGGATGCGGTGCAACTTTTCACACGTCCCGTTGGAATTGCCGTCAATTCCTGCCCGCCAATCCGGCCAAGTTCGGGATGCTCGCCGAGTCGTGTTGTGTTGCGTGAAAGATATTCTCACTCCTCAACGCAGTCACGACCCGTCAGCTCGAGGACTCACCGAACCTCGTTTGAAAGTGAAGGCACGGAGAAACATGGACTGCGGTGAAACCTGTAGAAGAGGCAGGCAGGCAGGCAAAATAGCAGGATAGCAAGAGCAATGGTTAACCGGACGGTGGCCTTGAGACTGAAATGCGGTGCCTTTGGTGAGACAACACAATGTTGGAAGGCGCAGCTCAGATGCGTGAAGTTTGAAAATGTGAAGGATGGAAAGCTCCCCACGTGCACCTGGCGGACCCCGCCTGAGCTCCTGCCGCTACAAGCCCCTCCTTGCCCGCGATTGCCCTACGGAGACGCCAAGCCGGTGGAACTGCCCCGCATTGGAGCGCCTTGACGGACCCGGGCGGTCCCACCTTCCAGAAGCCCATAATAGCTCTACGGAAAATGTACAACGGGCGGAGACAAATCACACGACGAGGGCAGACGACGATGACAATGACCCTCACTCCAACCTTTCTTTCCACTTCTGAACATCAACTCGCTTCGACTCAACAAGGAGCATCTTGACTTCCTTCTTGCCAAATCTGCACTTCTATTCCTTCCCCCTCCATCGTCGGCAGTGGGGGGAAGAACTTTGCAGAGTCGGATTCATTGCCGCACTCCCACATTATCCGTCAACCTGTCCATCACTCATCAAGTGGAAGATGGCTCGGCCCTGGCCGACCGACCGCTTCCAAGAGGCACAGATCGCTGAGCCTCAGAATGGAATTTCACCACCAACCAGCTTCTTACATTGTCTCTGAGACAAAGCGTGTGAGTCCTGTCCATCTGGCACAAGCGTCGCCATTCTGCCTGCATCCCAGAGGAGCAGATTTACCGTCATGGGGTTACACGGTCCCACTACCAGACCAACGACATCACAGAATCTTACCTAGTCTTCCTACCTCGGAATACCTGCTTCGTCTTCTTTTCAGCTTACGTTGTTGATGCGCTCCTGTGGGAATGGCTTCCATTTCATACCTTGCAGACCGCTTCTTTCGAACCAAGGAATCTGGAAGCCGTTGAAATCCTGCTCGTTCTTTCTTTCTTTTCCGATTTCTTTGGGTCTCTACCTATCAAGCTGAGCCAACAGTGAGACATCAACTTTTACCCACACCCTCAGCAACCGCAATTGCCCGCCGTCACACCTACCGCATTCCGTCTCAAGCAAAAATGCTCACTCCTTCGGCCGGCATGCCATACACTACATCATCTCGAGCCAAGAAAGCAAACTTCCAAGCACAAACATTGTGATCAATTTTTGCTCGTCTCGTTTCTTCGCGTTCGAATTCGCTTATCTTGTCGTGGTCCGAGATGCCAAGGCATAAAGAGTCCGGATTGTCATTACAGACGACATCAGCAAGAGCTCAAGCGAGACGCCACCTCCAAATTCTCGGAGCAGAAAAAGCAATAAGTCTTACGCAGAGTTGACAGGCCGGCAGGGTCAGACAGCCGCCCACTTGCCCATTCATCTCCGAAAGATGGCACGGTGGGTAGAAAGCTCGGCCACAGTGCCGACTCGGATTCCAGAACCCCCTCGGAAGCCAGAAGCCCAGCAGCCGCCGTTATGGCGGGAGCCCACGATCAAGTGTGGCGAGTAGCAATGGCAGCTTCAAGACTTCTCACTGGCCTTCATCACTACGGTAGTGTATGTCTGGTGTGCATCCTCACAGCGCCCTTTGTGTCTGAGTACTACATTGGCTGCACTGCCCATCCTCCATCCTCACGGTAGCATCCAAAACAAAATCCCTGACTAGCTGGATATCGCCGACTTAGTCAGTATCAAACTTCACAAGCGTGGCCGCACTACGCAGGAAGCTACTTCTCAACCAAGATGCTTCGGACCATGGCCTTGGCCCCAAGCGTACAACTTTGCATATCTAGTGCTCCATACGAGAAGGTTGCGGCAGAGCTTGTTATGGTCAGCACACCAATGATGATCATGGAGTAACAAGCGCCCATCGATTATGGCCCTTTCCCTTCCTTACGCCTCAGCCAGGATTGGTCTGGGCGGTGCGACAAACATCATACAGACTCGAGACTACTGCACTCACTTGCTTCTATCTCATGTACGATGATCAACATCCGGACATCGCTGGGAGGTAGTGTAATTGACACCTCAATTTTTGTCAAGATGGTACCTACCACTCACCCCTCCCAGGACTGGGAGTGATAGATGGACGTGATGAGAAAAAAGCCTTCCGCACCCTTCAAGCATTTACCCGCACGTCAGCTGATGGTCACGAGACTGGGCAGGAGGGCCAGATGAAACGTCAGTTGAATGGCTAGCCATTCAGCTTCTGAAGGTACCAACGAGCCACGGCAGACCAGTTTAGTTCGCCTTCGCATACGGGGAATGAACGGCCTCTTACATTACTGGAAAAGGACTCGATTTTGACGACATTGACATCAACGTTAGAACACAAACATACGAGCAAAAAGAAACATCGCTTCACAGCTCATCCAGTAGATGTTCAAGTAAAGTCCCAGCTAGCCAACACCCTCGAAATATGCTGTCACCCGCCAATAGCATGAACTAATCATTTAACCCCGGGCTCTTACCTCTCCTCACCACGGGCCCTTGCCCATTACTCATTACTTTTCTCATAAATTGTCGTGAACCACAAGGCAAGCCTTAGAATGTCGTGCTTCCGAGGATATTAGTGGTACCGGCTAAGTTCTTGCATGCTATATCGTTTGCCATTACTTGATATGCACTACCTGCACTTGTCCCAAGGGTTCGTGTATGCCTCAGCCTCATTCACTTCGACACTAACGGCCGTTGTCGTGCCTGGCTTGGCTTGATGATTATGCGGCTCAGGGGGCTCGGTCGCCCTGCTCTGTTCCCAGAGTTTGGACAGGAGAACTCTGGGATGAATTGTTGCCGTGAATAGTAAAAGTGGCGAGTATGTGCCGAGTGACGCAGAAAAAAAAACTTCCCTTGAGAGTAGTGCTGAGCATAACCGAAGCCGACGCAACCAGATGAAGGCAATCATCCGCTCACCGTGGTGAACTGTAGGCAATTTCCTGTTCGCATTTCCTAGCCACTCGTGGTTCTGGGATCACACAGTTTGAGAAAGGACAGCAACTTACGTTGAGGACCCGAAAGCCTTCAACACTCACACCTGACAAGTCGTCACATACTACATGGGGCGCAAAGAAAGGGACACTGGTAGAGAAACTAGACGTTGAAAAGCCACGTTCATGGTAAGGGAGGGAATAAGAAACGGCAAAACACAGTGGGTATGGCAACAAGGGCTTTGACTGGCTCAAATGGTCATTATCCGGAGCAAATTCGAACAATGGCTGAGTCTTATGGAGACGATTCTTCCTCCGGCTTCTCAACCAAACTACATATCGAACCAATCACCGACGCAATTCCGCGAATAACGTACAGTCACTCGGAAGAACTAGACTAAAACGGCGTCTATAACGAAGGAACAACTGACAACAAGATACCAGTCACTTCGGCTTACCCGAGTGGTCTGTCAAATCTGATTCCGCTGTAAGTGACTCCCTGGGAACTAGCTTCAAGCCATGATCATAGCTTACAGTGGTATGTACTATCTATCCCTAAACAATGCAGTGGATAAAGGTGTGTTCTATTATAAAAATCTTACTATTGATGGTTGTTTCTTGAGGAGTCGATTTAGTTGGACACTGCCCATAGACAGGGAGCAGAGGAGGATCAACGCAGAAGGATATCCTCGTCCATGACATCAATGTCCAACCCAAGTGGAATCCACCAAACTTCACCCATAGGGTGGACGTGAAGCCAAGAGCGAAACGGAAAGCCTCACCATCCTCCCTCCCATCCCTTTCATCCTCTTCTTTCTCTTCATTTTTTTGTATCAAGCCTAACAAAGCCACCAGGCCTACTCCGTCAAGGGTCGGCCCGGGTCTGCTGCCTTACCGCCCCGTCAAGCCGTCGAGCAGGCAAACAAATACCATGATTCGCTCGGATCAAAGACACTCGTCACCCGAGCCGTGATAGCTACCAACGTCTTTCGGAAGCAAGAGGGGAGGAAGCAAGAAGGGGCATTACAGAGATCCAGTGATTTACAATCCAGCCCTGGTTTGTTTGTTAGTCTGGTGCACAAAAGCCAAAGCTCTACTGGGTATAGGAGAGTTCGGCTTTCTATCGGGTAAACGCTGTAAGATTAATATCTTCCAATCTTGAAGGCCTTAAAGAAGACGGAGAGAGGCATAAAAGGACATCCATCAAAAGCTTTTGTAGCATTACAAACCCTTACCATTGTCCCATATCGCTTCAAAGGGAGGACAGTTCCTCTCTTAGAAGGCCAATAAGAGCTCTAAATTTTCCCTATTCAACCTATAATCGAAGAACCAAATTAACAAACAAACCAGTATTGTATTGTATGTCAGCTCGGAAATGCCATCTACTCGTTCCCGTCCAGCCAACGCTAACACTAACACCAACACCTACACTCTCACTACTGCATCACTCCTGAGCAACCCTGTACCATCACCTCGCATCTAACATACCATCGTATCTCATCACACCCGATTCCTTCCCGGCTGGATGGACCAGTCCACCAACAGTGCGGTAACCGCGTTTTGCGCCCTTACCCTCCATCATCCTGCCCTTCACTCTCCAGTCACTCGCTTGTTCTGTCCTCCGCAGCTCTCAAACCCAACCCAGCAGCCCATCACTAGCAGTCGAGCACTGTACGTGCTCAGCCCAGCCCTCCCACGCCAGCTTTCTGACTTACTTGATGCCCGACACGATGCTTCTGACGCCACTATAACCACAAAGTACTCTCTCTTAAGCTCACCCATTAGCTGGTTGGACGCTACTGTCTTCAAGAGACGGATCCGAGAGAATCTCGGGTACGCCTCAAGTACATCTCCGAGAAAGGAACCTAAGATTTTTCAGGAGCTAGTCACTCTTTTCCTCTAGCCGCCCACCCGCTTTCGTTTTTCCCCGAATCACTTCCTTCCCCCCTTTCTGACTCCTGGCCTCTCTGTACACTGCCACCACTCCTTTCCCTCCTCCACATCTTTCGTCTGCTTGGATAAAGGCATCACAAGAGAGGGGATAATCGTAGAAGGAGCGAAAATGTAGAAGTAGAGATCACTCACTTCACATAGATCTCCAACCACGATGGGGTGTATCACGGGGTTGGAAGTGAGCAAAATTTCTGAGGCTGGTCCTAAGTACCTGGCTAACTGAGATTGACAACCTGACTTATCCTATCCTTAGTACTTCACGCTATATCGAAGATGAAGACACAGTGTGATCAGAAGACTGAATGGATGGTTGGGGGTTCCCGATTAGCCCTGGAGCTGGAGGTGGGAGAGTGACGACTGCATTCCCCTTCTACTCCTCGAGTTACAACGTGTTGGTAAAAACGAAAGAGTCGCAATAGTAGCTCCAGTCCCAGCCACAGTCCCAGTCTCTAAGATCAACGCTCAAAAACAAAACCCGGGGTCGATATCCCATTCCCACCATGGGAAATTAGTCTTGATGCCCAAGAACCAAGTCCCAATTCCCATACATATCCGATCCATATCCGATCCACTTAGCGCGCTTCGTGAGTTGTTCTCAAACAAACACAACTTTTGCAAGGCTGCGATTACAGGCCAGGCCAGGCCTGGTGACAAGGTAAGAACTGTGACTGTGACGGGCCAGGAACTTAACTAATCAAAAAGTTATCACCAACAGCCTTCCATCATTCATTCCATAGACCTTGAGTTGAAGTGAGACACGGAGCATGAAACCCAACCAAGGAAGATATTTCTAGGGCTTAGGTAAATAGGTAAAGGATGGAAAGCGACATGGATAGTTTATGCCTCGATGAATGAACCGAATGGTTCAGCAGACGAATGGCGTGGTGTAAGTTTAGATCATCGGATAATTGAGGGTCTGTCGTTGTAGCCGTCCGGGAAGAAAGGCCATCCATCTCTGGTATGGTCGGCACGTATGTTGTTTATGTGTGATGGACCGCCAAGCAAGGAGCATAGGATCCTAGGAGACGGAATCGTTAAATGTGGCTATCGCGCAGGCTTGCCCATAAGTATCTTCTTGGGTAAGGGCGGGCAGAACGGGAGAGCGACATAACGTGGAGGGGGCCGTCTCGTCGACGGATGTTCGAATTGGCCGAATGGTACAGAGGCGAGTGATCAGAAGTTGTTGGTAGATGTGTCGTCCCGGAACAAGACCATCTTGGGCATGGTTGGCACGTACGCACGCTGTGTGATGAGTTGAAACCCAAGCTAGTAGAATAGGACCCTAGAACAATGCGACGGGACTCGGGGAGAGATCTCGCCAAGGGATTCAACACGACGTAAGCACATCACGTTCACAATAGCGACCATAATTTGGATCAGACAGAGTTTGAATAAGGCAAGGGCACAAGGGCTCGGTTGTTGTGATCCAGCTATCAGGAGCCATGTTTGGGCATCCATCCAAAACTAGAAATACCTAGGTACGGAGCTAAGGCTCGTCGCTCTTACGCGACGGGTATCTTGAAATTCACATTCCCGTATTAACTCCATCCCAGCATGCTTTTTTCAGTAATCGTTAGGTATCAACAAGCCAAAGCCCCCGTTATGCCCGAAATCCTTAGTCATGAAGCACCAGAAAACACTCTTGCTTTCCACATTTAGTGGGCGGCAAGAGCGTGGGCGCGGCGGCGGTCACGCTCCTCAGCGATGGAGAGCTTGACACCCTTGCCCTTGGGGAGGGAGATCCAGGGCTTCTCGGAGCCGATGACGAAAACGTTGGACTCGCGGGTAGCGAAGGTGTTGTCAAGAGCATCCTTAACGTGGATGATGTTGAAACCACCATCGTGACGCTCACGGTGGGTGATGACACCAACACGGCCCATGTTACGACCGCCGGTAACCATGGCGATGGCACCAGTGTCGAACTTGACGAAGTCCTCGATCTTGCCAGTCTCAAGGTTGATCTTGACAGTGTCGTTGACCTTGATCAAGGGGTCGGGGTAACGGATGCTGTTTGTCACGCAAAGAGGTTAGTCGACCGTGGGGAGAGAAATTGGACATACCAGCCGTATAGATCTCGCTTGTAGGTTGTGTGATCGCAGAGGATACGTTCCCCCATTCCACTTTCCCACTTTCCCGTAAAGGTGTCGCGTAGGACATGTGGGGGAGTGGAAGGGTGAACTTCCACGCGTATCTACCAAAGCTTGGTCCAACGGCTGATAGATGTGGGCAGAACTTACGTTCTGGCATCATGCGTAACCAAGAATGGGATACCGCCCTTGCCAAGCTGGACGCGCTTGACCTTGCCGAGCTTGTACTTGGCCTCCTCATCCTGGATGCGGTGGACGGTGAAACGGCCTTTGGTGTCGTAGATGAGACGGAAGTTCTCGCCAGTCTTCTCGATGGTGATGACGTCCATGAAGCCGGCGGGGTAGGTGATGTCGGTGCGGACCTTGCCATCGACCTTGATGAGGCGCTGCATCATGATGGCCTTGGTCTCACGGTAGTTGAGCGCATACTTGAGGCGGTTGCGCACGAAGACGATGAGGGGCATGCACTCGCGGAGCTTGTGAGGACCAGCCGAAGGGCGGGGGGCATAGACACCCGACAGCTTGTCGAGAAGCCAGTGCGAGGGGGCGCTAAGGCGCTTCTGGTGCTTCTTCCTGCAGTAGGGAGTCGGAGTCAGTCATCACCGTCGCCGGGAAGCTTCATGTTTGCGACATCTCGACGCGATCTTTTGGTGTTGCAGCGTTTGGCACCCAATCTCGAAGACGTGACCGCACCCGAAACTGGCCGTCCAAATGCTGCGACACCGAAAAGCATCATCGAATCGAAAATGGTCGTCAGCGACTTGCGAGGGTCATCTACTTACGGTCCTCTGCCCATTTTGACGGTTGGCTAATGGATTTGCTGGTCGAAGAAATCGGGAGGGAAAGTTCGTCGAAGAGGCCGGCCAGGTAAATATGAAAAGTGTTTTGTGCCTCGAAAACCCTAGCGGCGTGTGGGCGAGCGGTGAGAGCCGGCAATTGCGCTTGGCGCTTGGCAGTTTCGCGAACTGCCTGGTCTGTGCTCCACATTCTGGTTTGCGCCCCACTGCAACGCCTCACTTGCTGTGGAGCAGTCGTCAGCTGAAGAGCCTGAAGCGAGTGGATGATGGGGGTTAGGGTTGTTCGCCTCCCGGCTGTTGCCCCTGAAATATCATCACCGTTCTCACCCGCTGTGGCCTGACATCATGAACAAGCAGTCCTACCAGGCTCGTGTTTGATACGTCGACTCGTCCATGACAAAATTGATGAGACCTTTGGCCGTAGCCTTGGCGGGCGATCAGCCAACTAAGCAAGCGAGCGGTCGTAAGAATAAATCGAACACGGATAGTCTAATACCGCTCGTTAATAGTTAGGAAAGGCCGTTACAAAACTGTAATAGGGATTACGATAATTCGAAAACACATCGGCTAGATTCCTTTAGCGTTATTTCTATCTCCGATCTACCTAGAAATTAGGTTCAAAGGTATTATAAAAAACGCTTAGATGCGTGATAAGACTAAACCCAAGGTCTAATGTACTAACCGTGACGTGTTCGGTTTATTCTTACGACCATTCGGCAAGCCAACTGGGTCTCAACAATTTTGCCAGAGACGAGGTCGACTTAGAAAGCACCCCACGGCATTCACTCTGGCATCAGGTCATGCATCGACTAGTCAATTGAACTCATATTCGCTTCGTTCGTATACTTTGAACACTTGCATCCCACTGTTAGGTAGCATGCATGTCTGTCGCTGATATTTTTTCTCGTCTCTTGGATCTCTCTCGTCATCTCGTCTTCTTCCATGATGGAAGGTTGCCCCTACCTCAAATCTTCCTATAGATCTGATACCGGTGACAACCAAGGAGACGCTCTCCATGGCTATGTTTGATGCACTCCTCCTAAAGTTGTCTCTCTTTCCTCAGAGACAAATGCGTGCCCCCGATTTCCCGATCCCAATCTTTTGTCAGCCCCTTGACTGACGCCGTCCTGTGTATATAAGCGCAAAGAAAAAAGTTCCTTGACCCCGCCTTGATGACCGGTTACGCCCCTTCATCTAGAAACCCGTATACGCTGATTACATAGCAAAAACAAATGGAAGTGCGTCATGTTCGGAACGATGCGCTGGCCGTTCAATGTGCAAGAGTTCCGTGTCTTGTATATGACAGCGATCCCTCTCGCTCACGGCAAAAACTCGCAACGTTGTAGCAAGCTCTCTGTATGCCTACCTGTTACCTCGCGGTTCACATAGCCCTCCGATGGGCGGGCCCACCCGATGAACCATCCTGACCTCCTGGAATGACTGGCCCCCCTCCCCCCATACCTCCCTGTCCGTATCTCAGGCGTTCTGAGGCTGAGGAAGGGTCTTGGGCATCGTTTAGCAGGAGTCGGGAAATATCCATGTCGGGCGGTCCTCCGAAATAGGACGACGACAGAGGACCGTCAGGCAAGTCAGCAAAGACAGAAGCCAGACCGGGCAGAGTCTCTGTCGGTTCGCATGTCGTACTCGGGAGCCACTTTGGCAATTCCTCCCTCGAGCTCTGTCGCGATACTTGCGGTTCTATCGATCGTGCTATGGTCGGTTCGAGAGTTTTTGACATTGTGGGATTGATGGAAGGTTCCAGCAGACTGATGCTGGATGTAGATGCCTCCGCACTCCCGCGGGCTTGGTGGTCCTTGTCCCGGGGATTGGTCTTCTCAATGCTTGCGTAAACTACCGGATACTTGTTGCGAACCCGGTCGCGCAAATCCGTGGGTTGGCGGCTCTGAAGATGATACTCTGGATCGCGTTGGATCTTGGTCCAAGCAGGCCCATGTTTCTTGAGTCCTGCCAGAATTTCCTTGTCGTCTAGGTCCGTAAATGGACGCCTCTCACGACGGTGAGACTTCTTGAATGGACCTCTGATTCCCAGTTCGACAAGATCTTCCATCTTCTTCCGGTGTGCCCGACTCTTTCTCTGTTTCGCAGGGGCAGAATCGGAGTCACCCCTATCCTTATCACTCGGTCCGGCCTCTGGGTTGCTCAAGAGAGCGCCCAGCGACAAGCCATTCTTGTGCCTGCTGTTCGTGTGCGTGGTTGATTCGGCTGATGTAGACTTGTCGGCCCCAGGACTCCTCTTGCTTGAACCCCCACGAAGCTCCTCGGGACAGCAGGTCCGAAACCGATCCTTGAGGTCACCGGCAGTCCGGTCGTTGAACTTGTAGTCGGGATCCTCCAGAATAGTCGTCCATTTTCCAACACCATGCCGACTGACACCCAGTAGAAGATTGTTGGTTTCCTCATCGGACCACTTTCTCCGTGGTTTCGCCGCCCTTCGTTTCGCCTTGCCTCCGCCACTGGTCTTGTCTCCGTCTGTCGGGGGTGGTGATGTAATGGACCACTCCGCGGGGGGGGTTGTTGTTGTCGAGGCAGGGATATGGGCTGGGGGACTAAGATCATGCATGTAACCGCTTATCCTCGGTGGCTCATGATCAACAACGCCGGACAGTATTGGGGGGAACCTGCTGGCGTTGGGGTTGGGTGGCGGTTCGTGGAGTCCGTTGAGGATGGGTGGGACCGTAACTACTTGTTGAAGGACCACCTCCTTAGTGGATTTTTGCTTCTTGAGCGGCTGAGGCAGCTGGACATAATCGTCTTTGGCAGCGAGTGCCCGCTGTCGCTTCTTGTTGTAGGCATCTTGGAGAGCATCGGGGTGGTCGCCTGGAGGCCTGCGCAGAGAGAGGGGCGTGCTGCTCGTCTCTGGGGAGTTTGAAAGCAGCAATTGGAGTGAATGACTCGAAGGAGGGTGGCGAGCTGCAGGATCGCTTGCGAAAGGGTCTATCCTTGGCGTCTGCTTGGTCAAAGACTCGTTACTGAGGGTATGAATCGGTGGCAGTGTCGGTAGTTGCTTGTCGATTCTCTGCTGCTGCTGTTGTTGTCCAGCATCGCGGGGCAAGGTGGGTAGATAGAGCGAGTTGTTGTTCACGGGGGTCGTTATAGGACCGAGCTGGACAGGTGAAGGGCTATCGGCTTGCTGAGTGTTGAGTACGGTTGAGAGATGCATAAGCCGTGGCTCGATGGTAGCCATCGTGGAGGAAGGGTTGCCTCGAGGAAGCCGGCATTGGGCAGTCGGCGAGGCGGGACCCGGGGGCGTTGAGGGCGACAGCGTGGATGGATGCGTAGAAAAGTCTAGTGTTGAACTGTCTGTTGAAAATTGGGTTGCTGTGACGGGATCGTGCGCGATCTGTGGTGACGATGATGGAGGAGGGGAGGGATGGCAACCTTTTTTTTTTTTTTTTCTCCGAGTCTGATAAACACAAGATGCTATTTGGAAGAGAGATCTATTAAAGAAGAAAGGCGAGGTCCAGAACAAAGCCCACGAGACCGTCGATGCCCACAGCGCAGGAAACCGAGACTGAGACAAAGTTGTTTACCCTCGTGACAAAAGTAGGCAGAGAAGAAAGAGGAGGGAAAGGGAATGGGAGGAAAAAAGGAAGTTGGAATTAAGGATGATTCTCGGACGAGGTCCCAGGATGTGAGGTCTCGGCTTTCACTTGGAAGGCACCCACAGAGGTTCCATGGAGTGGTATTGCCCACTGTAGAGGTACCTTGCGACCCACGGGCACCACTTCCGCGGCCCTTCACTTCTGAGTGAGGTGCCCCATTATTGGGTCCTAAGCTAGGTCGTTCGATAACTGCGGTACTTGCCCTGGGAAGTGACCCGCAGCACCCGGCCTGGGAGCGAGCGACCTGCATATGCGTTAGGATCACCGCAGTGGGAATCCAGAGAATCGCAGAAATCCCACCCGCTACCCGCACTGTACGTACTACCCAGTGCGGCCAGTGCCCCGTTGAGACAGTTCCATTGATGAGCGATGGGTGGTTGCCGTGGTTGCGAGGGTCGGGTGTGTGTGGTTCTGTGCCCCCTCTTGCCCCCCCCCACAACGGCGGGCGCTGTGGGCAGTTGCTGCTGGAAAGGAAAGCTTGGCACCTGAAGACGGACGGCACTGCAGTGTCCAATGCTTCTGGACTGCACCATCAGTCTTGGTCTCTATATGTGCGTTTACGTAGTACATCTAGATCTTGACCACACCTCCTCTAGCTTGGCACGATCCTCGTCTCTCTACATTAAATTCTTGTGGGAGAAAAACGTCTTGGTCAGCTGTCATGGTCTGTCTGGGTTCAGCTACCCGGTCCCATCAAGTTTATTCCCGGCAACAAGGGAAGCTGGATAAGGTGTAGTTATGTTGACTAAACGTTGACTGCCTGACTCGTGTTCATCCAGCTGCTTATGAGTTGAACTGGATGTTTTCCTAGAGTCCAGATGTCCAGATGGTTTTCATGGCTACCTCTACGTGATCTAGTCCGAGTATGCGTGATGGATATTGTGGATGAAAAAGTGAAACAAAAAATCCAAAAAGTCCCCGAAGCTGCTCCTGAAAGTAGGTCGGCTCGTTCATGACAAATTTATGCGCACCACGCGCAAGCCACCACAGATTTGATGATCCAAAACTCGGCCATCATCTCACCAAAGAACATGGTTCTTACTGCAAGTTTATAAGCGGTGAATACTTCTTCTAACATTATATGTACACTCTCTCAAGATCCCGGGTATGTGACTGTGAGGAAAATGCATTTCCATTAAGGTGACTAACAGTGGTGATGTTCGCCAAGGCCGCAGAAATCGATAGGTGGTAAACCCGAATTGGCACTGCGCATAAATTTGTCAGGGACGAGGTCGGTTCTTGAGAAAATAAGCGCACGGCTGAGTCTTTAACAGCGATAGCCTGTAGATAGACCCGTCTACCTAATAGTGTAGGGTAATGGGTGGGGTTACCTTATTGTTGCTCAGGGCAGTGGACACCGGGGTCCTTCTTCTCTTTCTCTCCCCCTTCCCTCGCTTCCCTCGCTCGATGATCCTTCCTCCGGGTTCCTCTCCCCGGCCAAGCTCACCAGGCACATATTCAGCATCATCCAGGACATTAATCACCACCAAGGAATAGCTATGACAGAGTCTTTCCCTTTGACTGCAAAGTACCTCACATGGCTGTTGTGTGTTGTACTCCTCTATCACTTGGCACCATCCATCACATTTCCACTTTTACTTTGTTGAGATCGTCCGAACACAAAGACTCATTTTTCTCATTAAGACTTTTTCGCCTCCTTCAGCTCCGGTCTGCGGAAAGCGCGCGAGGCTCTCTCACACTCAGACTGACAATCTTTGAAAACATGAGAGGGAGTCGGGGAGGGAGATAAAGCGAGAGGAAAAAATAAGATTTCGTGTCGAAAATGGAAGCTTCCATCTCCGCTATTCCATTAAGTTTCATTCCGCAGTTGCAAGTCAACCCATTCCGCGTCCGCCGCCACACTGGGGCGTCTCAGTCGCTATGATTGTTAATGAACGAAAGCAGAGAAAGCGAAGAAAAAAAAATGATGATGCAGCCTCGGCTATCGAATGAGAAACGAGCCGGTGCCATTACAATCCCACCTTTCATTGGGGGGGCAATTGAAGACATTTACGGCACTTCCCTCTGTCAAACACGCTGGCCACTCACATCGCCGACACGGTTACCCACCCGGCCGTTTGGGATGGCCTGCACCCACCACCTCTACGGAGTTCGGAAAGATGGGACCCTAGGCGGAGGAGACGCCGTCAGGGGAGGCGTGTCCACTGAATGGTCCGAAGGGAAAGGGCAGCAGAGCCAACTGCAGCACCGCTATTATTCACGGTTACACGGCTGCGACGACACCACCACAACCTGAGAGCCAGCAACAGCAAGATCCACCCGACGCTGATGCATCGCCAGCGTAGTACCTCCGTTGCTGTTAAGAAGGACGCATTCTGGCATGTTGACATGTCATCTGAGTACTCTTCGGGAGATCTAACCCTCTTCTGGGTCTCTATCCGGGCTGCCATCCACGTCTTTGGTGAGGTGCCGTTCTAGGCCTGGACCACTGAGGAACCACCAGGACCACTCACACGCCAGCGGGCCAGTGGAAGCTGAGTGGCGAAGCAGGCGTCTGTCCCTGTCCAGACCATCTGCCCTCCAGACCCGACCGTCAGGTTTGACGCCCGCCAAAGCCGCCAACCGCGGAGGTACTACAGCTATCTACTATCTAGACCATGTACTAGAGGTACACACACGAGACATCACCTCTCCAAGCGCCCTATCAAACAACGGCCTCACCCATCCCTTCACATCTTGAATTCCATGCCTCCGGCAGAACAACCTTTTCTCATCTGCCAGATCCGCGCTTATTAGCTTCATCAACCGAAGCTGCTTCCCTATGGCGAAACCACCAAACGCTGTGTCCATCTACGCACGCGAGCCTCATGTCGATCCCGTTGACTGGCTGGCTCACCCTGCCCACGCCTATATCTCGTGGAAATTGGTACCTGGTACGGACACCCAGATCGTCACGATATTGGCTACGGAACGAGAAGCACGCCAGACACGGTTGGGAGACACCGGCACACTGGTGACTGGCAAAGACTGGGAGGGACCATGCCAGCTGCAAAGAAAGGTGGAATTGGCCCGGAGTCGGACTCGCTTCCGCTTCCGCCTCCGCCTCCAACGACTTACCTTACCTTCGCCTCCATACCAGCTCACCAATGCCAGATATCGGTGGAGATGATGGCACCTGAGTTCCATCCCCGATCTCCGCGCGATCCATCAAGCGATCCATCATCACCGCCGTTGACGCTTGTTGCAGTTGCATCTGTGATCCGTTACGGGAGGTAGCTCGCAGCCGCCTGCCTGAGCCCCGACTGAAAAAAAAAAAAAAAAAAAAAAAAAAAAAAAAAAAAAAAAAAAAAAAAAAAAGAGCCCTCGCACCTTTGGGAACTGCCGGCCCTATCCGCTGTCAAAAGTGAGATCAGTGAGATCACCGAAGCAAACTCATACAAAATGCGAATCAGAAAAAACCATCTTCCTCAGGCGCCGGTGGCAACTTTACAGACGACATCATTTCGAGATGAGATGCCCGGTGGTCACCGCTTCCATCTCCGGCCCGTACCGAGTGGAGATGCAGTATGACCGAGGGGAATTCCTTATCGCGAGCAAGTCTTTGTTGTCAGCTATTCATGGAAGCTTATTGGGTCTAAGGACTCGGCCTAGCCTCCGACTCCTGATGGACCCCGAGGCTCGTGTGCCGAAATAGTGTCAATGCTTTCAATAAGAGATGGATATGTCTCGAAGGGAGATCCCGGGACCCGGATCGACCTTGTCGTCCTGACAGTTAGATCACAACTCTTCCGCTGTGCCGTGGCAAGAGCAACCACCTACATCAATACCAAGGGGTGTCCGTCACCGCTTCGAGACTCGTCAAATATCCATCTTCGGCCAAGCCAGCTGATCGTTCTGGGCCTCAGCATTAAGACATTCACTCGCAGAAGGATCACGTTCAGGCGTCCAGACGCACACACGCATGACCTAAACTCAATTCCTCCTACCAATACTTGTGTGGTACGAGCGTGTGCAGGCAATGAAAGTTCCAACGACATACAATGTCATGGTTTGGTAACCAGAACGCATGAAGTTCAATATCACAGTTACACAGAGTTGGCATACGGGACCCCATTTCCTCGTCACAAAGAGCCCGAGGTGCATTCATGCCCTGCTAGAGAAACTCGCGGACGTCCTTTCGGGAAGGTGCCGGTGGCCCCGATGAAAAGTCTGCTACATACAACTTTTCACTGTTTGACAACTGGTTCGCCCAAGTTATTCCCCTTACCCTGCGTGTAACCCCGACGGAGAACTTTTCACTGACTCCTTTCTAGCTTCACCTACTGCACAAGCAAGCAATACGTGTTACATGCCTCCTGGAGTGAGTTGGCATCTGACGAGTGCTGGCGTTAGTGGGGATGTCACCATCACCAAAGCACATTTTTCACCTGATCGTTACCTAGCACGCCTGGTGGATGCCCAGCCAAGCACAAGTGAGAGCCGAGAATCCTCCAGTTCGTCGCCGAGTGGCCGATCCCCAGACCATTGACTGCCCAAATCCCACTCGGTATTGGCCTCTGGATGCCCATATATGGTGTGAATCACATCACTCGGACACGTGTTTACTGTTACTCAGTCATTGGGCATCTAAAACTCATCAGCCACAAGATGGAAGGCGAGGTCTTCTATTTTCAGATTTCTGTGTGAAAAAACACCACTCGGTGCCGAAACAAATTATCATCGTCCGTTCCACTACTACATTGGCCAGCATGAAAAGCCGTGTTTCACCCGTACCGCCGGGCTGTCCCCGTTCTGTCACATACCCAACCATTGATCGTCCACGTGCCTTGTCGGGTAGGTGTAGTGTACTAGCAAGTGTCGTGCACCGGCACGCAAGATCCGGGCCCCGTGATCGAGAGAGGGAAAAGCAAGAAAAGGGGAAGTTAACCCCGGATGGACTGATATGCAAGAAGCGCAGATTCTTCTTCCAACTCTCCACCACATCAGTGACGTAACAGTGCCGCGATAGTGAAGTTTTTCGTCGTCACAAATGTACATAGCAAAAACAAGCAATGAATCTCACTCGGGAAGGACTCATTGTAAGACATCTTATCAAACCTTCTAGAAGCTTTCCTTTCTTTTTTCTCCTCTGTCCACCCATCTCCATTCACGTGCTTTATCTTTCTCATTCAGCTACCAATGTACAACACACACGCTACACTACTATCCCTCCCTTGACATATCGAGCTCGCTCTCTCCCTTAAATCACGACGCCCCTTTTTAGCGTCTCCCGGACTGACCGAAATGTCTTTCTTTCTCTCCAACCCATAGGTTAGTACTAGTCCAGTCTAGCCTGGCTCTACTGCACAGTGTTCTGTCCGTCACGAAGTTCACACAGTATCCAGTGTGTATAAAACCTGCTCATTCTGGACAGACCCCCATACCGTTCAAGCCGACTGGCTCTCGCAGCTGTGTCTCGTCATTTCACTATCTCAGACTATCTAAAACTACAATCAAGAAGGGAATGAGGGGGACGAGAGGTAGGAAAAGTTCTAGACCGTTACACAAGAACTCACGAGGGAAAGAGAGACATACATACATTCCATACCTAACTCCAGCTTTCTTCTACCTCGCTAACAAAGCCTATCTACATTGTATATCTGAGTCTGGCCGCATACCTACAACTGTCTAGGTCCAGGTAGGTACCTATCTACATCACATTATCCCTATCTCGGTTTGCTTTTCGTTCTAGTCGTTCGGAAAGTATTCCCTGCATATCCCACAATGCTTGGCAAATCCCAAATCCCAAGTCTGGTAATTCTGATCCTCGGATACACAAACTGCATCCGAACGAACGCATCCCTCCCATTTCCAGTCCGCGTTCGCTCTCCACATTCGCAGTGGTCCCGCCAGAATGGATCGGATCCAAAACCCAAGTCCATTCGGGTCCATTGCAGTGCAGTGTCAGAGACATACATGCATAACTTTTTTTTACAAGTACATATATATGTAGTGACAGACAACAACCAACGCGTTTCCGAAAGATCGGTGGTACCTGCCTACCAAGATAAGGTACCAAGTGAGAGTCAATGTGGCTTGAATCTGGGCCGGGACGGACCCGGGCCTTTAACCTGAATTTAGGTACGAAAGATATGTACTGTCTCATTATAGCCCAGGCACGCACGTGACGACGGAGCAGCCAAAAACATCCCAGAAAGCGAACGGCAGCTAGCCGACTGGAGCTTGTTCGGTATATCCGATCCCACGGAGCTGGAAGCTGGAACTGAAAAGGAAAATATAGACATACATATTTGGGGAAGAAAAAAAAACGGTACGATAATAAACGCCTTAGAGCGCCACATCCTCTTATTTTCCTTTTATTACCCACTACTCGGTAGTACTGTCTGAACTTTTAGGGACTGAGACATTGAGAGAATGGGGGCAATAGTAGACAAAATGGGGAAATATCTAATAAAACTCTCCGAACGCCTTCAGCCCTTCCTTCTCCAGTCAAGGTCAAATCCCGAAAGACATACTCCTAGCTTGGCTCTTCTAGCAGTTCTAGAACCAAAAAAAGCAAGCCGAAGTAATGTCCTCCAGCCAGTTATAAGAGGAAAGCAAGCCCATCCCCCCTCCCCCTTCTCAATTCGCTGGGTAAGTGTGAATTTGGCGTGGACTTAAGTCAAATATCTATGCTACAGCAGCCACACACTCCCACACACTCTGGCAACATCATGCCATGTGGATGTCATGGTCACGCCATGCCATGTTTATGCCACGCCTGCCACGCGTCGATAGATAGGGTATCTGGTATCCGGGTCTTTGGGTTATTTTTTTGTACATGCCTCCAGTCCAAGCACATCCACATCCAGCCCTAGATACCTGTCTAGGTATGTCCGTCAACACACACCTAAATAGGTACGGTACATATCCCTATCGGGACGGGATCCATAACCGGACCACCTACCTATCTAGATATGAGGTGGAAAAAATATCCGAATACATACGGGGTCTGATGAGCTGTAGTGAGACTGAAAAAGGAATGAGAAAGGGATGGTGAAGGTGAGTAAGGTATTATCTAAGCAATTGGCAATCCAACTTTCGGTGGGTTGAGTGTCAATAGTTTCTTATTAGTTTGATATGTTCGCTCGTCTTCGTCGTACGTTGAGCAATCAGATTACATTTCACGTTGAGGTTCACGATTGAGAGATCGGATCCCGATCGATGCCGGCAAGCCATGGAAAAGTATGCGTGGGAGTGAGGTTGAGGCGTGATGCGTGAGGCGTGAGGTGTGAGAGGAAACTTCCAGAAGCATTGGGGAGAAGTCATGGGAAGTCAGCAAGCAAACAACGTAACCAGCAAATCAAGAGATGTGAGTGATGATGGTTTCCCATGGCTTGCAGGGCCATCGGAGAGACGATGTGGAGTGAACCAGACATAACTACAACCTCCAGTGCCAACGGACGGGACATGGTAACGAATTGAATGGATGAAGGCTCGCTATATACATTTACAGAACCTGGACTGATATGTCGGGAAGTATAGGTACGTAGAGGTATCGGCATAACTGCCCTGACATGGAACTACACTGCACTGGACTGGTACCGATTAGGAAAAACGAAGATGATTAACCGGGCCTGGAGCTTGTTATTTTTACTGGGAGTTACGCTTTCGTCGAGTTTCGTCGTATGGTATAACCGGTCAAGTCAACATACCTAGTCAGCTGGCAAGAATGATGAACAATCTCCTCCTCCACTACCATTCTCCCAATCCCAACCTAGTATCAAGGCAGAGGACTAACCACCTACCTACCTATCTACCTACCGACCTAGGCAAACTAATACCTCTAGAGAAAGAGGCCCGAAAAGACACTCATAAGGAAGTAACCATCGAACGACCAAGTCGGGGATCAGACCAAACTTCCCTGACCCACTGCAACTAACCATTACCCATTCAGAATGACTGGACGAGATGAGCCCACATGCATGCCTCCCGGTAATAAGCGAGAAGACGATGGTAAGCAGGGGCATGGCACGGCACGGCATGGCATCCAAGATGTAGTGATTCTCGTTCGAGCCAAGCGAGAGGGTCAGCAAGTTAGATCGAGAGCTATGGGCCAAATCGTACGACCGGCTGTCTGCCCGATAGATCTGGTAGGTAAGCATTCGATGAGGTACCTTAGCTGGTAGTTAGGTACCTTAATCGTGTATAGAACGTCTTCACGGTTGAGAGGACGTTTATATTTCTTTTCTTGGTTTTGTTAATGTGAGTTATGTCTTAAATCATTTTCTAGTTTCTTAATATTGTCTTCGTTTGATACCTCCGACTGGTTTGCGAGGATATGGGGTTGGGAAAGATTATTTTGGTGTTTCACTGCAAGCCGCTTTACGAGGGGAGATGACAAAGGGGGATAACAAGAGGTAAAACATACGGTATTGATAACCCATGTTCTTCTCTCGACCATTTTCAACATTCTCATATTGATAACATCCAAGAATTATGAGACGTTCATGGTAGCGGCAAGTGTAGAATGTACTGTCCTCATCATATCTTATTCATTGAAATATGTACAAAGAAAAACAAGAAGAAGCAAAGTCTTACTCTAGGAAACAAGTGACAGATAAAAGAAAAAGAAAAAGAAATCAGATATCCTCGCTCGCTTTGCCTCGTTATCTCAACTTCCCGCCCCGTGAATACTTCGAGGATGAATGCATGCTAAGACATGGATGAACATGGACATGAATGAGAAAGAGACGCAGATAGATGGGTAATAGGTACAATGGATGTACACTATGTAAAAAGGATCTTTATATGTCCAGAAAAAAAACTTGCTAATCATCCATGTCCAGAAGTTTCTTCTTCTTCTTCTTCTTCTTCTTCTTCTTCATCCATGTACACCCTTCCCTTTCAATTCATCCTCCATTCAACATTCCTCCCACATGCATATCAAAAATTTACAAAGCAAGAACCCAAGCAGCCATCAAAGCAGGGACACCGAAAGCAACAACGTTGCGTCCGGCACCAGCGGTGACGGGGACCTCTGAGGGCTCAGAGCCGCCGGTCGCAGGCTCGGTCTGAGCAGGCGGCGCAGGCATGCTGTAGGTCGAGGGAGCGCTAGAAGGAGCAAGCGAGACACCGGTGCCAGCGGGGGCAGTGCCGCTGGGGACGGCAGGGGCGTTGACGACGGAAGGGACAGGGGCGCCGCCGGAGGGAACCTCGGAGGGGAAGGCGGGCACAGCCGAGGACTCGGCGGGGACACCGGCACCGGGGGCACCGGGGGCGGAAGCGGTGGGCTTGGCGACGGTGACGGTGGTGAAGTGCACAGAGGTGACGGAGGTGGTGGAGGTGGTGTCGACCTCAGGAGTACCAGCGCCGGGGGCACCAGCGGAGGGAACAGCGGAGGGAACAGCGGGAGCAGAGACGCCGKGGGCACCGGGAGCACCGGGGGCACCAGCGGAGGGAGYGGCGGGGACCGAGGTGGCGGGAGGGAAGGCCTCGGTGAYGGGGCAGACGGTGACGCCGACGGGGACGACGATGGTGGTGACCTGGCCAATCTTGCCGGGGCAGTCGGTCACGGTGGGGGCGCAGCTGGTGATRGTGGAGGTGGTAGTMGTGTAGATGGTCGAGGTGGTGAAGCCAGCGGGGATCGACTCGATGGGGACCGAGGTGAYGATGCCCGTGGGAGCGCTGGCRGAAGTCTCRGTGGCAGTGACGGGGCAGACGGTGGTGCCGATGGCGACAACAACGGTGGTGACCTGACCAATCTTGCCGGGGCAGTCGGTCACCTCAGGAGCGCAGCTGGTGATGGTAGAGGTGGTGGTGGTGTAGATGGTCGAAGTGGTCCACTCCTCAGCGGGGGCGGAAGTAACACCGGCGCCAGGGGCAGAGGAGATACCGCCCTCAGCGGGAACGGAGATGGAGGCAGAGGGGACAACAACGCTGTCGCCATCGGTAGGGCCAGCAGTGACATCGGAGACAATGCTGGAAACGATACCGGAGGGAACGACGCCGGAAGGAACGACACCGGAGGGAACAACACCGCTAGGAACAATGGCAGAGACAACAGGAGCCTCAGTGGAAGAGACAACAGCGGACTCAGTAGCGGAACCAACAGGATCCTCGGTAATAATCTCATCATCGCAAGAGTCGTCCTCAGTAGTGGTGCTGCTGATGATCTGGGAGCTGCCGCCGGAGGGGATAACGACGGGGGCAGAGGTGATAATGGAAGGATCAACAGTGGTGGAAGAGCCATCGGAAGGGCCCTCGGTGGCGGAGGGGACCGCGGAGGTGGTGGTCTCATCCTCGCAAGCATCATCGGTGGTGGTAGGGACCTCGGTGCTGAAGCTGACGCTGATCAGGCTGGACTCGGTGATGGAAGCGGACTCAGTAGCAGAGACAACAGGGTCCTCAGTGGAAGAGACGATCTCGGAAGAGGTGGTAGTCTCATCTTCGCAGCTGTCCTCCTCAGTAGAGGTGCTGACGATCTCGGAGCTGATGGCGGTGCTGGAGATCACAACCGGGGCGGAAGTGATGGTAGAGGAAGCAGATTCGCTGACGATGACGGAGGCAGACTCGGAAACGGTAGCAGAGGAGGTCACGGTCTCGGTCTCCGAAGCAGGGGCAGAGGTGATAGTCTCGTCCTCGCAGAACTCAGAGGTGCTGATAGCACCAGAGCTCGAGCTAGCGGCCTCGGTGGAGGAGACAGCGGGAGCAGAGGTGATGGTACTCGGAAGAGTCACAATACCCTGCTTGACGCACAGCTTCTGACCACCCTGAACGGCGCAGGCGGCATCCAGGGTAGGGTTATACCTGATGAGCTCGGTAACAGTGATGCCATAGTTCTGCGCAATCAGATAGCAGAATTCACCAGAAGTGACGGTGTGGTAAGCCGTGCAACCCATGGCGTTAGGAGCCGGGGCAGCGGTGGTGGGCTTAGCGGCGCCGTGGCAGGCAGTGTTGATCGCATCAACGAAGGTCTTCCCGTCGGTCACCTTCTGGCCGTGATAGACATCCCAGATCATGGCACCACCGAAAGAGGCGCGGGTCTTGTAGGTGTTGATGAGAGCGGCAGCCTTGACGGGCTCGATGTAGCCAGAGTCGGCGGCATCAGAAGAGCCAGGAAGACCGATGAAGAGCTTGGCGTGCTTGCTCTTGCCGGTGGCAATGGCCTGCTCCCATTGGAGGTAGTTGAAGCCAGAGTTCGAGGCAGCCGCGCAGCCAGGGTTGTTGTAGAACTGGATGAAGAGGGCATCGAACTGGGCGTTGGCAATGATGGACTTCATCTTGAAGTTGGCATCATCAAGCGGGCATTCGGGAGCGGCGGTAAGGAGGTACTTGCTGTTGCCGTTGTACAACTCGCGAAGCTTCTTAGCCAAGGCGACATAAGCACTTTGGCCGACTGCAGTGAGTTAGCCAATGTTCACTCTCTAATTTGACTCTCCAAACCCCAGATTGACATACCTGAGCTGAACTTGACCTCAAGATCCAGGTCGAAACCATCAACCGAAACGTGGTTACCAGCGTAGTCAAAAGGACGGGGTCCCGTCCACTTGGAATCGTAGGGTCCGAAGGCTCCCCACAGGAAGCTGGCAAACTCCTGGCCCTTGGCATCGCTAGACAGAGAATAGTCCGAGCCCGAGACCGCAGCACCACCGACGGAAAGCAGAACCTTCTTTCCCTTCTCCTGGCAGTACTGAATATCCGACGCAATGACGGTGCACTTGCTGAGCAGAGAAGTCGCCACGTTGGTCTTGGAGTTCGTGTAGTAGATGGCATCGCAGTGAGAGCCGAAGTTGATGCCGGGGTAGTTCAGGCCGGACTTGTCCTGCTCGGGGGAGATGTTGACGAAGCCGATAGTGACATAGTCGAAGTTGGCCTGGTCGCAGTGATCCCTGAGCCTAGTGTCTCCCTTCTGTCCCCAGTAAACGTTGACCTTGGGCTCCGAGACGGCGGTGGCCCGGGCGGTAGTGGCCAAGACGGCCGCTGCCACAAGACTTTTGTGCATGATGACGTTAAGTGATTAGCTTTTGTATTTTGAAAGAATGACTATACCCGTGAAGAGGGATAGAGGAGTTATAATGGCCGGGGCCTTAAAGAGTGTATGTGATGATATTATCTCAAAGAGAGGACGCAAACACAAGGCTTGCACGGCTGGAGAGCACGCCGTTTGGTGATGGGGTTGAACAGGACCAAAAGGGACGTAGGGAGAAAAAAAAAGAAGAAGATACAAGAGCCGGACGGGTGGGCAAGCTTACCTTTCATAGTGCTTCCGATCTTGCACGGATGTTGAGGGCTAGCGTCCCGAGTGTCCACGTAGAGTCTAGCTCGCTGGATTCTGGACTTTGTGACGAGATGAGCCAGGCCCCGGTCCGGCCAAGCGCCCAAGCTGGGTCAGTGTGCCGGTAAGCCAGCTTGGCCGGGCGACAACAGTGCAGTTCGACTTGTCATAATGCAAGTGGAAATTAACCACGACCATAATCCCTCGCCAATCCATCATATGGCATGATTTTCGTGGGTCTGGGGACAGAACCGTGCATGTTTTCCGTCAGTGCTCTCAGAGAACCGGAGCGTTGCTACTTCAGAGATTACTACGTATAATGAAGGTCTCAGATGTCGAATTGTAAGGCACTTTGGGGTATAAAAGAACCGATACTCGCTGAACTGATTGTCTAATACCTACATACAAAAAACAGCTATGAAGACGCTTTGGGCATGATGATGCTGTTTTCCTGGAACCGTAAGGCCAGCTCGTGAGGACAGCTGAGGCAAAATGGGTTGAGTGAAGACCGAGGATGTCGACCTTGGCTGTGGTAATTCCTCCTCTCCTCGTTCTCTCCTGTATCTCTCTCGCTGCAATCTCTGGGACCGCCTTTTTTTAGCCTGGTGGGTGTGCTGCCTGGGCTTCTAGCGCTGTGCTCAGAAATATGCTAAGCGGATGATATATTCAATAGCTCGAGGAAAAGAGTCTGAACAACCCTGGCGGTCTTCCCTTTCCGATCAAAAGGTTGCATCGAATGGTATGCTCAAGGTAGGATACCCCTGCCAAGACTGCAGTTGATGATTTTGGGTGCCATCAAGCCCCAGTCTGCGTGCTGGTCTAGCCTTCTCGGGCCTTTAGATTCAGGAACAACCTGCTCCCAGGTCAGTCATTGGTCCAAACACGCTCTCAACGCTGCAGGACTTCTTCATGACCTTCCGCGGGCTTGATGGCTTGATGCTGGCGCCGGCGTCGTTGTTCATGCTTACCAGACATCTACGTGTTTGTGTGAAGGCTCGCTGGTTCTTGGTCGTTGGGATCGGCCTGCCCCAGACTGGCTCGCCGAAATGGCGTCTTGTCGTTGTCCGATGGCAACCACGAAAAATCGGAAATTGTACCTGAAATAGCCAATTCCCCACTACCTGGTCCCCTATTTTCATCAGTGGATCCCCCTTAACCATCCCGTCCGCTATAGTGTGAATGCCACAATGCTCGGGACCAGTGTTCCGGCGAAAAGGCGCGTCCACCGATATCCCACGCTGTGTAAATCATAACAAATGTTATAGCATTGCTTCGATTCCGTGATATATGTTTTCCAGATTTTTGCTAGGTGTCTCCTCTCCATAGCGTTCGCGGGATATTATGCATGGATAAGTTTGGGGTTTCTGTGCCCTATGCATGCTGTGCGACCCAGTCGCACGTGTGAATCCGGACTTTCTTCTGATGCGATGATTTGACAGCCGAAAAATGTAGAAGAGATCAGCGTTTGGGTTTCGGCAATCGGCAGCGGTGTTTGATTCCCCAGCGTCCCAGCTGTGTCCACTGCCCAGCCGGCCAGCTCCCCAGAATGGCAACACTTGCGGACAATCCCTGCGGCTCTTGTCCAGACCGCTGATCAGTGGGCCGGTGGATCACCGATGTCCGTTCCCCGGATCAGTCCCAGTTTTCCGGAATCACCACCGAACATTTTAGGCGTCTAGTGGACTCCAGCCCCGTGCGCTGTCGTCTCCGTTCAGCTCCGAGGACTGGGTGCCTAGTATATCTCTGTCACTTAGATCTCCGGTACCCAAGTCTCCGTTCGCATCTTGGTTCTTGATCTCCGTACGAGTTGGCGTCGTCTGGGGCCAGTCTCTCAGCTCGATGCCCCTGTCTCCGTTCTCGTCTTCGTTCGGGATGTTCGTGGGCGTCGCCGGCCGGGACAGGTTTCTCAGCTCAATATCGTTGTTGCTGGGCAAGTGCTTTGGGTTAGCTGTGTGTCATCGAGATATGATAGGTATCGCAGTCCACAAACAAAAATCGACTTACTTTTCCGCGCTGGTTATAGCTTTCCTTACCCAGATCATGATCCTGGCTATCCTTGCCCGAATCCATCGATCATATACCTAAGACAACGAGATGAGACCCAAGGCTCCCAAGATCATAACGGATATAACAATCACGCCAACTTTCCATGACGGCACAATCGATCCTATCGGATACCCTCCCAAGTATCGTCTGGCATGGATTTCCGAATCCCCAGCCATCGTGCCGACAAGACGCAAGGCTGTTATGACAGAGAGGGTAGCACGGGTAGCTATTACACCGACAATGAGACGACGGTAAAAGCCGGGAGTTGACAAGTAACAAGTTGCTGTGATGAAGTGATGGATAAAGTAACGACTGTTGTAGCCAAAAAGACGGAGGATGGATCGATGTAAAGAACTCCGAGTAACAAAACTTCAAAAGTTGTGGTCTCGGTTAAAGGAAGAGGAGAGAGCTGAAGGATTTAATAAGTCCAAGACGGGCACGTACGGACACCACTGGTACGAGGGAGGCTTCCCTAAAACATGCAAATGTGAAAGGAAGGGAAGGGGCCCCCGAGTGAGGGTACCTTCCTTCCATTTCCTTGGTAGGTAGGAGTACCTGTGTGCTGCATCACCTTATAGATTGAACCTGGAAGGAGCAGATGGCTTCCGAGCTGGCCTCTTTCCCTCTTCAGTTTTTCTTGGTAAGCATCTCGGAGTTTTTACTGCCCCAGTGAGGTGCTGTCGGATGCTCGCAATGACTGAACCTAGTAACTCCATTAAACATCTCCAGAGTAACACGAACAAGAGCAGGGGGGGGGGGGGGGGGTTGGGGGAAAGGTAGAGAAACAAAGGAGAGAGAATTATCAAGATGTCACCGTCAGTTACATACATTGCCCTCGTTTGTGTCAGCTGATGCCCGTGATTCATAACAATACCTGGCATCGACAATGGTAAACCATTATCCCTATCTGCGTACTGTTTCATCATCATCCCCACTGCCTTCTAAGTTCTCTTCGTCCTCGCCGTCCTCGCCGTCCTCGTCACTGTCCTCGTCGCTGTCATCGTCGCTGTCCTCGTTGCTGTCCTCTTCGCTGTCCCAATCCTCAGTATCATTCCACTCACCAATCTTCTCATCCTCTACAGTCTCAACGCATTTCACAATCACTTCTATCTCTTCCCTCATACCGTTGATAACATCCTCTGACGAAACCACCGGCGGTATCGCTTCCGGTCCGCAAAGTTCCACCAGGAAAGATTCGATCTCCTCAGGAGCCGACAGTTTGCTGTGGGCAGCCAGGGCCACCAACATGCCGTCTCTGCAATATCGCCCCGGTGTACCGAAGGGCTTGGTGGTTCTATAGCGACCCCCGATATTCTCCCACCCTGCCCTTTGCTTATCCCTGATTCGAATTAGGTTGAGCATGAACCGAAAATACAGAAAATTTGCATTTGGGCGGTTGTCGTTTCGGAACTCGAGTTCCTTCCCATTGAACTCTATTGCTTTGGGGACTGTTTCCTCTCCCGGTGGTCCCTCGGCCAGTGCGAATAACAGCTTATTTTTTATATCGGATAATATGATATCATATTTCCACCTAGTGATGGGTGATTCGGACGGATCGACTGGGACGATAACAATTTTGTACTCGTTGAACCACCTCTTAAGGTAGTGGGCCATTAGCAGCGAGTTCGTTGGAGTGTCAACTTCGTGCGCCATCTCGCCAAATAGGTGCTCCGGGATGGCTCCATCATCAAGAAAATACGGCACAATATGCGCCGCCCCGGCAGATATTACCCAGCGCCCAGTGATGTGACACCAAGTGGAGATGTTCACACCCTTGAATTCATTTCTTTCTGCCTAATAGTCCTCGGCTTTGCTGAGCCACATATAGGCACGCTTCTTTTTTCTGTCCGGCCCTTCCTGGTATTTAAACATGGCATGGACCACGTCGCTGAAGGCGGCTCCATGGTCGTTCCCGGTGAGCTTTGGAATCACGCTGTTCTCCATATGTAACAGACGAGAGTGCTCCTCCAAATGAAAGCTGGCAGACGCAAACCGTAGTTTAGCGTCCCTCATCCGCTTGTCGAACACCCCGAGGGTTATCATAGGCGATCCTCTCAACGTGGACGCAATTTTCATATCTGCTTCGGCAATTTGCATATTGAGTCTGACAATCCTCTCCGCCCGCTGGATGTTCTTCAAAAGCTTTTGGGGATCATGCGAACCGTCTGGTGACTCTCTAGTGATTTCTTCCAACAAGCTTGAGAGTCTTTTTCGCATCCTCCGCCGTTATTTGATAGTCCGTTCCTCTTCATACGCGTCCATTGGGGAGGTTTGACTTGGCAGTAGGGGTCCGGGCAAATAACAAGCCGTTGAATTTGTAGTGGATTGGGAAGAGCAGAGAGAGATATTCTGTTCGAGGATGTGCGAAGAAGCGGAATCTACACAACAGTTAGTAGTATGGACAAGTTTGTAGAATGGTTTTGGGAGAAAAGAAACCGAAGCGTGTGTACAGGAGGTGTCTTGTAGTACAGATACCTCTAAGGATCTAACGAAGGGTGGTTGGATCTGAGAAGGATCAGAAAGTAGACGGTAGGTAAAATGCTTGATGGATGGTTTGATGGGTCGAAGAGGAAAAGGTGTGCCAGTCTCAGCTAAATACTCCGAAGATGGAAAGTTGAAGTGGAGGGTATATTCCGAAGGTTACAGGCGGATCGCAACGAAAAGCACTGGAAGGGAGGAACTTAAAGGTAGAGATTTCTTTCCATTGGTTCGGGATATTTATAACAAGAGCTCTGCCAAATTGACTCATAGACCGAGAGAAATGAGGCCATGGCGTAATCCTGCACCGCAGGAATTTGTCCTCGACGGACTTCCGAAAGATGCAATGCATGAGGCGCTTATGAATCGAAATGTACACCATCCTCCGGACACCTCCTAGGCATCGTAACTCCTATTTTGTCACATCACGGACCTGTCTTGGACATCAGACAGTTAGCCATGTCCATGTAGCGAATGAGGTTCTTGTCGTCAAGGCAGTTCAAACCGGAGAGCACAGTCTGTTCGTAGCAGAACCTACCCAAATATGCATCACGTACGTTGGTGACTTAGTTCCAGTTCCGAATACCACAGTGCTGGCGATTTAGGACATCGGGTTTGTCAGGTTTGAGACGGAAGCTGCGGGAGGCAGGCTTGAAGAATAGAAGGAGGTAAGTGAGTGTAGCTAGAGGTAGCGGAGGGCAGAGCGCAAGACGTGGTTGCTGCGCTGCTGTTGGACTGGTACCGAAAACGGTCCGCTGGGAAGGAGTCGGGGGTATACGTATCTTCCATGTTTATGGGAGACTTGATCATAGCGATTCAACAACCTTGGATCCTTTTTTACTGACAGCTAGACGTTGCGAGCTGGGTTGGAATGGCTTCGAAAGTCTGAGATAGCAAAATGATTTGGGTGAAATGGGATGCATGATCGCAGCAAGACTCGGAGCACGGGGGACACTCTGAGAATGCGCAACCATCGGTTATGGATATAAACACAAAAGGCAGGCATGGAAGAGAGAGAGATGGAGGCTTCCTCATGGTGCTGCCTTTTTACCAGATGTTTGTGTGGTTTGCGTCTTTTTGTAGACGTGAGTGCTTTGAGTACAGACTCCCTTCTACTTTTTGAGCCCAATTGACCGACTCTTTCTCAATATCGAACTCGCCTTCTTGTGATATCCTGGGAATAGAGCGGGAAAGCGAGGCATGCCTGGACTCACCAAAGAAACTCTCGTGAGGTTGCTGTCTTCCGCTTCCATGTTATACCCATTTTTTCATCTGTTCCTGCCTAGACTGAGATTTAGACAATCAGTTGTCGGGCCTCGATGGGCCTCCAGACTCGAGGCGGGAATGAGTACTAGCTTCCAGGAATAACAACTGGAGTTGAGTATCCTTGACCGATCCTTTTCTAGGACAGAGCTCCAATCACCAAAAATCGGTTGGCCCTTGATAGCCTTTCATGGCCTTTCCTAACCATTGTTCACAGTGACACAAGGGCGCTTGGTAGGAGTTAAGATCGCGGCTCCAACTTCCCAATAGAGGAGCTTCGACCAAGGACTCTGCACCAGATGGTCACTCAGAAGGAGAAAAGGAGACGCTATCATAAGAGAGACTGAGCTGATGTGCGGCGCCTGCAGGATATTTGCGAGTGATTCGTATGTTCTTGACCATACCGCAAGCCATCAGAAACCTCTGAAGTTGGCAAGTGGAACATGATGCGCCAAGCATTAAGGATTCGATAACATCGAAACAATTGAGGTCAGGCGCTGGAAATGTTACGCAGCGCAGGCATGCATCAACTCGGGCAATTGACTGTCAATGTCAAGCAGCATGTTTCCTCTCCCGAAACGGCGCTCTTTCCCCAACATCTAGACGCGGCTCGTCCAGGACAAATTAACGTAGACTGCAGCCGGGCCAGACCACCGAAACCATGACATCGCCGTAAATACACCGACGGTTTTCATTCATCTCATTACTTTTATTCCTTTCATTCGTCCTCACAGTCATTCATAATCCCCAATAGCAGTTTACAGCCCTACGAACTCGTTCGTGTCTTGTCAATTTGCCGTTGACATCGTGCTCTGGAGTCCACGTTCATTTGTCCTGGACGAGCGCGAGTAGAAGCTGTCGACCTGAGACAAGTGATATTCACGATAGGCGCGGTACCACGTATGACGACACTCGAATCCACCATTCTTTCGTCAAAAAAGCCATGGTCATCATGTTTCAATGTTTCATCGTCGGGAACGCACTTTGGTGTTGAAACGCCAAAGTGGAGAGGGATAAACGGGCGAATCCCTGAGAGTAGCACGAGGATGGGAGTTGAATGGTTCGTTTGCGCATTCTCGAAACAATTGACAGAGAGGAACTTGTCCATACACGCGTCGACGGAAGATCTGATGAAGATCTCGGGTTTTGAAGGCATTCCAGGCTTCGGGACAATGCTGTTGTCTTGTTGGGTGGTTGGTGGGTTCAGAGGCTCAGAAGTCAGAAGGGATGATGGCATGTTACCTCATCTTGCCTTAACATGCCTTAACATGCTTTGCTGCAAAGCTCACCAGACTTTGTTTGGTACACATGTAACCATCGTAGGCGCCAGGGGAGATAGTTCTGGATCTTGTCCTGGAGGTGGTTGCACCAGGACTTGGAAAGGAGGTCGGTTTGGTTGGTTGTGGCGAGATTATCTCCAAGACCGGGACGACGGGCGGACTGAGGTAAAGGTTACATCGGTTCCTTCAGATTTCAGACTGCCTTGCCCTCCACTTGTTGGCGATTTGGTTGATTGCTCGCTCCTCGCTCGTCTGTGTTTTCCGGTCGCTAGCAAACCCTCATGACATTTTGCAATCTGGGGAACGTTGATGGTTTTGTTTCATGGGAGAGGAGACAAAATGGCAGCCGAGGCAGAGGGCGATTCGGGTGGTGCTGAATGCTGAGTGTCGGAGCGCCTTTCATTCCCTCGAGATTGCAGAAATCCTCTGGCCAATTTTCAGGGTTTGGGCTTGGCAACCTTGGTTCCTCTTCTCAGTTTCTCAAGAGTCTTGGCGATGGATCCCCTCAAATTCTCCCGGTGTCACCTGCCCTGCCCAAGTCGATGCCTGTGCGTGGTGAGTTGAAATGGATCAATGCCTTCCTCCGCGGACCATGTTGTATGCACTTGACAATTTCCGGCCGTGGCAGTAACGACCAGAAAGTCGGTGGGTTGCAATGACGAGAGTGCGATGACGAGGGCCAAAGATGCTGTCGTTGAAGAGTGAAAGTTGGTGTCGGGATAAGATGGTTGTGCAGGTTTTGATATCAAAAGTTATGCACGCCATTCGCTGGTTAGCGCATCCCGTTCGTCGCATTGTTCAACGCAGATGCATGGAGACGCACAGAGCCCAATCCCACTTCATTCAACTTTGAATGGTTCATCTCGCCTTCCCAAACACGGTGGCGGGCGCCTTGCAAAAGAGACAAGAACACATGGGCCAGCTTGTTTGATTCAAACTCGAAGGGAATGCAGCATGTAACGTCGACGCCGTCATCGTCAATCAATCGGCAAGACATTCCACAGCTGGAGTCGGAGTTTTTATTTATAAAATCTTGCAGACTCAGGACTCACCGTGAGCAAGTGTCCACACCTGTGCCCGGCCCGCCGGACACCGCTATGCCAATGGTTCGTTCCATCTCGAATCGGGGTCAGCGGATGTGCGCTAAATTAAGGCCTGTCCCGGCACGCCGAGGCCGCAATACGAGGCCGTGGGGCCAGCTGGCGGTCTTTGCCGGTCGTCGCCAGCCTGTCGGCATTTTTTCGGACGGGTGGTCAACCCTGTCTGACAGTGCTTGTCATCCCGTCTTCGGGCGCCTGGTGTTTGCGTTTTTCAGGGTTTCGGGGCCTGTGGATATCGAGCCCACAGTGCCCTACCGCTTGGTCCCCACCGTGTCCACTCCTTTGTACCCGACCCTCCGTTCCTCTTGAGGTTGGCAGCGAGGAAGGTGTGTTGTCCCCATCGTCCACTTGTCTCCGTGACCTGAATGCTTCATTGCAAATGCAGAGATCACGCTCTTCATCAATTCTTGAGTAGCCGTCCCACCCACCCTTCCACCATTTCTAGTCTCTCGTTTCCCATTTTCCACCCATTTTCCCATTTCCCCCCTTCCCCTCGCTCCCATTGTCATTATTGCACTTTGGAAGACAAACAAATTGAAGGGAACCTAACCCATACAATCGTTTCACCAACCGCGCGCACTTCCCTCGTTCGATTTCGCCCGCTTCTCACCTTAACCCCATCCACACTTCCACTTCCAGTCTCGACACCCGACGACACTGAGAGCAACCGCCTTCGTTTAGTTGACTGGTCGACATCCGCCGCGCCCAAGCTAATTAGCCTGCGCTAAAACCAAGCCGATCGTCACCAAGTGCACACCCGGGCCTCACTGAGCCAGCAGACTACTGGAGGTCGAGCCGGTGTAATAACCCTTCCCCTTAAGGGTTCGACGATTCCCATACCATCAACCACCAACCATCAACACCACATCAACACTTCACATCAGTGTCATCATAATGCAGCTCAGTCGCCTACTTCTCGTCGGCCTTTCGGCCCTAAGCGTCGCCGAGGCCTCCTACATCCGTATCGGCGTCAATGTCCCTCATCACAAGAACCTCGGTGCCCTGGTGCGGAGAGCAGACGGCGATAGCTCCTCCGCCGACATCCCCGTGGACACGAGCGTCAAGGTATCGATCCCAGAGACGACATCGACGAAGGCTGCTCCTGCCACAACAACAAGCGTAGACCCTCCAGCCGAGCCCACCACCACGTCTAAGTCTGTCTCGGTGCCAGCTGTCACCACAACATCACCTTCCCCGGCATCGACAGCCACAAAACCCAGCAACAACGACCAGCCTCCAGTAACAGCGAACCCTAACGGCGACGTTGTATCTTCTACCAAGGGATCAGCACCAGCACCGTCGTCTTCCGCTGGCGGAAGCGGTGGATCATCCAACAACGACGATGACAACTCCAAGTCCAGCTCGTCTGTCAAGCCCGTTATCAAGACCGTCACCCAAGTCATCACCACCACCAACCAGCAGGGAGTTGCGACAACCGTGACGACCGAAGCCCTCACCACCTCGACCCCGCCTCCTAGCCTTGCTTCCGGTAAGGATAACGACAAGTCCGGCGGCGACATGTCGACCCAGACCCGCAACACCGTTATTGGCGTCGTTGTCGGTATCGGCGGAGCCATCGTCCTGGCCGGCTTGGGCATCGTCGCCTGGAGGATCTGGGGCCGCAAGAGACAGTCCGACGAGTCCGACAATCTGATGGAGTACAACGATGCTGGCAAGCCCGAGGTTGGAGGATCGATGGTCGGACGCACGCCCTTCCAGAGCACGCTGGAGAGCTATCATGCGCCGACGCATGTGAACCAGGCGTCAAACTTCTAATCTTTTTGTCGATAAATTCTCAAACAAAGAAATATGAAGTTTTTGCGTTGTTTCATTTCATTTTAAAGCGTACCGAGTCATCCGCGATCAAGATACCCCCTCCGAATCTTTCAGTCATCGCCGTCGCCGCCATCGCTGGGCTTGCCTGTCATCAGCCACAGTAGCCTGCATTTTTTCCCACAAAATTTTTTTTAACTAGTTTTCACAAAACATCTGTCAATGTCATATCACATTAACGTTTTTCTTTCTGGCTCACATGTGTGTGGTATTCTACCGGTAGTGGGCAGAGCATTTTTGCATGCATTTGGGGGAGAAGAAGATACAACACAAACTTCATGCAAACTACGTTTTTTTACATACACACTCACTACACTCCCATCACGAAAGGATAATGAAATATAAAGGGTGGAAAAGCATAGGCAGAGCAGGCAAGTAAGCAGAGAGATGGATGGATGGATGGATGGATAGAAGGAAAGAGATTCCAAATCATACAACCATTCAAACAAATTCACATTCCGCGTGAAGACAGTAGTCGAAATAACCTCAATTGCTTTCGTGACACATTATCAGCCAACGATATCACAGCTTGCTGGGCTGGATAGACACAAAGAGGGTACATAGAACCCAGCGCTTGCTTTGTGCCTGTCTGTTAGAAGGCTTCCCCAGGTCTTCTCCTTTGTTCACCATCATCATCATGCTCAGCCCCACTTGACTGGAACTACTCATCAGTAACCCGAATATACTCGAGGAACAGACAGAAATCAGCGACTACCTCTACGAACAAACAAATTACTTCAGGCTGTTGGTCCCAGGGCATCATCATCAACCGCTCAAGCAAATGAACGTAGTCAGTTGGGCAGTTTGTCAGTTGGTTGGCTGGCTGTCAATCACCTCAATCCCCAACTAAGTACCGATCGCTACCACCATTATCTTCGCCAACCTACGCGGCGTTTCACACTTTTCAATTATTGACTGGATTTTCCCTGACGATCAGGCACTGACTGGGTGGGTACGTAAATACTTCCATAGTCACTCGCTCATCTACACTAAAGGACTGCAGGTGATCAAACGAACCCACCTTGTCGGTAGATGTGTTCTAGGTTGTATGTCCCGTCGTCAGGTTAGTATGCATACCCCCCTTGATTCCTTCGGCATTTTTCTTTTGTCCAAACGTCTGTGTGTTGGATGACATGCCTCGAGGGCTCGGCCCGTTGTGAGAAGGATATACGTAAGAAGGTTAAGTAAGGTGCTTTCTAGAAGGCTTGATTGATGGTTCGGGAAGCTGGAAAGATTGTGCTCGGTGCCTTGTTTTGGAAGGAAAGGCTGTCTGTCTGTCGTTCTATGAGGATAAAGCTAGGTTAGGTAAGTAGAGGTATAAAGAACGGGAAGTAAGACGGGTTGGTGCCATGGAGGTGCTTATCAAAAATAGGCACTTGAGAGTTAGGTAGGCTTCAATCAATGGAACAGCTTCGGGATAAAGAAGTGTCTCTCTGTTTCCTCCGGGTCCTTCGTTTCCTACCTACTAAACATGTTGGTGATGTGGGGTTCTAAGGCGAGATCACGGGCTACCTAAATTTGATGTGAGCAGGTTCTTGAAGATTTGAGATACCACACCAAACTCTCGGTTGCATTGCCCTAACCTGGTGGTCGACTGTGTCTAAAGAAAGCTTGACTGGTTCGGCGAGGTTTACAAAGGGGTTGGCACATGTACTCGGCCCTTCTTCGATCTCGATGTGCCTATGAAATACCGATCGTAGATCATCGATTTCCCAACGTAAACAAAGTTCATGCGCATAGAGTTTATCGTCGATCACTGATTTTGTTTCTCGCTATCGTTGCTCAGCCCGTTTGGCGTTGTTGGGTCGGGGTTACGAGGTTGCGTTGCAACGGTCAACATCGACCTCGTCTCAAGATCGTTTCAGCCTTGACCGGCCCGGTTGAGTGCTCTGACGAACCTGTTCCTTTGGGCTCGAGACGTTTACATCTTACTCATGACTTTACACTGACAAAACAGGTCGAAATAATGTCAATCAACTCGTGTCATAGGATCATCAGTTGTACTGATTGTTGTTGAGCACCCGGCCATTGATCACTCCAGAGCGGCTTACCAGCTTACACATCCCGCCCTCCTTCTCACCGTCTCTCAGCTCCCACTGGATACGACGCAATCTACGAGCCGCAAAGGCTACGCACATACGTAACTTACCCATCGGTCGGGTCAAAGCATCGACCACAATGAAGCCCACGAACCCCCTTCGGACAACGTTTGTCCTCCTCTCCAGCTACATATCACTCTCTACAGCCTCGACAGACTCACCCACTCTCGAAGACACTCTACACAACGAGCTAGGCTTCGCCTTCAACCTCCCTCGACAAGTCTCGACAGGCCAGGAGCTTGAACCCTTCTTCACAGCCAACTTCCTCGGCGGAGCGCCGCCGCAAGCGATAGTCTTTTCCGGGAACCCTTCAAGGCCCTTTGAAGTGGAGGGTGATACCTTTGTGAGTCTTTTCCTCTTCTCTTGTCGTCTTTCTTTCTTCTCTATACGTTACTCCCCTGCTTTAGGCCAGTAGAACCTTTACACTTGTTATTCTTTGCCGACTGACTGACTGACTGACTGATTGTACCAGCCCGACTTCCCAACAGCAGCCAACCGAGTCTGCGACCACCAAAAGAATGCGTGCGCGGATGCGGCGAATGATGCGAGCAAGAGGACTAGCTTTCGGGTTAGTGATTGCGATAAGCAACGAGGTGAGTTCCATGTTGTCAGCGTGTTTTTGAGGTTCTCTCAAAGAGTGAAGAGGCTCTTCTTAGGGTCTCGGCCGCTTTGGCGGTCATTTTGCGATTTCCACTTGTTAACACGTGGCTCTTTAGAACGATGTATGAATTCGATACAGTCGGCGACGGAGACGAGCTTTGCGGACAAACCGAGATCGACGCTGGTGGTGTCGAATGCGACGCATGATATTTTCTGTGATTTGTAGAGTGTGGCTGCCAAGCATTATTGGCTTTCTGTTGGGTTTGGTGATATGGACGTTTGGTGTTGAGGGTTATGGGTAACGTTGGGCGTTCGGCAGTGTGATTTCTTTCTCCGGCGTCGAATCGGGTTTGACATGGAAGCGCCCAGGTGCACCATCTACTTGAAATGTTGTCCGTTTCATCTTGGTCTTCTTTTGGATTCAGGCTCGTTGTCGATATTCTGAGTGCCTGCGAAGGCAGGTACAACCCAAACCCGAGATCTGAAGCAAAAAGACATTTGGCAGTCGCAAGAACCTTGATAGGCACCATGGCGTCGCTGCGTCAGTGGTATCAGCGACCTGCAGCAGCGGCCAGCGGGTGGCCCCGTGCCTTTCCTTCTCGTCCGTTCCTTGCTCACGGCAACGAACGATCGGGTTTCCCGCTCTGGAGATCCGGGTGATGCCGACGGGAATCTCAACGTCAGAGACAATGAGCATTCTTTCCATTCCACTTGAAACACAAAGACAAAAAGCCAATGGCTGACCTGGGACAGGTAAACCTGAAACATCAACAGTTGAAGTTTTTTTGAAGGGAAAGTGCTTCAGGATATGCACAATCCAACCCAACCAGTTCCAGCACTCCACATGCGAACCAGATCTTGGGGACCGGCGTTCATTTGTCCCTTCTTTTCCGGCGTATCGCTGCATGGCCCTGATGGCTTTTGCCAGTTGGTGGGCCCTCGGTGGTGTGTGATGCCACCTGATCCGGGTTGATGCCAGCACGTGTGGTGTAGCCATGCAGTGGTGATGCAGCAGCCTTTCTTACTTGTCGCGGAGAACCCGTTGTAGCCCGTGGCTTACCCCTTTTTCTCTGAAAGGTGTTCCTCAATGGACAATGTCCAGCCATGGAGTTTCAGCTTGAACGGAGCCTCATCGTGGTGTTTTGCTGCTGCAGTGTAATCCGACAACTCAAGCGATCTCTCAGAAGGCCAATCGGGAAGTGGCAAATGGAAAACAAACAGAGTCGACGGCTACGGGAGTTGAAGCGAAGGATGGAACGGGAGGAGAAATGGAAATGTTCCCTGCGGTCTAAACCTTGTGGTACTGTAGCACAGTCAAAGTTAAGAGGTACTTGGCGGCTACTTTGAGACAAGGGTTTTTGGCCTATGCGGTCGAAGCAGCCGAAGGGTTGCTAAGGGTTCGCTGTGCGGCAGGCGGCCTTGGCAGCGTGGATACAAAGCCCCGTTTCTCCCCGCTTTGTACCCACGATCTATCAAATCGCACGACGGCATTCGGCGGACAATGTGGGCCGGTCAGGGACCATGCGGAACCATGATGGACTCGGCGAGGGTGAAGCTGCGAAAAAGGGACAAGGACGGGACGGATGGTGATCACCGGAAGGACGAACGAGAGAACGGAAGGAAAGAGCCATCGAGGAACCCCAGCGGGCGGTCAAGGGAAAATTAATTGTTGGCGAGAGAGGCCCTCGCCACTGTAGTGACAGAAAGCACGCGTCAGGTTAACGGGTCCCAACCTCTACTCATCACCTGCAGCAGCTGCAGCACGAGCATACCTCTGGCGCAACCTCCATCTGCAACAAACCATACCAACCTCAAGTCAACCTTTCAACCTCCGTCCATCCCGCTCTCGGTTCTCGGTTCGCCCACCGTCTTCCTACCACCACTCTCTGCACACCCTGTGTCGGAAACGGAAACCTCTCAGTCCAGTCGTGGAAAACGCGTCGACGAACCCTCCATTCACGGCCGATACTTTGCGCGTCTTCACTGGTCTGGTCCCTCGAGTGTTTCAGAAAAGTTTACACCTCTCAGGCTACCTACTATACAACTCACAAACCCTTCCTATCACGACCCGAACTGAAAAGTCAAGAGCCACCAATTCGCAGCGGTGAAAGAACAAAAAAACAGCAACAGAGCCCCTCGATGCGTCCGGAACTCCAGAACCGTTGCCTTCTCCCCTTCTTCTCTTCGCTCATTTGTTGACTTTTGGTCGCCCCGTAGTTAATTCGTTACCGACTTTTTAGTTTTCTTCTGTCTTCTACCTCTAAGCATCCTAATTGCCCCCTTTGGCTCTTCTGGTACCCCCTCTTTATTCTCCTGGCTTCGTCATTTGTCGATAACAACTAAACCGTTACCGCGTGGGACAGTGGTTCCAAAGGAAAAAGGGACATCAACATCACGACCTTGTGGTGCTGACGAAAAAAAAATAAAAAATAAAAATAAAAAATTAAATCGAGCATCGGTGGCAGACAGGCTCCGGCTTCGTCTGCGCGCTGATCTCGTACAGGTGAGCTTAAATCCATACATCCACTTTTTGTAGCTCTCGAGCCCGTCACCCGTCCACCGTTCCCCGTCCCCCGTCCCATCTCCGTCTCCATAGTCCATACATGACTTCGGTGCTCTGCCCTAAACTCTGAAACTCCTACTCCTGGCCAACCTGACTTGGTAGTGATTCACATGCTCCAACTCTTCCACCGCCTTTCGCATCCTGGTTGCTAACCTTGAACCCTTTACTTCACCTTTTACCAGGTATTCCAAAGACGTCTTCCCTAAAGTCGTCACCGCGAACCCCTCCTCCTGCTGCGTTCGCGCAGGACGGTATCAAGAACTACTTCCGACACCGATCTGAATCGCCCGCCTCTCCTGCCCTGTCGAGCGCCTCCACCGCCGAAGGCGAAGCTTCCCCCGAGCTTCCGCCCTTGCCTGTCCCCAGACTTCCTCTCCGGGTTCAGGGTCTTCTGAGAACTCCGCCCACCATCTCCGTGAACGAAGACGAGGTCGACGGAAGCCGCTGGGGCTCCCCCTACCCCCCAAACCTGCGAACCGGGAGTTCGAGCAGTGACGACGACGACTCCGAATCCGAGGGAGATCCTATCCATTCCCTAGCGCTTCAAACACGCTTTCTGCGACCCGCCCCGCCCAATCAACAAGACTCCCCGTCCGAGTCTCGGTCATCCCTCATCAGCGGAGCCGCAAGCGTACTCGCCAATCGCGCAAGGCGCCTGGTACACGGAATCACAGAGGACTGGATCCGCCAGCATACAGCTCACGGTAGCGAGCGGGAGAAGCTACATTGGCTTAGCGACGGCACTGGCGAGAGTGATAACTCTTCACTGAGCGACTCATTTTCCGGTGACGAAGACGCCGCTTGGCTAGGAGACGACCTTCTTACCCCCAGGGCAGATCGTCGACGAAGCAGCAGGCGAAGCAGTAGACAGCGCAAGGAATCACAGGGTGCTCTCAAGAAGCAGTCGAGCACCGATACTCTAAGACAGTTCCGCCTGGTGAGCAGACAGGCAAGCAGATCCAACATGGCGTCCCCGAACGAAAGGGCATCGCAGCCCGACGTCACTATGGCGAGTGACCGTGCTCCCTCAGTTTCTCCATTGCCCGAACGAACATCCTCCATCAGCCAGCCAGTTAGCGCAACAAAGCCCGAAGATGCTTCCAGCATAAAAAGTCTAAAAGGAGAGCCTGCAGCCCCTTCTACCCCGTCGAAACCTGCACCCAAACGTACCTCTACCCTCGCCGCATCGCCTCGAATGAAGAAAAAGGTCCCGTGGAAGGGCAAGAGCGTCATGATCCTTATTCCCAAAGACGATGAGCGTGGGCAACCAGGCAAGGCCCCGATCCCTCTCTCCCAATCCGAGGTCGAGGAGAAGATGAGGAGTTGGCAACAGAAGGGTCATAATATCAGCGGCTTTGATTTGGAACCTCCAAAGACCTTGGTTGATGAGTCTACTTCGCAGAGCAGAGGACCCTGGCCCGATTTTGATGATTTAATACAAGAGCGACAACAAAGAAGCTGGAAAGTGCTTCTTCCCGACTTGAATGGTAAGATGCCCCCTGCTAGATCTTGACCTGGGAAGATATGCCTAACATCCGCCATCTAGCTTGGAAGCGATACGTGGACGAGTTGACCGAAGCGAAGCTCAGGGCTCTGGGAGTGTCCCTTGGGGACGAAGAGCCCCCGCAGCCTTCGGTTTCTCCGTCCACAAGCATGAGCCGACAGCCTTCGGTGGCCAACTACCCTCCGCTCCCCTTCTCACCTCCGCTGCCGACATCTTCGGCTGCCAGTGGAGCTGGTCCCCCGGGCTTTCCGTTCCATGGTCTTGGGCCTTCGCCTACCAGCCCGGGTCTCCCCGCCGGCATGTCGCCTGCCTCGTTTACGTCCAAGTATAATCCTCGCGCTTCTATATCGATTCCATCTCCACATGCCTGGTCCCAGCAGATGATGATGCAACAACATGGACACCGCATGGGTTCACCCTCGCTTGCTAACCTCAACGCGATGATGTCTCCCAGCTCACCATTTTCACCAGACGGTGGTCTCTTTAGCCCCATGGGTCATATGGGTCATATGGGCCATATGAGCCATCAGCGCCATCAGTCTTTGCAGTTACCCATGTTCCAGCATCAGCCTCAGCATCAGCTCCAGCATCAGTTTGCGCCGCCCCCACGAGCATCGTCGCGCTTGCAAGATCTTCACGAGATCGAGGAAGAGGAACCAGCTCAAGATCCCGTGCGCGCTCCCGAAGCCGGTCTTCCCCATCACATTCCAGGCGATGATTTGCAAAGGGAAATCGATGAAGCTGAATACCATTTGGAAGAACAGATGCGCTCGCAGCTCGAAAACGATCAAGATTACAGCCCGCACAGAGAGGAACATACCATCCCGCCGGTTAACCCCCATGCCAGAGACTCGTCAGTTCACTTCGCTCCCCAGCAACATCAATTTGGTGCTAGTTCGGACGGCCTTGTCTTGCATCATCCGAGACCGCACAGTCGCGGACACTCGCTGTCTCAAAAGTACTTTACCGAAGAGGACGTCTCTAATAGTGGAGGTGGTTTTAGGCCTACTCTGCAGCCGATTGACGGACCGGCTGCTGAAGACGACGAGATCGAGACGAATCCGAGCAACCTAGGAACGCCCATTCAGGCGCTCGAGTTCCAGAAGATGATGCACCACCATACCCTATCTAATGCTAGTAGCTCCTGGAGCGCAGGGAAGCCTGCGGTTGGTCCCGTCCCCAAGCATGCCAGCCATGGCAGCAAGTCTTCGTTGTCCAAGTTGAACGTGGAAGCGCCCGAGTTCAAGTTTAACCCCAACAGCACTTTCACGCCACAGTTTACCCCCCAGGTCGCCACGTTCTCTGCCGCCACCAGTCACTTCGCTGCTTCAGCACCTACGACTGGCGCCATTAACCCTACTGCGTCCGTGTTCTCTCCGACTCAGAGCGAGTTTGGCCTCAAGTTCCGCCCGGATGCGCCTGCGTTCACTCCTAATTCGTTTGCAACGCCGACCGCAAAGCCCTTGGTGGAAAGCGATGCTGAGCCTGAAAGCTCGGTTGTTGGCGCTGGTGATCTGGACAAGGCTGAGACTGTCTTGCCTGTTAAGGAAAGCAAGGCTGTCCCGATCTTGCCCCCAGATGAGGAGGCTCAGGCGGAGGAAGAGAACAAGGACGAGGTAGAGGGACAACTTGACGGTGTTACCTTCTCCAAGTTGGATCATCACAACGTTGAACTCGACAGTGTGGCTCCTGCGGCGTCGGAAACCGCCGAAAGTTCTACTCCTGTGGCGGAGTCCAGGCCAGACAAGGACGAGGATGAAGATCTTCCGATTGAGGAGAAGTCGTTTGACGAATCTACCCATGGTCACCCAGACATGACGCTATCTTCGACTATGACTTCTGAGACGACGGATACCCAGGCGACGGTGAGCCCGTCAGAGCAGGCTGCGGATCCTATGTCTTTGAACTGGACTGTCTCGGAGCTCAAGGATCCTAACCCATTCAGTGACAATGCGGCTACTCATGGTCATAAAAAGTCCCTCTCTGCGACTGCCTCGGCGTTTGTCCCTGGGATATCGACCTGGCCACCGGCTACGGAAGCAACAGATGTCGCTACTAGCTCTTCTCAGCAGCCACCTCAGCAAACGCCTGTTGTAGAGGTTGCGGAGGTAGAGCACATTGAGAAGGTGGCTGAAGAGCCTGAAGTGGTTATTGTGCCACCGAAGCCTATCAAGGGGCTCGCTGCTTCTCGATGGGCTCCTAAACCACCGCCGCCCAGACGCGAAGGGTTCAAGAAGGAGGAGAGCATTGCAACTGCTGCAGAACCCAGCTTTGACGATATTGATGCGGTCATGCGCCACCTCAGTGCTAACCCAGATATGGGTATCAATAAGCCCGCTGGTAGTCAGACTCAGACTCAGTGGCAACAGCCTAGCCCAACTCGCCCCATTCCTTTGGAGGCAGTTACGAACCCGTCGCCTTACCTCCAAGCTGAAGATAACTCTCGCAGTCCTAGCCCGAGTCCTCGCGAGTACACCGGTCTCCCTCTGCAGCCGTCACGGCCGATTCCCACAACCGAGCTGGAGGACCCCTTCCTCGATCCGCCCACTAGTGCGCAGTTTATTGAGGGGCCTGTCCACAACCTCAACGGCAGCGAGGACGTGCCAGTTAGCGACTGGAACGGCGATTTCACTGAGGATGAGCAAGAGAAGCTGGAGTCCCGTGTCACCTTCTTCAATGGTCAGGTCAATGATGTTGTTGGCGGTATTCTGGATAGCCGTCTTGGCCCACTGGAACAGACTCTGGATACTATCAAGCACTCTCTGGCTGCGATCTCGAGGAGAGCTGTTTCGAACCGCCGAGACGTGCGCAGTGCCTCTGCCGAAGTCCGCGATAGTGACGCCGATGATGAGGATGATGATCTGCCTACTACTCGCCGTTCCATCAGCCCGCGCCGGGACCGTAAGATGGAACAGATCAAGGCTGCTGTCATGGAAGCCCTCGCTTCTCAACAGAGAACCAGGCCAACATCATCCTCTGCCAAGTCGACTCTTGGCGATCGCCCTGACGTCCTTCAGGTCCTTGAGGAGCTGAAGGCTCAGATCACTCAGCCAAAGGCCTCCTCGATCGGCAGCGAAGACATCAAGAAGATTGTCGAAGAAGTGGTGCATAACCACCTTGAGCCTGCAGTGGATGAAGCCAAAGAGGCCAAGGTCACTGACCTTCAGGCTCGCGTACTGGAGCTCGAGGAGCGACTCCGCTCTCAGGAGGCCAAAGTGGAGACGGAGATTGCGGCCAGGCGCGCTGCTGAGGACCGTGCGTCGGATCTCACCCGTGAGCTCCAGTCTGCTGCGACCAAGATTGAGGTCGAGATGATGAACAAGAGCGCCTTAAACCAGCGGATCGCCGACCTTGAGGAACGTTCCCACCAGTTCGAAGGACAGGCTGAGAAGGAGCAGAAGGGCCGGAGAGCTGCCGAAGACAAGCTTGCCGAAGTCCAACGCCAACTGAAGCTCACCACAGAGGAAGAGAGCCGCCTCAGGAAGGAGGTCGACGAGAAGGACCACAAGATTAAGGCCATCGAGGCCGCTAACAATAAGGTTGCCATGCGCTTGACCCAATTGGAAGCTGGCACCGAGCACACTCAAAAGTCTAGGAGCGAAGCGCAGAATCGGATTAACATGCTGGATAACGATCTTCGGACTGCTCGGCAAGAAGCTCGGCACTGGCGGTCCGAGGCTGATAGAGTCAGCGAGCTTGCCAAGCGTCGTGATGCTGATCTTACCAAGGCTCTTGACGAGAACAAGGCTTTGCATAAGCTGATCGATACCCTTGGTACTCAGGTCCAGGAGAACGAGCGCGTTCGTGACAGCTGGCGCACCAAGTTCCTTGCCCTTCAGGATGAGATGGCTCACGCTGCTCGGCAAATCACCGAGGAGAACGCCAGGCGCACCAAGAGGGAGCAGACGTTGATTGCCCGCCAGGAGGTCCTGGATGCTAAGCTGCAGGCCGAGGCCAGAACTCGTGAACGTATCGAGACCGAGCTGGAGAGGCTGGAGATGAACGAGCGGCAGGGCATGAGGGCTGTTGCGGAGTGCAAGAGACTTGAGCAGTTGCTCGCCGAGATGCGCACAGAGAACCATAAGTTGCAGCAGAGCGCTTTGCGGTTCAAGGCCGAGTTCCAGGAAGCTAGGGAGTCCGCTGCTCGCGAGATCACGCGTACGCGCAACGCCATGCAAGCAGAGGTTGAGCAAGCCAACCACCAAGTTAATGCTGTCCGCAGGGAGCTTGAAGATGAGCTTAACAGACTCAGATCCCAGATGGACCAGGTTAAGTTGGACGCCGACACAGCCAAGGCTCAGCACGACATGCTCCTTGAAGAGGCTCAGAACTCGAAGAAGACGGAGCTTGATGAGCTCATGCGCAAGCATCAGAACGAGGTGGAGGATCTTCAAGCCCGCTATGAGCGTCAACTCAGCAACACCACTGAGGACGCCCAGCGGACGGAGAAGAACCTCTTGGATCGCTTGAGCATCGAGACATCTAAGGCCCAGCATCTCCAGGACAAGCTGTTGCATGTCGAGGAGAAGCTGGAGATTGCCAAGGAAGCTGCCCGTGCCGCCGCCCAAGCGGCCAAGGCTTCTGTGGCCGGTACTTCGGAGGCTCCCGCGGTGTCCAAGTCCGCCTCCAACGATGTCCAGCCTTCCGAGAGAATCTCGCCCCAAGCCCTCCGCGAGTCCATCATGGTTCTCCAGGAGCAGCTCCAAGCCCGCGAGCTTCGCATCGAGGAACTCGAGCAGCAACTCGAGAAGGTCGATCCCGAAGCCGACACCAAGATCTCCAAGCGCGACGACGAGATCATCTGGCTCCGCGAGCTCCTTGCCGTGCGCCACTCGGATCTGCAGGACATTATTGGTGCTCTTTCCAGTGACGACTACGACAAGGATGCAGTCCGCGACGCCGCTATCAGGCTTAAGGCCAACCTCCAGATGGAGGAGCAGGAGCGTGAGCGCGCGATGAACGGCGGGTCGGCTATCAACCTGCCCAACATCGCTGCTACGATTAGAGAGGCGGCCACGCCGCGTGTTGCGCAGGCTGTTGGTCCTCTGGCTGCCGCCTGGGGCAACTGGAGGAAGGGCAAGGATCTGCCGGCTTTCGGTACTTTGAGCAGTGTTTTGTCCGCGTCTCCTGCGCAGAGCCATAACGTGACGCCATCGAAGCCGGCCTCTGGTTTCCTTGGCGGAAACACGGCTACTCCTCCGGCATCCGGATCCGCTGGTTTGCGCAAAGCTTCCAACGCTTCCGTATCCACGGTTAGGAGCACAGCCTCAGCCCAACAGCCTCAGCCAACTGCTTTCTCAGCCACCGGCCGCAGGTTCACCCCTCAGGAACTGTCCAACAGGGCACTACGCCAGAATCAGCACCACCACCAGCAGCAGCAGCAGCAGCAGCAGCAGCAGAGATCGAGAGGGCCGTCCACGACGTCTATGCACATCCGGCAGCAGGTGGCTGAGGAGGAGGAGGCAAGTGGAAGGGAGCTAAGGGAGGTTTCTCTGTCTCCTTCGCCTGAGCCCTCTACCCTTTCGTTTGCTCAAGCTCAACAGCATCGGAGGAATATCTCTTCGCCTATGATGGCTCCTCCCATGACGAGGTCCGGTGGCATGTACGATAGCGACGCGTCGCCGGTGGAGGATTTTGATGATGATGGTTTTTTTGAGGATGATTGAGGGGTGTAGAGGAGCGTGAGTAGGAGCGAAGAAGGGACGGGAGGGGCTGAAGGGGTAGTGTAATAAATGGGCCTCTTGAAAATGAAGAGGCTTGGGAGGATTTCCTTTCTGTTTCTTTGACTTTCACATCCACTTATTTTTGTTTGCACACAATTTTTGCACGTATTAAGAAAGGGACAACGTCGTCACGCAGAGATGATAAAGACGAAGACGATGAAGACACACGGGAAGGGAAAACAGGAATGGAATCATAAAAGGGGGAAACGAAGAAGGGGTGGGGTATATGAGAGAAAGCGAGAGAGACACACACATAATTACCTGGCTTCTTTTTACTTACATACATACCTATACCTATCAGCGATATATTTCTTACACCTTAAATCTTACACCTTATTTGGAGTTATATACCCTTTTTCTGGGAGAGTCCTGGGAAGTTTGAAAGCGATGAGGTTAGGTTTCGGACCAAGTACTGTAGTGATTGGAACCCCTGGATTTAGTTGAAAGGGTTGTTACACTCAATAAATGGCTTACCGCCCCTCTCGTTTTCATGCCGTTAGTATGCCGTTTCCAATAATCGCCAGAGACTCAAGAAAGGAACGGCCCGTTTATTGAACGGACAAGAAAGCAGGTGTGTCACACAAGAACGGTTTTAGGTAACATGCTCGTATGTATGCTACCGCGTGCATGCCGTGTCACACTGATGATGATGGGGGTAGAGGATCATGACCCATTCCGCCTAGACCCCTCGGTTTGTAAATGTCGCTCAAACTTGCTATGTGAAGTTAGTAACAGCAGCTCTGAAGATATCGAAGTATGTATGTAATTCTAGAAATGTCACCTCTTGGTCTTTTGGGCTGAGCTGAACCCCTAAGCTTGGGGACCACGGGCGATAGATGACCCCTCATTCAGCTCACCGGGTTGACGTTGATTGCATCACTGCATTACTACTTGCCTAGGTATATCATTAGATACAGGGCGAGGGAAGTATTGAGGGGCTGCAGAGCGTGACATGGAGACTGCCATTGTGATTGAAAAGCGTTCGTCGCAGATATGTGATCGAATTCGGTTGGCTATTGAGGCCGGGCAAGATGCATAAGGTACCTACCCTACCTTTATCTGAATGGCATGGTGATAGGCGGCATGCATTATTGAGAGGAGAAGATCAAAGACGAACGGGTGGCTTACCACTCACCCCTTCGAGAATGGAGGTGTGGACAAGAGGACTAAAGCATGGCAGCTGCCGTGAATGAGGCTTGCTCCTTCCGCTATGCACGAACTTGCTCGTCTAACATTTCCGGTGCCCTTCGTAATCCTCTCCTTCCCCATCCTGTTCTGCGAAATTGACGCTGAACTAACTGGCTATCCAGTCCATCGTTCTTCAAGCCCCGAACGTATGCGGCCGTGATCCCAAAACCTCAACAACGATGGCATTAACAGCTCTTCTCCCAGACCTCACCACTTCTCTCCTCTCCCTCCTGACCCTCTACACCCTCTACATCGCCATCTACCGCCTCTGCCTCAGTCCGCTCGCCTCCATCCCCGGTCCCCGCCTCGCCGCGCTGACACAATGGTACGAGTTCTACTACGAAATCATCCTTCACGGGCAGTACACCTTCAAGATCATCGAGCTGCATAAGCAGTACGGGCCCATCATCCGGATCAATCCGTGGGAGGTACACATTGCAGATCCGGATTTTCACAGGGAGCTGTTGCCGACAAACACGAATCGACGGAGGCATCGGACGTCTTTCTTCACGAAGCAGTTTGGGGCTGATGGTTTGTTTTTTTCCCCTTTTCTTCTATGAGCAGTAGGGTGTGAAGGGCAACGGACATGGAAGCTAATGTCGGAGACTGGCACTTGAACAGAAAGTATTGTGTCTACCAACGATCATGATCTCCATAAGCTTCGGAGATCAGCGGTCGGCCCTTTCTTTTCGATGCAAAACATGAGAGCGCTGCAGCCGGTTATTGAAGAGAGGGTTGATGCGTTGTTGGCCAGGCTTCGAGAGCATGGAAAGGCGAAGAAGGAGACGCCGTTGGATATGATGTACCCGTATTCGGCCATGACTTACGGTGCGTTGATTTTCTCGATCATGATCGAGAAGAAATACACTGCTGATGATGCTGACGACTTATAAGACATCATTAGCGAATATTCCTTTGCCAAATCTGAGCATGCTGGTTAGTCACTCCTCTCTTCCACCACGCCTTCTCGAAGCCACTGACACTTCTCTCTCAGTCGAGGACCCCGACTTCCGCGCCGAGATCACCAACGGGATCTTGACCGGCTCCAACTACGGCAAAGTCTTCCAACACTTCCCTTTCCTCGCCCCCTTCCTGGCTTCGATCCCACCGGGAATACTCGCCGCCATCTCCCCATTCTACCGCACCTTTCTCCACCTTCGCGCCTGCATCACGGTCCAGGTCGGCGAAATCGAGAAGTCTCTCCGCTCCGAGGAACGAAAGAACACCCACCTGGATATTCCACATCCCACCATCTTCCACTCCTTCGTCAACACCGAAGCGCTTCCTCCCATCGAAAAGTCCGTCCCGCGGATTGCCCAAGAAGGTCAGGTCATTGTGCAAGCCGGCACAGTAACCACATCATGGGCCCTGTCCATCTCATCTTTCCACATTCTGAACCAACACACCACAGTTCTCGCCAAACTGCGCAAAGAGTTAAGGGAAGCAATCCCCGACGCCAACGAGTCCGTCGAGCTCGCTCGGCTTGAGCAACTCCCCTACCTTCGCGCAGTAATCAAAGAAAGCTTGCGTCTCAGCATCGGCACATCAGGTCGAATCACGCGCGTAGTGCCTGACGAGACGCTACGGTTCAAACCCTCGAAGCTGTGTCTGCAATGCTATCCCGGCATGAATATGACAGATAAGGAAAAGGAGTGGCTGCTTCCTCCTGGGACGGAGATCTCGATGACGAGCTACCAGATTACCACGAATCCGGAGATTTTTCCGGATCCGTACGCTTTCATGCCGGAGAGGTGGTTGGGAAAGGAGAACGAGATGAGGCTGGAGAAGTACCTGACGGTCTTTGGACACGGGGCGAGGGTTTGTTTGGGGATGCAGTTGGCGTATGCGGAGATGTATTTGATGTTGAGTAAGTTGTGGAGGGTCTGGGAGGGTGGGCCGCAGGTGGGTGTGGGACGGGATGGCAATGAGGAGGTGAATGGCAAAGAAAAGGGAAGAAGAGATGGTCAGACAGTGGGTAGGTTGAGGTTGGCTGAGGGAGTGACGGTTAGAGACGTGGAGATGGCGGAGGATTGGTTCATCCCTGTGCCTTATAGAGGGAGTAAGGGGGTTAGAGTGTACTTTGAGAGTTACTAGGGGAGGATGGTGTGCATCAGTGAGCTGTGAGTTGTGGACGTATGTTTTGACGTACGCCGTTGAAGTCTTATGGATAGGTGTGATAGTCGAACAAAGAATTTCCTATGCTCGTCAACGCTTCAAACGCTCCTTTTCCAGAATGTACTGCTCAAAAATTGGAACGTTACCCCGACCCGGAGACGGTCAGAAGCTCTGGAGGATATCAGTCCGGGAAGCGAGGGTAAATCGGGACCCGATGGCAAGTCGACAACGGCGTTCTGGATCCTTCACTTGTCAAACTTTTTTTTTTTTTTTTTTTTTTTTGCCTTAACGGACATTGCCGGCTTTCTATGAGCCCGGCGACGACAGCTCCTCCGTTCTGGGAACGCCGTGCAGGCCTCGGCTCCGGGGGGAACCCTGAGAAAGCTTAAAGCAACGCTCCAGTAGAGTGGTCCCCGTCAGCCAGCCACTAACAGAGTTCTGTGAGTTATGCGTGGTAAATTGTGAAGAAAAGGAGAGAAGAGCCAAGAGGCTAAGGTTTGCTAGGGCGGCTGACCAACCTCGGGAGACACCGCATGGAAGCGGCAAAGGGCTTGACCTTCCCCCGTCGTGTGCGCTGTGAGCATGGGGTGACATGGCACATGTGTTGAGCATTTGAGTCAATCATATCAGGGGAAGAGTCGTAGGCTTTCTGATGGGCTTTTTCTCAAGACGGAATGCGAAATGCGAAAAAGGTTGGGAATGGAATCTTTTACCTGCTTGCTCCTCTTTTGATAAGGACAAGAGGCCTCCTTGAAGTACACTTACCAGGCACTCTTCGCTTCCAGAACCTTATTTCACAACACCACATGGCGGATGGTCATCACGTCAGGGGTAGTTTGTGGGGAAGCTGCTCATGTGAAAGGGAAAAAAAAAAAAAAAAAAAAAAAAAAAAGAGAGAGAGACATGTCCTTTATTTGGCTATCATTGACAAGTGGGCTTAAGGGGGAGCCGCAGCAGATCCTCATAACCTACCTATCTTATATCATTTGTTTACCCTGAAAAACCCGTCTGCTCTAGTGCTATAAGCGAACAATATTTCCAGACTCCTATTAGTTCTGGAGACTAGCCTACTGCTGCACGGGCCCTGATAGTGTCTGCAAAAAGTTTTCCTTCCCCCTAACGCCGTTGTTTATTTGTCCAGAAATCAAAAACAAATCTCCGCGTTGTATCCTGGTGTCCCAGTGTCCCACTCTATCAAAGGCACACAAGGGTGGGAAAAAAGTTGCGAAAAGGTGGTGCCTGGAAGTTTTTTTTTTTTTTTTTTTTTTTTTTTTTTGGTTCTCAAATCATACCGCAACTGTTCGATTCACCTTGTCCGAAGCTTGGGGAGGAGCTTGGGACTCAGCCGCACCATTTGGGTTTTATTCTTCCTAGTGTAGTTTGGTCATGATGCCCCGGGCGATGCGACATGTCGGTATGGACTGACTGTTGTACCAATTAGCGCTGGGCGTAGTATTGTGGCACTTTGGAAAATGTGATGGATGTTGCTGCGTTGTTAAGTTTTTGGGATTCTTTTAAGAGTAGGAGGATGCCCATCTAGTCTGTGACTGTTTGTTTTCAGCTGAATATCTTGAAACATCATCTTTTGGATCTTCACTCTTCCTTACCTGGGTTGTTCTCTCCAGTGACTACAGTCACCATCATCAACCTCAAAGATGCCATCCATCCCCACCCTCAAACCCATAACGCGGAGGCTACCCACCTCAACAATACACACTCTTGACCTCGACGACGACATCAACAACTACCTCCCTCTCCAGCTCCGCGATCCCAATCCTGGTCCCCGTGGAGGCGGAGGCGGCGGCCACTCTTCCAGTACCAAAAGCAGCAGTCATGGGAGCAGCAGTCATGGAAGCAGCAGCAGCAGCAGCAGCGACAAAAGCCACAAGAGCGACAAAGGCGGTTCATCAACAGCTGTTGTAGTTGTTGGTGGTGGTCCCCGCTACTACGGTCCCCATAACAACTTGCTCTTGCCGGTATGGGCAATTATCTTCATTGTTGTATTGGTTTTCGAGACGACGTTGTTTTGTTGCGCGTTGGGGTGGTTTCATCGTCAGGGTATGTTTTTTCCCTCCTTCTTTTCCCACTTTCGGACCCTCCATCTTTTGTTTTAGCGAGATAACTAAGTTAACCTCAAACCCAAACAGCAAAAGCAGAACGCAAACTCCTCTACCCCAAAAAGCCCCGGCCCCAGCTCAACTACTCCCGCATCTGGCTGAACGCTTTCATCATCGCTTCGTGGCTCTGGATCCCCATTGCCATCTTCCACTTGATCATGGAGCATTTCATCGACCCGCGTAAGGGGATCAAGAAGGAGCGTAAGGTTTTCCGACCCCTGGTTGACGGCAGCAGCAGTAAGGTTGACTCGGCCACTGTTTCGACTCCGTACAAGGGCGCGGGAGTGGGAGCTGGTGCGGGGGTGGATGCGGAACTATCGAAGATTAAGAGGACGAATAGTGCTTATAGCAAGATTCCTTCTGAAAATGTGGAGGAGGTCACGAAGAAGTATGAAAGCCCGGAGAATGTGAAGATTCCCTTCGAGGAGAAGAAAGAGGAGAAGAAGGAGGAGGAAAAGAAGGAGAAGACCGAGTCGGCGGCACCTCCATATTCCGGTGGTGCCTTCGCTGGCTATGCCCCCGCCCCGGTACCAGCACCAGTTTCTCCCATCGTCGCCAACGAGCCAGCAGAGACACAGTTTCAGGGAGCAGCGGCGTCGTATTTCGCCATGAGCAGTCAACCCCAGAATCAGCAGGAGCATGGAGCGGCGGCTTCTTACTTTTATAGCCATCCTGAGACACAAAGTCAGAGCCTGCCTTCTACAAATCCGTGGGGGAAGCAGTAGAGAGGCCAAGGACGAAAGGGAAAGGGATGGATAAGTGCATAGGAGGGAGTGAGCAAGAAGGGAAGAATGATAGACGCAATATGGTGATTTGTTGATACCCATGACAAGAGGATAAGGTTTTACTAGTAATGAGTTAATGTATACTGCCTTGAATAGCTTGAAGAATAATCATAAACTGACCTTGAGCTTGAGTTATGTGTTGGAGGATGTCTGCTATCGCTGATAATGATCCAGTGCGTATGACCAAGTGAAAATAACTGTCGCATGAGGGCAGTTAGGACAATGGAGTCCAGCTCCGGGAGACCGTGTCATGAATGCAGAAAACCGCGATCGAAAGGGATAAACGAAGATAATCAACGCCTTCTGTTGGTAACCAATCGTAACTCAATTCCGTTCGCTCACAAACAACTCCCCTAATAAACCCCCAACGGATATGCCTCCGGAATATTCCCATTATCCGCCTTCACCACCGGCACCTTCTCATACCCGCCTCCCCTAACCTCCACCACCTTATCCAACCCTCCGCCCACCGGCATCCTCCTCACCGGCCCCAACGCCTCGCCCACATGCTTCGCAATACCCAGCAGCAAGTCCTCAGTCCACGGCCTTCCTAAGATCTCCATCCCAATGGGGACTCCCAATGGAGCAGTCTCCGTCGCGTTAGAGAATCCCACAGGCACGGTAATAACAGGACTCCCCGTCAGCGCGGCGAGGATCCCATTTCGTCCGCTCTGCGAGGGCGATCCGATCTTGACGACCAAGTTCCTTTGCTCGGGGTAGATGATAGCGTCCAAATTATTGTTGGTGAAAGTTCGTTGCAAAGAAATCTTGAGTTGCTGAATCCCGTGTTGCCGGACGAAGTACTCCGGCGAGGAAGTAGATCTGTTGAATGCATTTCTGATGTAGTCGTACTGCGAAGGAAGAACAACGAATTGTTTCTTGCCGTCGAGGATGTAGATATTGCTGAAATTTCTTGGTCCGGTGCCATTACCCGCGTAAGCAGTCTTCTCCAAATAAGCATCTAACCCTTCGCGGAACTCAAAAGTCTGGACATCCAGCTTCGCCGCGATCGCCAGCGCATCGTACACCGGCTCAGTGATATTCACCAGCTGCACACCAGCTGCCTCTAGCCTTGAGAGCACCTTTGCCATAACCTCATTCGCAGGCATCGTCTCCTCGCCAGCCGTATGGTTGAAAAACCCATTCAACACCCCCAGCCTCAACCCCTCCAGTTTCCCCAGCCCGCCATACAACGCCTGACTGTAATCCCTCCTTCTCACCTCAGGCGGTACCAAAACCGTGGTATTATCACCACCCCTTTCATCTCCCTCCTCAACCCCCCCATCACCACTCCCCCCCGCCCCAGCCATCACAGTCATCAACACCCCCAAATCCTCCACACCCCTCGCCATCCCCCCAACAGCATCCTGCGTCCACCCCACCGGCACCACCCCTTTTCGGGTTACCAATCCCCTCGTCGGCCTCCAACTCCACAAACAATTCGCACTCGCCGGTGACCTCAAAGAATTAACCGTATCCGTCCCCGTCCCCAACACCGCCAGGTTAGCAGCTATCGCCGCCCCCGTGCCCCCCGAAGATCCACCAGGCGTACGGGTGGGATCGTAGGGGTTAGTGGTTTGTCCGCCTAGTGAAGAGACGGAGATCCCTTCCAGAGCAAACTCGTGGAGGTTCGTTTTGCCGAGGATGATGGCCCCGGCTTTTTTCAAAGCAGTAACAGTCGGGGCATCTTGGGGCGGGGTGTTTTGCGCAAGGGCGAGGGAGCCAGCGGTTGTTGGCATGTCCTTTGTATCAAAATTATCTTTGAGCAAGACGGGGATGCAAAGGAGGGGTTTGTTGGCAGTTGAGTTGCTGGATGAGAGTAACTGGTCGTCGATGGCGGAGGCGAGATCGAGAGCGTGAGGGTTGAGAGAGAGGATGGCGTGCAGGGATGGATTGAAGGCCTCGATGCGGGCGAGGTGGGAGGAGGTGAGGGTGTGGCAGGTGGTTAGGCCGGTGAAGAGGGCGTTGTGAATAGAGGAGATGGTGGCTTCGCGGATGTCGAAGGGGGGGTTGAGGTCTAGTGAGGCTTGCTGGTTGAGGGTGCCTGGAACTGCTGGAAGCGGGTTGAAGGCGGAGGAGATTGTTGAGAGGAGGGAGAGGAGGACGGCTTTGCCTAGGAGGGCTTTGGGGCTGCGAAAAGAGGGCAGCATGGTGATCGTGGTTGAGGAGGAGAAGAAGAGCTACACGATCATGTCTGGTTGTGATATGTCCGGTTGAGATGTTCCGCCTTTAAGTAACCCCCAACTCTCGCCGATCCAGGATGCCGAAATGCTGAGTGATAAAAGTATTGATGTTTTGCATGATAAGACGGAGGGGTACCACAGCCTTAGTAAGTTTGATGGATTGGTTGACCAAATTTGGAAATGTTGATGGATGGAAAACGATAAACAGATAGTTCCCGATTGGAGTGTCTTTGTTGACCCCGATTCCCGGATGCCGGGAGAGCCCCGCTCGGGACCCGCAGTCAACGACATAGGTACAAGTAGCAGCTGCTTGGCTCCGATCCGGCTTTCGGCTGCCGTGATAACCGGGACAAAGGCAACACGATTTAACGGATTATTCGATCTTGGAATTAGATTCAAGTAGATATTCCAAGTTGTCCATCAGATATCAAACTTGTTCTCTAGATATCGAGTTCAAGTTATTAGGTCAGACCGGCGGAACCTTGGTGTTCTCCCCCGCAGCACACCATGATCCAGATACAGTCAGCAATCACGGCCGTTACTCATACCAGTCATTCGCTTCTATACGGAGGGCCATGAACCTCACGTTCCTGATTTCTATCCAATCGCTTTCCATTTCCACTTAGATGCGTGCTAAACAGTAATACAGTCCGTTCGTTTCGTGCATGCATGCCTATCATGTATCATGATCGAACACTAATATGCTCCTGACTTCTTGTCCTTATATCGCAACACAAGACTCGGCTGTGAATCGCGTGTCCACCGAAATCACCGCTTGCTAGCTCCCACACCAGAAGACGCCAACCGCCATGCCTTGAGCGGGAGATCCTGCAAGTGAATAACCTTGGGACGGATGAACATGGTAAAGGTCACCACGCCAATCGCCACACAAAGAATGTTGACAATATAGTATCCGTCCTGAATCATGTTGCAAGTGCCGCCGCTGGCAAGACAACGCGTCTTGTCCTCCTGGATGGCGCAGCTGAAGGGCTGGCTAAAAGTGGCTGTCTTGGAAGTAGAAACGCAAGTGGCGGTGGTGAAGTAGTCGACCAAGCGGAGAACGAAGAAACGGGGGAAGGTACCGCCTAGGTTGCAGACGCTGGAAAAATACACGTTAGTGAGAGAATTGAAGCGGAAAAAGGGAAGGAAAACTCACGTAGCAAGCAAGGTCATATAAGTCCCGCCAATGACCGGGTCCGAGATCCGCGCGTGAAAGGCAGAGACGGCAACAAACATGATCGTGTTGGTAAAAGTGGAAAAGATGTGCTCGGCAATGACAACCAGCATGTACCAAGAGGTAACACCCTCGGCAGGGAAAATAACCACAGTGAACTGCGCGAGAACGGCAGCCACCAGGCGACCCATAAAGCCCCAGCACCAGAGGCGCATGGGTGTGAACTCCTGCGACCACTTTCCTGCATAGTATCCCAAACCGATCTCGAAGGGGAAGTCGATCAGGACTGTAAGGGCCATATTCTCGGTACCGAACCCCTTGTCGAGAAGCTTGAGGTTGGTGACAGCATCGTTGGCCTGGAAGCCGATTTTGGCGATAAGGTGGATGATGATGATGGTCTGTACGTTCTTCAGGTTGAGCACACCCCACATGATCTTGTAGACATCCCAGACGCCATCCTCGTTCTTGGTACGCTCCTCGCGCTTCATCAGACCCAAGCCGATAGTCACAGCGATGTAAGCCCAGCCCCAGAAGGTAAGGTATCCACCCAGAGACATCAAACCCTGGTCAAGCGGTTCAGTGCGGAACCAACGATTGGCAAACTCCTTGGAGTGGAAGGCCAAGAAGACGGTATACGACAGGAACTGGCCAGCAGTCAAGCCGACTGTCTGCGCCGTGGAAGCGTACGAGACGTTGCCGGGTGTCAAGAGTGTCAGGGCCCAGCCATCAACAGCAATGTCCTGGGTAGCGCACATGAGCACGAGGAAGAACCACCACCAAGTAAAGCTCCAGACCGTGGGACCGCCTTCCTTGCCCATGGAATCCATTAGTCCTTCCACTCTAGAGCCCAGGTAAAGCATGCCGATTCCCGATAGCAACTGGATTGGCAGAATCCAGCTCTTTCTCCTTCCCACCTTGGGGCTCCAGATCGCATCGACAATGGGACTCCATAGCAGCTTGAGAGAGTAGGGGTACGAAGCCAAGCTGAAGACGCCAATCTCGGCATAGGACAGTTTCTTCTTGAGGAGAAACGGTACAGAGCCCGTGGCCAATCCTAGTGGAACACCTTGCAAGAAGTATAGAAGAACGAGCAGGCCAAAGTTGCGCTGGTCCTGCTTGGGAAGCTCGAAGAAACCATGGTTGTTTACGGCGTCTGTCTTGTCTGGGACGGGGTCGTCGAGGGAAAAGGTTTCCCTGCCGATGATGTTGGCGGTTATAGCTTCGGACGAGGTGTCGTAGCTCTTGTTCCGCCGCATAAGCTCGACGTTGTTGTTCATCTTGTGGAGGCCCGAGGCGACGGTGTCAGGGTCGGAGTCGGAGTCCTTGATTTGGGTCTTGTTGTTGCCCTTCTTCCCGGCCCCTTTCTTGGAGGCTTTGCGGGACAGCCCGTTCTGTGTCGGCGACTTTGTGCCACGAGTTTTAGTACCCATAGGTACCACTGTGTTCGGGTATGTTGGTGGGTGGTTTCGTGTGTGCGTGTGCGTTGGGGGGAGGTCCCGTTTCGTGGGTTACTCGAAGGTCAAAGCCTTGTGTGATGCCGGCGCGTGTGGCGAGTGGTCGAGGCCGTCTCGGGGGAGTGGTGATCAACAGACCCTAATTGAGTTATTCGAGATGGAAGCGAGGGGGAGTTTTCCAGAAATAGCGGTCGCAAAAGACAAGAAGAAGAAGAGATTAACGAAAGACGAGAAGTCGGTACTAGCGGAGTCGAATAGTCCGGACGAGAGTGGTCGAGAAGAATTGTTGACAAGGGACGAAAGACAAGGGTGCCTGCCTCTTTGTCAGATTGAAGCTTGACCTTCGCCCTATCAGACCAACTGCCCTAACGAAGCGCTAACTTGGTGCCTGTCTTTTGGTGTTGTTGTCGCTGTGGAATGGAACGTCGAGACGCAGGAAGATGTAGAATCGTGGGGGAGGAAAGGTGCTACCGTGGCCTCTCGGTTGGTGCCCTGGTGGCAAATAACCTCTAACACGACGCTAGAGATGAATGTTTGAGATTGAGTGCCGTCTGGAAGCAAACAATTTCGAAAATTGAACGACTGTGAGGCTCAACCTCGTCTGGAGGAATGAGGAAAGAACTAGCGAGTGACTTGCGGGTGTCAGTGCCAATGTCAATGCCTTCCACGCCTTCCGTCTGTTGTCCCAAGCTTCAGTTCAATGGAAACTGAGGAAGTGACACTCGATAAGCTCTTATCGCGCCAGGGGACAGCTTGCTGTCTTTGATGCAGGAACTGCGCTAGTGCGTCATTGGCATGGACGGGACCCAGGGGCAGATCGCTAATTTGACAGCTGTCGCCCCACAAGTCTTGGCGCCGGTTTCACCTGTCAGATTCATCCCTGAGCTTCAATCGCCAACAGGGGAATGATTCGCATCAACTCCACCAAAGTAAACAATTGACTTGCGCAAAGTCACAAGATTCAATATACATTTCCACGTTATGATACCCGGACCTCATTGACAGATACAGTTTCTCTCCATTGTATTCGAACTCTCTATTCGTACAATTGTTTGCACCGCGCACACTCCACAAAGACGCGTCAAGCTTCATCTATCACCGAAAAGTGGGTCCCACCACAACTCACCATGTCCTCACCAACACCTTCATCAACACCCTCTCCACTCGACACCGAGATCGAATCCCTCAAAGCCAAAAGTAAGCCCTTTCCTCCCCCTTACCATCTTTCTCTCAACTCCTCACTAACACGACCCCCCATCCAAAGTCACAACCCTAAAATCCCACCTCCGCATCCAAACCTCCACCCTCCTCTCCTCCCCTTCTGTCTCTTCCCTCCTCTCCAACCCGCCTTCCTCCTCGCACCTCAAACCAAAAGGCCTCACCCCAACGATCCTCAAATCCCTCCGCCACCACGCCTCCCTCCAAAAGGCTCACAACCAACAATCGCTCTACCGGACTTGCGCTACCATCACCACTTTCCGTGTACAAGACCCAGATCCGAACGCGGTAGACGGCGGTGCGGTGTTGGGATTGAGGATCGAGGTCTTTGCAAGGGGGAGGTTTATGAGGCCTTATTATGTTTTGATGAATAGGCCTTTTGGGGAGGGGAGTGGGAGTGGGAATGGGCGGGGTGGGAAGGGGGGTGAGAAGGGGAATGGCAAGGATAATGGCAAGGAGAAGAGCAGAGGCAGAAAGGGGAGGTACGCAACCTGGCTTCGAGTCCACAGACATACCATTCCGCCATGCGTTCCCCTTTCTGGACTCACAGCAAGATATTTGCCGGCACCACCATCACGACCTGATGAAGAAGGGAAGGAACAAAACCTCCTCAAATTCGCTCGCCATCTCCGAAGGGAACTGGCGAGGTATCATCACCGTCTTGCAACTATTACAGACCTGCGAAGGGCTGTCCTTGCCGAATCCAAACAACAGCAAGACGAGGAAAAGCCAAACAAAATCCAAGACGTCATCCCCGCCGATGCGGAAGCGAAGCAAATTACTATCGAATGGGAAGATGGCCAGACGGGAAGGTTGGTGATGGGTGATGATGGGGAGATTGTGCAGGTTATCGCGTTGAATGGGCAACAAGGGCAAGGAAATGGGAGTGGGAGGGATAGAGAGGTGGTTAGGGAGTTGGTGGGGGGTGCGAAGAGGGTGGAGGAGGTTGTTAGAAGGTTGGGGTCGGGGACGAAGGCTTGATGAACGTGATAGGGGTGATGAGTCGCTTTGGTGAGGAGGGGAGACGGGAGGGTGGGCCGGGGAGTGGATTTGATACCCGGGATAGACAGTTACTATGGTTCAGCAAGCCGGTGACCGCAATGAATAGACACAAGATTGTCGTCGCTGGTGTTCTCCCTCCCTCCCTCATCCATCATAGCATCTTATCCCCGGTTACTACCCTCACCGTCGCTCGTTCTCAACTTCGGTTTCGGGCACCAGTGCCCTCCCACCTTGGATCTCCCCCCAGGCCAGTCTCCTCCCCAGCCACCTACCTTAGTCCGGGGTACATCTCCTGCCGTGTTCCCCATCCACCACATCCTCGTACACCACCCCTCTCAAGGCTTCAACAAACGTGTGCATGCATGTACACACCCGTCGCGGTCCAAGCCGACATCGCTTTCATCCATCTGCCTTCTAGAATCACGAGTCCTATATGCACGCTTCCTTTTCCCTCATGCCCCTCATGTTACAGGGCATACGGAGCGTATAGAACACACAACACAAGAGCGTACAGAAAGATCGAATGAATGAAAGGCTCGGCCCGGTGGTGGGAGTGGACACGACGTACACCGTGCAACTTGCGACGTACGACGCCATAGCGAAGAATGTGAGTGAGTGGGACGGCCTCGAGCTGCCGTGAGCAATTTCAGTGTGGAGTAGTGACTGGGCTGGTATATGTGTATGGTGGAACAAGTCGTGGTTTGGCGGCGGGTACCCATCTTCAGTAGCACAACCGTAGGTAGTCGATCTGTGGTGACAAGTTCTCTGGGTGATCGTGGTTTGGTGACTTTAATTAACGATCCTGAGCGGTCTGAACAGGTGTGGACGGGTGTGGACAGGTGTGGTGTGGTAACATTTCAACGGGTGTGCATCTCGCGGTGAAGGGTGAGGCACTGGGGCTATTCTTCCATGTATGACTGGGGATATTCTTCCATGTATGACTGGGGATATTCTTCCATGTATGACTGGGGATATTAGGATTCGTAGTCTATATACAGCAAGTATCATGTTGAAGCACAGGCAAAACACGCCAGAGACGATTATGAGAGAGTATATGATAAAGAAAAGTGCATTAAACTTCTACCCCCTCAGAGGCCATAAGACAAATAAGTTATCAATCATTAGAAGTACCTCCCAGGACTACCTTCCCTCTCTCCACAGAACTCAACGGTCTCTCATCTCTGTAAGCTACCAAGTAGTCCAAATCGCCGAATTAAACCAAGAAGAAGAATCCGATCTAATGTCTTTTCAACTCTCTCACCGCCATCAATTACCCTTTGACCCAAAAACGTTTTAAACCGTTGCTATTCATTACTGTCCTTTCCATTTCCTCTCCATAGTCCATGTCATGACGGCATAAGACTTGCCCCTCAAAGAAGGGCGGCAAGGGCAGCAATAACAGCCAGAGCGCCGCCAGCGTGATGAGCGCGCTCAACCGAAGCGCCGGCAGTGACGACAGGTCCGGGGCTGATGGTAGTAGCCGGGGGTGCGACACCGCCGCCGCCGCCGCCGCCGCCCGAGCCGGTGGGCTTAGTGGCAGATGGGCCGGAAGTGTGCGGTGGCGGCGGAGCAGCGGAGCTGGTTGGGTTGCCAGGCGAGGGATGAGTTGATGCGGGAGGAGCTGGAGGAGCTGGAGGAGCTGGAGGAGCTCCGGTGCTGGCGGACGGCTGCGGGGGAGGAGGCGGAGGCGGCGGAGGGGGAGGAGATCCGGAAGACGCGGGAGGTGCCGGAGGAGGAGGAGATCCGGAAGACGCGGGAGGTGCCGGAGGAGCACCTGATGAAGCGGGAGGAGCAGGAGGAGCACCTGATGAGGCCGGGGGTGCGGGTGGCGGCGGAGGAGGTGCCGGGGGACCACCAGACGACGCAGGAGGAGCTGAGGTTGGCGGGGGAGGAGGAGGGGGAGGAGAAGGAGGAGAGCCAGAAGAAGCTGGTGGTGCCGGCGGAGGAGGCGGCGGCGGTGGCGGAGGCGGAGCTCCGGAGCTTATAGGGCAGACAGTGGTGCTGACCGGAATGGTGACGGTGGTGACCACAGTGCTATGGTCCGGGCATGAGGTAACGGCTGGCGGGCAACTGGTGATGGTGTGGACTGCCGTGGTGTAGACGGTACTTGTCGTCCACTGTCCCTCGCCGCCCTTATCGGGACCACCGGCAGCGGTGGAAGTAGGGGCCGGGGCCGGAGGATAGCTGACGGTGCCGGCACTCCATGATTCAAAGATCGAAGAGACGTCACCGTAGTGGGCCGACACCGAGGCGGCGCAGGCGAGAGCAAAGGTGGTGGTCTTCATCCTCCTTGTTCCGGCTACGGATGGTAGAGATGCCTTGAGGAACGGTCTTGATGGGAGAGGAGGGAGTGACTTGAACGAGTGGATGATGGAGTTGGTGATACTGAGTGATGGCCTGAGTCCCAGATATGGGAAGGAAGGGGGGCCCTTTTAAGTAACCGTGGTATCTGCTTCCCGTACCCGCCTCCTTCTTGTGAAATGTCAGAGAAACATGGCAGGGCAGCACAAAGAACGTTCGGCTGTATACTTTTGCCAGCCGCTTGGAGAATCCAAAGGCGTGGTTGGGCCCAACGGCGGCGAGAGACCAAGCGGACTGAAGTCAGAACTGGGGAACCTGGACACGGACGACAACTGACGGGACACAAAGAGGCGCCGCGTTACTGCGTACACTGACAGCAGGTGAGCGGGTCGGTCTGGGCGGCTAAACGGGCGACAGTATAGACCGAGTGTCTCGCAATCATATAGACCGTCTGCGGCGCATGAAGAGAGACATTGTCGGACTAAAGGTGGCGCGCCTCAAGATACCTGAAAACAGCTCTCGGTTTACGCATGGCTCAGGTTCAGAACACAGGCGAACGGACGCAGCCTGGATATCCATGAGGCGTGCCCCTGATCCACCCGAATTCAGCTAGAGATTGTTCCTGTTCTCTGCGCAAGGTCAGTGATTTTTCGGTGACAATTCCAAACAGGAAAGAGTCCTGCCGTGGCCATGTGCAAATCAGATACGAACGCCCGACTAGGCTCCTTTGGGAGTATAGCCTCAACGGCCCAGTGAACAGGCGCAGCCATCAGCTGCAGTGTCTCTTCCCCTGCATCTTATCTGCATTTCCATGGTGTTCAGCCATGTGCCGGCAGTCAGCACGTTCCTGCACGTACTAAGGCAAGCCATGTTCGTTCTGTGTGCACATCATTTATGCTAGGAAGCAAACGTGAGGCGGAAAACAGTCTAGATGCTGGCTGACGGACGGGATCTTGAAGTTCTCAAGGAGTGGTTAACCTGAGATGGCCCTTTGTGGTCTAGACCAGGCACAGCTCTCAAGGCCCAACTCGAGGCGGCACGAAAATAGGCCCAAACCTTTGCTGATGTTGTGATATACTCGAGCGGGAAACATCGTATATGCGGCAGATCGTGTCCGGTGCATAGGCAAAAGACGGGATGATGCAAGGGCTCACATGCCTGTGGTTGCCCCGGTGAGTCGGCTCGGGGACTTGCGTCGATCATTGCGACTGTGATGCCATGTTGAGATGAGACGAAGTGGCCGGGAAAGGAAACGAGAGCATCCGGCAGCCTTGCTCATATCCACAACTTTCCAGAGTTTGGGTGAGAATGACGGTGGTGGCAGCATTGCCGGAGATCTGGGTATTACCCGAGAGTCGAGAATATGACCCCTAGACTTCAGGTTGCTCGGCCTCAAGTCTGTCGCACCGACGAGTGGAAATGAGAGGTTTCTGAGTAGATATTGAAGAGAAGGTAAACAAGAGTAGGTGGCAACGATAACGTTTACACAAACACCAAGGAGATGCCTGCATGTGTGTGACTGCCCTTCACCAAACGGCGACAAGTAAGAAGGGAAGACCGTGGGAGAAGAAGAGACAAAAGATGGGTTTGGGCAGTAATATGGGTTAGATATAGATGGTGGAGGGGTACAGTTCTGTCTTGGACATCTCGGTTGGGATACACGGTGGTTCGACGTTGAAACATGGCGCTGACCACAAGTCCGTTTTGGGAAGAGAATAGAAGACAGCGAAGATGTGGTGGTGATTGGGTTGACTCAGGTCATGGTGGTTCAGACTTAAATGTTTTGCAGGCGAGACAGCTGCAGCGAGTTCATGGAGGTGCAGCTTGTTTTGCGGGGAAGACTCGTTCGATGTTGATTGGTGCTTGTGCCACATCGTGGCTGTAACTCATTGTGGCTTTATTTTGGAGTCTTCGATCCGAGCTGGAGTTCGCTCGTTGGATGCGCTGCCTGCCGGGAGTTTTCAACTTGCCCCCGGCATCAAGGTACCCATTTGCGGTCCATCAAATGTTCGGAGCTCCATGTTCCAGAACGAACTTGTCATTCGACCCGATTGAGCTCTCGGATGTTTGGGTTGGGACAGCTTTCGATCCCGAAATTTTGCAACTCTGTTCAGAATACTATCGCTTCCTTCTCTTCCATATTCAATTCAGCTTCTTTCTCCCAGATATTTGATACATTGCAGTGCGCAAGTTGTGAAACGTAAACAAACCCTCGTCCTCTCTCCTTCCAGCACCTGTAGTGGACCCCCAAGGATCCCCAGGAGTCTTCTGGGCGTTTCAAGCAGCGTGACGTCGCTTCAACCTTCCACCAGCTCCGATTTCATTATTTCCTGACCTTCTCAACTTCGAACCTCCAAATCTCCGGTCCCGAAATCGGAACAAGTCTGAAAACTCAAGGTCTCACTGCTTCACAAGAAGAAAGGAACTTTCCATTCGTCTTGGGAGCTTCAGCGCAGGGATGACGACGCCTGTCGAACCCGCCACCCGCAAGAGGGTGTTGAAAGTCATCTTCTTTTCACTGCTACTTGACCTGGTACGTGCTGCCTGGGACCAAAATAGGACCGCGAATGCTCAAGAACCAAGAATACTGACTAGAACGACAAACAGTTATCATTTACTTTTATTCTTCCATTATTCCCAAAGCTACTCGAATTCTACCGCAACGTCGAAGCTCCCCTCGACCCTTCGGCCCCACCATCCAAGACCCTTCTCTCCAGCGTCTTGGGCTACCTTAACGCTTACAAGGCTTCCTTTGCGCGACCAATTGACTCGCGATATGACATTGTTCTGCTCGGCGGCGCCTTGGGGAGTCTCTTTTCGTACGTGACAATCTCTAGCAATACTTCTCCCATCCCTATACTTTTGCTAACACATCCTTCCTCCCCTCCAGTCTCCTCCAAGCCATCGCCTCCCCCATAATCGGCCACTTCTCCGACCGCTATGGCCGCCGCACCGCCCTGCTCCTCAGCATGACAGGCAACATCCTCTCGGTGCTCCTCTGGGTCATGGCCACCGACTTCCGCACCTTCCTCGCTTCACGCATCGTCGGCGGCCTCTCCGAAGGCAACGTCCAGCTGGCCACAGCCATCGCAACCGACATCTCGGACCCTTCCAAGCGCGGCTCGACCATGGCCCTCATCGGCGCCTGCTTCTCCATCGCCTTCACCTTCGGCCCTGCGCTGGGCGCCTGGCTGAGCTCCTTCAGTACCGTGGCTGCCAACCCGTTCGCGACGGCCGCCGGTGTCTCTCTGACTTTGATCGTTGTCGAGACGCTATACCTCTACTTCTGTCTGCCCGAGACGCTCCCTGCGCTGACCCAGAAGACTGAAAGTACAGGCGCTCAGACCAACGATACCGAAACTAAGAAGAAACCTACGACCACAACCACTCCCACCAAACCCACAGCAGTCCAGCGCACAAACCCCCACTTCCTCCTCAACCTCACCCACTTTTCCTTCCTCCTCTTCTTCTCCGGCATGGAATTCTCCCTCCCCTTCATGACCTACGACCTCTTCGGCTACGACTCCGCCAAAAACGGTCGTCTCCTGGGTTTCGTCGGGCTCATCGCCTCCCTCCTCCAAGGCGGCGTCACGCGTCGCCTGCCCCCTCTGCTTTCTGTGAGGATCGGCGTCATCGCTTGTCTCTTGGCTTTCATAATGCTCGGCCGGATCACCACCGTTTTGGGACTCTACGCAGCAGCTGCCCTGCTCGCTACCACCTCGGCGACGGTTGTCACGGGTCTGAACGCCTTGAGCAGCTTTGAGTCGCATGAGGGCGAGCGCGGTGGGAAGTTGGGGATGTTGAGGAGCTGGGGACAGCTTGGGCGGGGATTGGGACCGGTGTTATTTACGAGTGTTTATTGGTGGGCGGGGAGGGAGGTTGCGTATGGAATTGGTGCTTTGGGGATGAGTTGGGTGGCGTTGTTGGTTTTGTATACGCTTAAGACGCCACCGGGGTCGGAGAGGGTAAGGAAGGAGAGCAAAGTGGCGGAGGAGAAGAAAGAGTTGTAGATGTGGATGTTGCTTTCTGTACTAGGGTTTGATTATCGATGGGGTCAAAAGGTGCACATAAAATGTCCGGCTTGGGATACATAAGTTTGGATATTGTATTATAGAATCAGCGTCCGTACGTTCATACATTTCGAGTATCGTCTATGAAGCATAGGTTTCACGTTATCCCTCACGCTCTCACGTTCGCACTGACATGGCCATCTTTGTCATTTTGTGCATTCGCTTTATATCCGTCAACCACCTGGACCTTGGTGCTTGAAGTACTATAATCAGATCATGATAGACCACCTGTGGTGACTGAAGAAGTTGACCCCCGGACACAGAGAAGGACAATCTAGCCATCTACGGCTGTTCTAAACAGGTGAGACACCAGAAGAGACTGGTATCGGGTTTACCAAGCTCATCTCTCCAATTATCCAGTACAATCCTCCCATCAACATCATCAACATCCTCCATAACACACCATCATCAAAACATCATCAATAACTACCTATCCAACCAACAATGAACCACGCACGCACGCACGCACGCACGCACGCACGCATGCACGGTACACAGTAAGTAAACGAATACAGTATACGGGGAAGGCAAAGAAAGACGAAATAAGAATGCAAAAGAGTAAAACCAAAAGAGTAAAAGCAAAAAACATGACCCCGAGCGGGACTTGAACCCGCAGTCTCCAGATTAGAAGTCTGGCGAGTTACCATTTCTCTACCGGGGCTTTTTCTGTGAGTTGTTGGAAGGGGCAGCGGTTGTTGGGGTTATATGGTTTGGTTTGTCTCTGTGGGCCGTGGGGAGGAGGCTGGCAGCTGGCTGGCAGGTTGGTAGGGGAAGTTGGGATGAAAGACGTGGGAGCAGGCTGGAATGGAAAGGTGCGGTTGTGCCTTGTGAATGAAAGTTTGCTTCCACTTGCGAGGTGGGTGGGTGACTGCTGGTTGCCGATGGCGGTGGGTGACGACGCGGAGGTTCAATGTTGATGGCAGGAAGTGGAAAGATTGAGTGAAGTTTTCATATTTTGATTATGCTTACTTATTTTGATACGTTCAAGGTGTGCTATAACTGCCGACGCCTATATCTCATTCGAGTTTAGTTCCTTCGTACAACATCCCCAGCAGTATCTCTTTCTGCCAATAGTGTGCACACTCCCTGTTTCCTTTCCTTCATATCTTTGGCCTGGTGTTGTTCTCTGGACGCTTCCAACAGTTCCTTGCCATCGTTTGCGCACTCTGAATAGTACTCAACCCCGTTTCTGGGACCACATCCACTTGTGTCCTTGACAGTAGTATGTCTTCATACTTCTCCTCATGGTTAACGTTTAGTCAACCCTGATAATAACCTTCCACCCCAACGCCCCCGCCTCACGAATCGCACAAGCCAAACATCCTCTCCGTCTCCGACTAATCAGGGCATTCCACCCTTTCTCCGCGCAAAAAGCTCTCACTAAAATCTCCATATCAGAGCCGAACTGGCGCCGGCGCGTCTCCGAGTGCATCTTCTTCGACGCACTCTCCATGTTTCCTCCTGCTGTTGGTTCTCCTTCCTTGACCCCCTCGAGCGTAGTCGGGCTAGCGCACTCGGCCACCGCAGTGATGGGAGTAGAAACTGGGGAGTGGCCGTGATTATTACCATTGAAATCATTACTGCTGTTATTGGTGCTGCTCCTTCTAGGCGTGGGGAGTGAATAGCTCCCCTGTCTGCTAACAACCGGGGATAAGGGTATTTCGTGTTCTTGCGGCAACGACTGGAAGCCGGTGATGCAGTCGATTACCAGGAACTTGGCTGCGCTCTTGGCCGAAGAAGGCGTGAGACTAGGTCGGTGAGCGGCGGACGAGTAGTCGTCTAGTAACGCCTCGAGGGAGAAGTCTTTCTTCGCCATCAACTCTGATAGATGCAGAGCGGTGTATGTGTATGATTTGTGTAGTGGGTGGCCTGTAGACGTGTTAGTGACGACGAAGAGATTAGAATGAAAAAGGATTTAACATACCGACGACGCTTACGGCCTTACCAGCGGCGCCACGCCCGGATAGGTCCACTTGCTGGATAGTAGGGCTGGATGGTGACCTGAGAATCTTGACATGTGAAGAAGGGACACATGGGTGAGCAGTCACAAAGTTGACATCCTTTGCCAATGAATAGGTATGTTGCTGGGTCTCATAGGTGTCCAGGTCCGTCACGGTGAAAGAGACCTCAGCAGGGTATGTCTGAATCTGCGCCGGGCGACTGAGCTCCGAAAAGGGGGTAGCCGCGTTGTCTTCAGCTGGAGTGGTCTGGACCGAATCAACTGGTGCCAATAGTTTCAGGGCATCCAGTTCGATCAAGAGGGTGGGTGGTGTCTTGTCCCGATATACGTTCTCGAATGGGATGATAAAGTCAGCTGGGAGAACTGACGAGGGGTCCGCGTCTCCCAAGACGCTCGAGTCTCTCTCAACTGCGAGCTTTGCCCAAATGCGAGCCTTCTTATTGATCCCAAGAACGTCCTCTGCGTGGGCTGTCAGTTTGCGGCCAGTGAATGGTCAAGAAAGTCATCACTCACCTGCAGGCTCCTCAACTTCAATATTAACCCAGCCATCACCAAGTCCCTGAGGAGTAATATCGCTGGAAATCCAACCCATGCACTCAGCAGAACCCTTACCCGCCGCAAGAACACGGCCAACTATGCAGGACGTGCTCCAGAAACTCTTGCCCGAATACACGAAACCACCGCAGAGGTTGGTCATGGTTCCAAGCCTTGCCATAGCCTCCGGGTCGTTTTCCAGCAGCGTGGCCATCAAAAAGTGACAGATACCATCACCAGGTAGCATCAGGCCAGACACATAGCTCTTTGACAGCCAACCTGCCGAGTGCAATGCTGCCGATATCATCCTGCGCCTCGAAGGTTGGCGCTTTGGGGCTGCCGGCCTATGCAGATCATGTCCAGTGAAGTAGGAGGACCAGTGGCTCTCTGCTTTGCTCAAGGGACTCGCAAGCGGAGTGTTGAGCTGAGTTCTTTCGGTCACTGCCCGGCAGTTCTCAGAAATCTTGGAACCATAGACGTCGATGTCGGGCCAGCGCAACCGGGTCGCAAAGTGCTTCAGACCATAGACCTGGCGCTCGACATGCCGTCCCCTAATGGCATATACGGGGCCATGATGGTCTTTGTGGTGGTGACTGCCATGGTCGCGGGCAATCGACATACGCTTCGTCAGGGTTGCCAACCAGCCCACTGGTTTTTCCTGCTCTGGGCTAGGCGGGTCTGTCTTGACTATTTCAATGTTCTCCAACCATGCTCGGGCCAGGTGCAATGACCATTTGACGGTTGTGTTGGCGTCTTTCTCGAATTTGTGGATCTCAGCAGGCTTAATGCTCTCGATGCCAATTTCGTCGCCCTCCGTAATGGCGTCGAGCCGTACGAGAAGCTCACAAGCGAGTAGGATTTGGAGGAGAAGCCAATATCTCTCCTCGGTAACTTCACTCACCGGATCACCGGTCTTGATCGATGCGCCGTCATCGACTTGGCCCTCGTCAGGGGTGCCCCAGAGCAACTGTCCAAGTCGGATTCTCCACTCGACGAGTGAGAAGTCGATCCAAATGTTGGGAGCAGCGAGGACCTTGACCAGAGCAGCAATTTGCACCGAGAGGCTGTAGGGATCTCTATGATCGAGCACCTTTGTCGGAGGGTGAAGGATCTGGAGGAACAACTCATTGTATAGTTCGCTCGAGAGCCGACGCTCGCGCGGGTGCTGCTCACTGTACCGCTTGCCGTTCTTGATCAGCTGTTCGAAAATCAAGGTTTCGTCCATATGACGGAGGCCATCCTTGGAGGTAAGCATTCTTTGCCGTGCTTCAACGATGGCGTGGGGTCTGGACGCAAGACTCTCGAAACCCCATTGATCCTCCTTCAGCGCATCGGCGACATTGAGTTCCAAAGCAGCTTGGAAACCCATGCTCCCCTTCTCAAGCCCGCCTATGCTCAGCATGCTGGGCCGCTCGCGACAGCGAGGGTAGAAATGCGCACAGCGCTTCTTCTCCGAGGCCCGTTGCGCCGTGGACCTATCCGGCTGGATATCACGGGTGATATGCGGCCATGCTGAGACGCAGGTCCAAGCGCGATCTTCGATCTGGGTGTGGTCGGTCAAGTCCCGAATTTCGAGCTCCTCGTCCCAAGGGAAAGCGACTGACGGATGCGGAGCGCCAGTATAGTGGCCTTCGGCTCGGTCGAAGTACTGAGGAGCTCCTGAGAAGAGCTTCTCTATATCGGACTCGGATAGGGTAGCCATGATGCGGGCAAGTCTTAACACCGGTCTTGTTGGACGGTCCCGCCTCAATTCACTGCCAGGTGGAGGCGGCGATGGGAGCGGTTTGTTAGCATTTATGGGCGAGCGTGGTGATAATGGCGTGTGCGCCGATGGTGACCTTGGCGTATAGATCTCTGAGACTGGTGATCGAACTGTTGAAGTTGGTGGTGATCGGAGTGCTGGTGGAGGGGGAGTCTAAGTTGATAGTACAGGAGTGGTCAGCCTGCCGTTGTTCGCATAGGAGGTAGTTCAGAGCATCGTAATTTCTTTCAACGTGCAGAAGCAAGGAAGACAGCAGCAGGACAGAAATGTTTGTCTCTGGGAGGAGGTTGGGCATGAAACGAGAAACAAGATCCCCTCTTGTTTGGTTGAACATCTCTCCGCATGTTGTATGCATCGTGTAAGTGGTCCCGTCGTACGATTGGCCCCCTGTAACTGCAGCAGTATAGTGCCACAACAAAAGTGGTGCAGAGGGACATTACAGAGGATCACGCGGGCAGTCTCGACCGGGCGACCCGGACCACTCAATGGCGCCCGCTGTTCCCCAGACGACGGGGATTCCATGGAAGTTCCCGTCTTGGAGTTGAGGTGCGGCTTCGCTGTGAATCCTCACTGCATAGACTATGTATTTGCAGAAAGCTGGGGAAATCTGGAGAGGGGAAGGGGAGATGACGACACTTGCCCGTCTTCATCAATAACACAACACAACTGAACGGTCTGTGTACCGCTACCAATGTGAGACCGCTTCTTGTGTGCCTCTTTGTTCAATGCCCATTGTTTTCCATCTATATGATGAAGAAACATCAGGACCCATCGCAAGTCTTGAGGTTCAATCGTGCGAGTTGGGGTTTTCATGAGAACGGTCTGAAGCTTCAGGTGAAAATGCAAACTTTTCAAGATGCACTTTTACTTCCTGCATCACCTCGTGGACAGACTGCATAACTGACAGGTCTGGTGGTCGACAAGCATCGACGGACGACAGAGGGTAGGAAGCCGGATTCAACGAAAGGAATCAGGATAAAAGTCACCTACTTGGATGCAGCACAACTGAAAGACAAAAAGAAGTATGAATAAGAATCTGATCTTGACTGAATGAAAAAGGGGGGAAGGATAAAAAGTATAGTAATGAGGGGAAGTGTTCCGAGCTACTTACAGCTTCTCGAATGGTTCCCATGCCTTGTCTTTCCCCTCTCTGTTCCCCTCTCTGTTCTCCTCTCTGTTCTCCTCTCTGTTCTCCTCTCTGTTCTCCTCCTCCTTCCCGGTCGCTCATATACTCCCGCCGCCTTTGAGAGATCGGGATTGGAGGCTGTGATGCAGCTCTTCCCCGCGGAGCTTTGGGACTTGCTTGGTGAGGGGTCGATGTACCTGAGGAAGGAGACGAGGTGTTGTTGGAGCTGGAGGGCGGCAGCTTCCCGGTTAATCGACTGCGGATGTCCTGCAGAAAGAGGTCTCGTCTTGACCCGCGTCTCTCCTTCTTCTTCTCATTCGTCGTCTGGGTGGTATCTCGATCTCGTCCATTATCATTTCCGTCAATCGAATTTCGCCTCGAACTCTCGTTGCTGTTGAAGGTGTTGTTGTTGTTGTTGAATGTCAACCCCAGGCCAAGCCCCCCAAATCGGCCGCCGCCTCCATGTCCCCCTCCCCTTCCTATTCCCCCCAATCCCAATCCTTCAGCAACAGCATCCCCTGTTCCCCCCAAGACATTTTCGGTAACGGTGACAACGGTGGCGTCTGCCGGCTTGGCGAATTCCGAGTTCCGCCTCCGGGGCGTCCTCCTCAACATCGAAAAAGACGGCATCTTTGCGGGAGCGCGCTGGCGGAATGATATGCGCCGCCTCGATCTGCGGCCGCGGCGCTCTCATTGAACGAGGAAAAAAGCGAGCCGAACCGTGAGCGCGTCCGCCTGTGTTGATGTGTGTGCTTCAGCGGGTTTGTGGTGTCCACCGAGAGCGATACGGCGATAAACACTTGCCGGAGCCGGATTTGCTGTGTGAAGCTCCGCGGCGGGGCCAAACACCTCGACGACGGCTTCAGAGTACTCAGGGCCTCAACACTATTCGCTCGAATGCTTAGTGGGTTTCGCTGATCAGTTGAAGCATGCAGAGACAGCACAAGGGGGAAGAAAAAAAAAAATTCAAAAACAGAGCTGTGATGGGAACCTAAAGGGTAAAAAAGGGAAAAAGATGGACTAGGCCGTCGATGATCCGTTGGTCCTAGTGAGTTGGTCTAACGGACTAATATTGTGAGGACCGCAGCTTGAACAGGAGCACTGGAGGAGGAGGACACATAAACTCCGGCACAAGCTTCATGGTTGTCTCAGGATATCCAAGGTACGTCCGTTATATCATCGGCGACGGCAGTCATCAGTCTTTCCTGGTTCCCGTCAGAGCTGTTCTAATTCTGAGGGTGGAGGGATGGATGGGGGACCGGACTGATGCCCCCAACCAAGCCAATGATACAAGAGAAATAATAGGGACTGCTATTTCCATTGTGAACACTTAACAAGGACTGGCCACGATATGAAGAAGCTACCAGTCTGAAAACCACCCTGGAAGCCTCACAACTTTGCCCTCACCTACCTGTGCTTGGGTGAAAGAGACCAAGAGACCGAGAGATCTCAGCGGCCCGGAGGGAGGCGTTGCGCCAGCCATACCTGTTCTCCACAGCCAGTCACAGGCCAAAAGCCATAGGGATGTGCCCGACTGGCTTGTTTCGAATCCATGGAGTTCGCAGCCTGTAATCTTTGCTCCTGGAAGAAATCACCGTGGTACACGCGAACCTCTTTCATCTGAAATTACTGTCATTGATTTCGGCCATGGTTGGACTTGGAATTTGGGATTACGCCCGCTTGGATCTGCCCGTTCGGAGGGGCGCAGTGACAATGGGGGCATGGGGCATGGGGGGTCCGACCGGCCCTAAAACAGTGGGCGGACCGACGGGAAGTCCCCCTACACTCCACGCTGTTTCCATGGCTGATGATGCTCCTGCACCCCAACTCATATACCGGTTTTGGATACGGCCATTCAATGTCAGTCCCGAATCGATCAAGTAAACCCCCAGAAATGGATGGGAAAGAGAAGTTTCTATGGTCGTCCGTCCGCCAAGGTATGCCGTCGTCGGAGATCCCAAGCGAGATCCAGGGGCTTTTGTCCAGCAATAACAAGTCCTCACAGGCTCACAGCAGGGGACTTGCCTACAACTACCTACACATCAATGTGTCTCCAGCGCACCTCATCTCTAACGGTTGTTCCGCAAATGCAGTCATAGCAATAAAACATCGACGCCGCAGTCTCACAGGCTGACAAGGACCTCCTTTTTCATGCTTCAGCTGACGGTATTCATGATAGTGTACCTAGTCTTTGCTTTGGTTACTCCGAAGCCGTGAATTTGTTGAGGACAAACCCTCCATGGTCGAAAAGCTTACCAGGATCATTCTGAAACACGGGTGCCCACTACACACAGATGCCGGCCGGACCAATCATCCCATACCCCAGTACAGTGGACGTCCTTTTTTGCCAATATATCACGGCGTTTGCCGCGCTTGCCATTGACGATGACTTCGACAATCTTGTATGTGTTGCGCGTCTCGATTGGAAAACATCACCTGAGGGACGAACAGAACGACAGTCCATGATTGCGGGCAATGAATGGGTACTAAGCGGTGTTCGGCGTCTAAATTGTTGCGCTAAGGAATGATCAAACTGCGACTTGCCGCCGCCAGTCGTTGTGTGCAACTCAAACTATACTTTATCAGCCGCCTTTGAAGAACAATGTAATCTCGTCTGAGGGGGAAGGAGAAAGGGTATCAATCATGTCAAAACCAGTCCATTCGTTCAGAACCCGAGCACCATCCATCTGCCCTTCCAATCGTCAATCATCCATCCATCCAGCTCCCTTCTTCTTCTTGTCATTAACCCCAGCACAACACCTAATCAATGATAACAGTCCTCTCTGTCCATACGAAACAGATCTGCCAGAGCCTTATATGCCCTATGCCATTCATGCGACCACCCATGTCGAAACAACCGCCCGCACGCGATCCCGTCAAAAAGGCGGACGGGAGCCGTAACATCTGCCTTATGCGTGGCCCATGTCTTTTCTCGATCGGGAAATCGTCGTCCGGCTGTGCCGTGCCGTGCGTCATGAGAGGAGGTCCTTCCTTCCTTCCTTTCGTTGGAACGCATCAAGGTTCCAAGTATCAGATTAATGAAGTCGCCCCAATTCATCCCGTTCTTGGCGTGACCAACCACCACCACCACCACCACCAACTTTATCATCACCACAATCGAAGGACGATGTCAAGCCTCACTCTTGCGCTGCGCCCCCTTTTGAACAGCACTCGATAGCCATAACTCATGCCGGAGGGGTATCGTGAAAGACGACAAGCAGGTATTTCGCATCGGGCACGATCACCAGTTCCTGCTTTTTCGTCCGTAGTCGTAAGAGTTTGAGTTCGTCCTGTTGCAGTGCAGTGCAGTGCAAGTGCAGTGCGTCGTCAGTTTAAGCTTTTTCGCAAACCTGAATTTGAACCACCAGTCTCGGGATGTTTTCATCTAGAGTCAAAAGAACCTCGGTTGGGGGGTGTGGGTAAGGTAAGGGGAAGGGAAAGAAAGGGAAGGGAAGGGAAGGGAAAGAAGGGGGAAAGAAAAAACCTGCGAGAACTCACCTCCCCATCCAACTCCTGCACAAACTCGCCCGCATTCGACACAAAACTCCACACCATCGCCGCGAGCTCTACCACGTTCTGATCGTAAGCGCTCACTGTTGCACTGCTGCCGCTGTTTGCACTCCCCGCGCCCGTGCCCGTCGCACCAGCACCAGCACCAGCACCTGCCCCAGGTACCTCACCATCCATGCCCGTCCCTGTAGATACCGTTGCCGGTGCAGCAACAGCCTCCTCCCCCGTCGTAGTCACCGCCGTACCGGGAGCCGGGTCTGCAGTTGTTGACGCAGCGGCATCACTGGGAGGGGGGAATGAAGGTGACAATGGGCCTTGCTGGTCCGTGATCGGTTGCTGCTCGGACTGCTCTGGTTGCTGTGGTTGAGGCTTGGCTTTCCGGATTGAAGAGATTTGACCGCTGGTTTTGAGGATGGCGCCGGAAGCGCGGTCGAGGACGATGGCGCCCTTTACGCCGGGCTTCTTGGAGAGACGGCCTAGGGTCTCTTCGAGGTGGGCGGAGGGGGAGGGTGACTGTGGGGGATTGTAAGTGGTGTGCTTGAGAAGGGCGAAGGGAGGTGGGGGGACTACTGACTGTTGGGTCTGACATTGTGAACTGATCTGTGAGTTTAGGGATTTGGTGTTTGATTGAGGAATTGGTTTGCGCAAGTTCAAAAAGGTTACTGCAGGAGATGTAAAAAGAGGTTCAATGAGCTATCGATGAGCTGTGAGAGAGCTCCCTTGCTCGTTCGGCAAGCTCCAGAAGCAACGAACGAACGAACAGCAACAGCGGCCGGCCACTTGCTGTCTAGCAAGGTACTCATGCCGTTACCCCTGGCCGACAGCTGTCAAAGGTCTTGGCAGTCCAGTGATTTTGCCGCGTTACACCGCTAAAATTTCCAAACTCACTTCGTTCGTTCACTCCGCGCTTCACCAGAGATACACTTACAAAGGGCCAAGGTGAGTAACCCCATATCAATCATTGATAAGAAGAGACTGTGCGTCTGACTGTTGTTTAGACCATTACCTATCAAACACCGCCAAGATGGGTTCCAGCAACAAGAAAAAAAAGGAGAAGAAGAAGGACTTCAACGTATGTCATTTTTCATTCATCCACTGGATTGTTTGGGGGAGACTGTTGCTATTGTTGCGGCCCCTGGCTTTATCAGATGTGATGCCCTCCTTATCGGAACACTTTCACTAACACATATGAACCACAACAGAAAGCCAAGTTGAAGGTCGGCAAAGCCAAAGCCAAAGCAGCCAACTTTACCGACACGAGCTTCAAGTCCAAATGTTCGTCTCTCACTCATGTCATCATCCCTCTTCAATGCCACACTAACATCTCCCCTCCCAGCCATCGTCGTAAATCAACACACTCTCGCCGCCCTTGACGGCGTCGACCTCGTCGGCCTCTTCAAGCAACACCTCAACCAAGCAATCAACTCCAAATCCGACAAGCTGCGCCAAGAAGCCCTGGTCCAACTAACCAAGGACCTCTCCTCCAAGCCCATCTTCAACCCGGTTGGCGTGCCCAACTTGCTGACCAAGCTCCTGCCGCTTATCACCGACTCCGTCGCCAACGTGCGCACCAACTTTCTCAAGCTCCTGCGCGCCCTCCCGCCCTCCGACGTCGCGCCCCACGTGGAAAAGATCCTCATGTACATCCGCGGCGGCATGACCCACCTGTCGACCGAAATCCGGTCCGACACTCTTTCCGTGCTGGACTGGCTCATCGACGTCTGCCCTGATGAGACCGTCTCCTGCCCGGGCGGCTGGCTCAAGACTTTGAACTCGTTCTCCTCCATGTTGGGCTGGAACCCCAGCGTGGCATCCACTTTATCCGTCAAAGGCTGGACGTCAGCTACCAAAACTTCGCTGAACAAGGTATCCAAGAAGAACGGCGAGGCCCAAGCAAAGCAGATTACCATCCTCGCCAAGTTCTTGGAAGCCGGATTCAGGCCGGAGACGCCGCTGCCGTATGATGAGCAGCGGTATTGGGATAGTATTTATCGCATGCCGACGACGTCGAATCCGTTTGCTTATTTGAATTTGTGGGGCGCGCAGAGGGATGAGGATGGGGAGATGTATCCGGATCGGATCTCGAGGCAGCAGGTGTTTGAAAGGAAGTGGAGGGGGGCGATCAAGGCGGGCGTGATGGGCGCGAAGCAGGAGGGGGGTGTGATTGGTAGGGCCGCGTCCGTGTTGGATAAGGTTTTGAGGACGTCGGAGGAGGGTGCGAAGAAGGTGGTGGATGAGCAGGAGAAGGCTGAGGAGGTGGAAGAGGTGGAGGCTTAAGTGGAGGTATTATGCGTATTGCATATGTCGGTGTGTGGCTATTGTGGTTCACGGCGGCCGTCTTTTAATCGGCTAATGATCTGGGAAAGGATACGGTCCACTATGGTTGCATTATACGTTCTCTCGGTTTATAGGTTTTATGATGCCCTCTTGTTCTTTGTTTGCTCAGAATTCCCGCCTTATTGTACGTTTGTTGAGTTGTGCCTATGGTCCCAAGGATGCTTTTGAAGTGACTCTGCGTTTCTCTAATCCGGTTCATTCGTAGTAAAGCGTGTGTCCATTTGACCGCCAGATAAAAGCGTCAACTCGCACTGTCATATTTGCGGGAGTGCTCTAGTCTCTTACATGCTTGCCTCCTGTTCTCATCTAATGTCTTCCTATTATAGAGCTGTAATCGAGCGTCTTTCAATGCCTATTCCTGTGCCAACGAATGCCTTTCCTAGGTCAACGAACGCCTTTTGGCTCCTCGGTCACTCGGGAATGCTTGTAAGAGGGTATATGGTCCGACTGTGAAATATAGACGAGAAGCATTCGTCCTGTCCCGGCATGTTCGTCCGTTCGGCCATTCGTGTCGTTCAACTTTGTTCTCCTTGTTCTATGGGCTGTTCGTTCCCGCAACCGCGTTGTCGGCCCACCATCAAGTTATGCTGTGGTGGGTTATCTTCACTCCCTTGCTTGTTGAGCATGTTGTTAGCTGGTGTCGCAAGTCTTGATAACGTTCTTGGTATCTTCTTTGCTTACTCGTGGACATTCCCTCGTCCAAGTCTCGCTGGCTGGTCCCCTTCTCGTTCGAATAACTCAACATGCTTGAGGACAAGTTATTGCAATGACACTGTCCTTCAGGATTCGAGTTTGTCTGGACTGGTATATAGTATTTTGACGCTTCGTTTGCTGCGTCGTCTTTGTCTGTTGCGAAGCTTTTGTTCCTTTGGTTCACTGTCCATGGAAGAGTCTCCTGGTTGTTGATCGCTGTTCGTACAAGACTGGGCTGCGTTCTCGTAGCTAGAGCGGCAGAGGTATCCAGCCATGGCGGGGAGAAAGGGGCGGGTGGGACACTCCGACACTATGTAGTAACATACATATTAATCCCAAAAGAGCTTCCACATTCCGGATTAATAGAGCTTTGTTGCGAGATATATGACTAGTTGAAGGGCTCACTGCCCCTGTGGTATAGTATCAACTAGTGTTTGACTGCCTCTCGGCCTATATCTGTGCTTTGATCCCGGTCTCCCGACCGTAACCAAGACAGATATTGTTGAGTGGCTATCTTGCGGACAGCAGAACAAACACTCGTCTATTCAGACTGGATGCCTCCTTTGTCCAGGCGTCTGGTAGATGGGCCCGCTTGGCAGCTGTTGAAAGATGGTGCGGTAACGCAAGCAAATCCTCTCGCCACGGCGAGCTCGTAATCATATCAAGTGGTAGTGTGGCTGACAATACCAGGTACTTGGAGGAGGCAGTTCGACAAGTAGTACTGCAGCTGGTGGCAGACACCCTGGAGTTCCGACAACTAAAAAGAGCAAGAAAGGAGAGGGTGTACAGCAGGAAATCCAGATCAGTCCATCAGCTGCTCTTGAGGCTTTCCAAGGAGACGACCCGTAAGTCAAGATCATGATCAACAAGAAGACGCCAACTCCGCAAAGAGTCTCCATGTCGCTGACCCAAAGGGCCGGTACATTTATCGTTGTTTGATACCCGCGTACCCAATAGCTCCCTGCCAGGCAGAAGTCCTCCCGGTCATACCTTCCCCCTTCATAGGAGCTGCCTCTGCCCCGCCACCCTTTCCGCAGCTGCTCCTTCCTCCCTTTGGCACTTGAGTTGCCTTGTTGACGCAACAAGTACCCTCTCTCGCACACAAAGCTTGGGTGGCTTGTGCGTTCTCTGATATTTGAGTCAAAATATTTCAACCCTTCCCCTCTCTCACTTCTTCCTCTCTCTCACCCACCACACCCACCTGCAGGACTCGTCAACACTTCGACGCGCTGCGCTTCGTATCTTGCTCTCGCTGCGAATAGCTTCCGTCATCTCCCAACAAGTAAGTCTCTTTCGTTGTCTCTATCTCGTCGTCTTCCCTTCTCGCCGTCTTCCCTTCTCGTCGATGTCATCCTCACCATAGACGCGACGTACCTCCACGGTCGCGTCACCCCGCCATCTCTCACTTCCACTTGTGCCCGTGGAACCACTTGATTCCATTCAAGACTTCAGGTCACCATCGCTCAACGTTCAGCTGGTCATCAAGCTAATCCATCCATCGCTTACAGCCACTCTCGCGTCATGGCTGAGAACGCTTTGGGTCCTACCCCCGCTGCCACCGAAGCCAAGGCCGGTGTCTGGGGCACTTCGGATCTTCGGTCGGCTCTCCCCGAGACCAACGGTCACAACGGCGCTGACCATCCCTCCCACGACGCTGAGGACGGCGCCCCTGCTCCCGTCGAGCAGGTCGTCCCTCCCAAGCTTGAGGGTTGGGTCGAGGCAACTCCGTACCAGTACGATGAGTTTGCCAATCGTGAGACCGAGTGGGATGGCCAAGCCCGCATCTATGAGTGGGATGGCGAAGAGGGTGACATTGGCCCCGAGTTCCCGGAGTTGGAGGTCCAGCTCTTTGGTCCCGTCGAGGAGCGCGGCCGCAGGGGCATCGACTTCTCCGCCATCGCTGAGCTCCAGCTTGTCCAAGAGGGACCTACTCGTGTCGAGCCTATCGACTCTTTCAGGGCTGCTGGCCTGCACCCAGCCATGCTCCGCAACGTCGAGCTTGCGGGCTACGATGTGCCGACCCCAATCCAGCGCTACTGTGTCCCCGCGATCAGCCAGGGACACGATGTCATTGCCATCGCGCAGACTGGTGAGTTAATCTTCAGACGCCCCTCCGATGACCATCCTTGACACTAACAAATCTTTAGGTTCTGGTAAGACGGCGGCTTACCTGATCCCCATCATCAACAAGCTGATGGGCAAGGCGAAGAAGTTGGCGGCCCCTCGTCCCAACCCCGCCACTTACCAGCCCGGAATTGACCCGCCCTGCAGAGCTGAGCCTCTGGTTGTCGTCGTCTGCCCCAGCCGTGAGCTGGCGGTTCAGATCTTCAATGAGGCCAGAAAGTTCTGCTATCGCTCTATGCTGCGGCCTTGCGTCCTTTACGGCGGCGGCCCGATGAGGGAGCAGATGGAGCAGATTGCGAAAGGCTGCGACATCCTCGTCGCATCTCCCGGTCGTCTGATTGACTTCATGGATCGCCCGGACATCCTGTCGTTGCGCCGTGTCCGCTACATGGTGATTGATGAGGCAGATGAGATGCTGCATGACGACTGGAAGGATGAGTTCGACCAGATTCTCTCTGGTGGTGGTAAGTTAACTCAGCACAGCATCTTCCCCTTTTCCCAAACACATGATGAGCTCAGGCTAATATTTTCTCCTCCACAGACCAGGAAGAGGGCAACATCAAGTATATGCTCTTTTCAGCTACTTTCCCCAAGGCCGCTCGTGACCTTGCCAAGACTCATCTCGCCGACAACCATGTGCGCCTCCGCGTTGGACGTGCCGGAAGCACCCACGGCAACATCAAGCAGGATGTCATCTGGGTCGAGCCCTATTTGAAGAAGCAAGCTTGCCTAGATCTCCTCAACACGGTGCCTCCCGGCCGCACCATCATTTTCGTGAACAACAAACGCGCTGCTGATGAGCTCGACGACTTCCTATTCAACAAGGGAGTTCCTTGTGTCAGTATGCATGGCGAGAGAACCCAGAGGGAGCGTGAAGCTGCCATGCGCGCCTTCCGTGCCGGAAGATCGCCCGTGCTGATCACTACCTCCGTCACTGCTCGCGGTATCGATGTGCGCAACGTTTTGCACGTCATCAACTTCGACCTCCCCTCCGCCATGTATGGTGGTATTGAGGAGTATACTCACCGCATTGGTCGCACTGGTCGTATCGGCCATAGAGGTCTTGCCACCTCTTTCTATACAGAGCGTGACGAGGATCTCGCTTCTGTTCTCACTCGCACGCTTCTCGAGACCGGTCAGGAAATTCCGGACTTTCTCCAGCAGTACATTCCCGAGGACACAGAGCATCTTCACTTCGAGGCCGATTCCGACTTTGAGGAGGAGGTTGCCGGCGGCGATGATGCTGGTGATGATGATGCTGGCGACGGCTGGGGCGGCGGTGGTGATGCTGGCGATGGTGCTGGTGATGATGACGCTGGCGACGGCTGGGGCGGCGGTGATGCTGGCGATAATGCCGGCGGCGATGGTTGGGGTGCTGGTAACTAATGCCGGCAATACCTATGTGCCTGCTACCAATGACTGGTAATGGCAGCACAGGACAGAGCACAATCTGACGGAGGCGCTTGAGGTTCGTTTCCGGGTGGGGCTACCACAAGTTCGTGGTGATTCTTGTGGTTTGTCGGGTATTTCTCCGACTAGCAGTAGGTTGACGGGTTTTTTTGCAACGGTATCTAGGTGTCAAATGGAGGCTGTATTGGAAGGGTACCGTGGGACCATAATCATGTCGTGCAAGGCCATCGGATCTAAGGGCGAGGGATTGGATCTCCATTGGTAGTATCATGATGCTTGGAGTTCTGGGAGGTAGTCCATGATAGTTGATAGTGAAGACCTTGACGATTGAGTCTTTGTGCCTGGAGTTGACCGTGATGAATGTGATGTCCTGAAGTGTGTTGACATGACTTGTGTCGTCTTGATAAGTTGATGGCAGAAGTATCAACTATCGTACGGTGAGACCTGAGTTGGCGGATTAACTGACAAACTAAGATGCAGTGGATACAGTTGTCGAGCCCCCTCAATGTATTCATTCATGAACAATGTCATGAAGGTTAGTGAATCTGGATACCTAGCCACCTCCAATCTGCAAGATAGCTAACGTCGCCACCACCTCATTCCTTTTACTTCAGCAAGCAGTTCCTCCAAATCGCAACAACCACCCATACAATGTCAACATCCACCACTGGCCTCATTATTCCTTAGTGATCACAGTTTTAATCCTCCTCCCCTCTCCGCTGCACCCAATGCCTCAAAACATATTGCGCGCGCAGCCACAGCTTCCACGCCGGTTTCTGCGAGTCCGAATAGGCAGTTCGCGTCTGTCGCTCCACATTGATCTCTTCTAGCTTCTCGGTCATGAGAAAGTGAGGCCAGTGGTTCGGGTCAAAGACGCGCAGGATGGAGAAGAGCCGAAGGGCGATGAGGGACATTTGTTCCCGTTCTTGTTCCTCTTCTAGATCATCGCGGGCATCGGGGGGGAGGTGGGCGTGGGGGATGTAAGGGCGGGAGGTAGGGAGGGTGGAGTGGCGGGGGGTGTAGGAGGAGGAGGGATGGTCGGGGTGGGACATTAGGCGTTCGTAGCCGAGTTTTGTGAGCTGGTTGGTTTTGGTTAGCTGGGAACTGGGAATGGAGAGATGGGGAGGTGCAAGGGATAGGGAGAATGGGGAAGAAGAGGGTTGCTTAAAGGTTAAAGGGAGAGATGGTCAAGGAGAAAGAAGATAAAGAAGGGAGAAGATAAAGAGGGGAGAAGATAAAGAGGGGAGAAGATAAAGAGGAGAGAAGATAAAGAGGGGAGAAGATAAAGAGGGGAGAAGATAAAGAGGGGAGAAGATAAAGGGGAGGAAAGGTTTAGGCGAGGAAAAGTTCAGGGGAAGAGGTTCAGAGGGCTACTCACTTCCCAGGTTTGCTCGCTCGATAACGTCGCGCCGCCTCTCACCAACCAATACAGCAACTTGACTGAATCCCAACTCGCAACCGGGTTCGCCAACAAATGATTAGGGATCTTATTCGCCGGGTGAATATCCCAATACCCCGTGCGCAAGGCATGATTTTCCATGCTATAACGAACTCCCTGGGGGTCGAATTTGTAAAGAATGGTGGTGAACCAGGACCAATCGGCTTCGAAGCAGGTTTCCACGTCCAGTTTGGTATTGGACTGAGAAGATGAAGAGGCACCAGAGTCGCCGAAGAAGTCACCGTCGAAGTGCAGGCGGTGGTGAGGGTGATGAGGATAGCTGTCTCGAACATCATCCATGTCGTAGTCTTGGATTTCACTAGGGCCAGGACCTGATATGAGGTCACGGTCAAGTTCCATGCGCGTGGGGCCGGGCATGAGCCAGTTCTCGGTGTGGATGAAGGGGCGGGAGGCAGAGCCGTGACGCCGGATCCAAACTTGTTGGGCGTGGAGGATGAGGGAGAGGGTGAACCATTTGGAGGAGAGGATGGCGGTCTGTGAAGGTGTTAGTTCATAGTGCTTGTGGCAGGAGTAGATTGAGAGAGGGAAAAAGTCAGTAGTGTGAAGTGAGTGACGAGCGTATGTCAACCCTGTTTAAGTAACAGTGTCTCTTCATCAACCATGTTTCGACATTTCCACGAGGCAAACTAACCTGGAAGTCCGGATTACCAGGCATTCTCTCACTATCCTTCTCATAGCCTCTATATGACTGGATATCCTTCCTGGGATAGCCAAACCACATATCCCACGTAGGAGAGAAGGCATCGACAATCAGCTGCAAAAGAAAAGTCCTGGCTGAAAGCATGTAGCCAATGCGAAGACTACTCCTCGGAAAGTTGAGGTTCTCGGACATGGAGAAGATACGCTCAAGGATTTCAGGCGGCAGCTGCTCGATAGGAGCGGCCGGCTTTCTCGTTTTGACGCGCCGTCGTCGTCTGACACCATTTTTGTCGACTTGACTCGGAATGACTCCAGTTTCCTCGTCGTACTCGTCCTCGTCACCATCCAGATACTTGCGCTTGAAGCGCTCGGGATTTGGAGGTTGCCAAGGTTGTTTGCGGCCGCGGCGGCCTCTGATTTTGATGGGTGTCAGCTTCATCGTTCACTGTTCTGCAGGAGTGCAGGAGAACGGCAAAGGAGGCATGTCGTGATGTGCAAGTTGTGAGGTGGTCAACTTGAACCGTCGTGTAAGTCGTCAAATCCACATTGAGCAAGTGGGTTCTGAAGAGAGGATGAGGGACTGAATTGGGTTATGGAGAAGGAAGGAGTGCAAGGTTGAACCGCTATGGAAATTTTGGTAACAGCAACAGTAAATGCTGTTTAAGGGAAACTGGAACATCTCACCCAGCCAACTAGGGCAAGTCTTGAGAAGGATGCATTGCTCGCACTCTTCTGAGGTCACTTGGAAATGTCAAAGTGGTCAACACCAAAAAATGTCATTCCGTTGAAGTTGTCCAGGCGTTGGATGCATTAACAATTTCCTTATCAACTGAAGCACCATGATTGATGGAAAACGCAGCGACTTCCATATGTCGAATGGAGTTGCCCGCATGCATGACGAATTCCCGCTTTTCGTGCATTCACTCCCAACCAGCACTTGGGACACCCCTCTCACAGCACACTTTTCCCGCCAATGTCAATTATCAGCACCATCACGCGGCGTGGCTCCATCGAAAGCTTTGACGACCGTTTGATACTTTTCTGCAGGCACAACATCGATTGGGATTTGGTGAGGTGCGTTGCGGCCATCTTTTGGGACGGCAAGAAGGCCTCACAAACACCGCGAATCATTCTCTCGCTTTGATTTGTGAGCCTTTCTTCTTCCCCTCTTTGCGACGAGAGGAGAAGACTGAGAGAAGCATCGTCAGTCCCCCACGACGACGATCTTGGCTGCAATGCCGCCGGCATTGAGACCACCAGCGCCATCGCGGAGCCTCCTTCGGTATCTTCGCGCCCAGTCCGAAGGGCTCTCGTTTGCGCCAACATGTCGCGCTGCTGCTGAACGACATCCTGCTCTCGAGCGTCGCCATGTCTGTACCGCCAGCGGTTCGACAAGACCACCAAGACAGCCTTCTTCGACAACGACGAGGTCGCTGAGTACAGCAACGCCGCCCAAGCGCACCGAGTTGCGCGCCGGTCTTGTCGACCTCGAGGCCATTCTCCCCAAGTCGCTTCGCAAACAGCGCACCACCAAGTCTCTTCTTGCACTCCCACCGCCGGCTGGCTCGTTGCGGTTCTCGTCAAATCAATCCTCCGACTGTGACTCCAAAAGGCCAAGGCTTAGAGAGTGGTTATTCGGCAATGGCGAGAAGAAGGGGCCACCAAATACCCGGCTGAACGATGACGACATAAGAGTCGCACTCGAGGAAGAGTCCGGTTCGATCTTCCAGCGCAGGGCTCTGACCGCAAAGGCTGCAATGGATCCCAGACTGAGGTGTACAGAGGTGGATGAAAACGGCAACGTTGTTATGGTGGACGGAGAGCTCAAAAAGAGTGAGCTTATCGCAAAGGTACGTGGTCTGGTACACACGAAGAGATGCTGCGATCGCATTACTAACGAGTCGAAACACGACAGTACGGTCTCCTGCCTCGCGATCTTCGCAAGATCGATTCGTCCAACCTTCCTCATATCCTCATCCGTCCCTCGGCGATCCTTCTCAACTTGCTACACTTGAAGGTCCTGATCAAGCACGATTGCGTCCTTCTGTTCGACGTCTACGGTTCCAAGAGTTCATACCCCCAGTCGGCCTTCATGTACGATTTACAAGGCAAGCTGCAGCAGAAGCAGTCGTCCGGAGCCAACAGCCTGCCCTACGAATTCCGCGCTCTCGAAGCCGTGCTCATGTCGGTCACTTCCGAGCTGGAGGCCGACTTCGAAGCCGTTCGTGACCCTGTCATTCGCATTCTGAGCGAGCTCGAAGATGATATCGACCGCGAGAAGCTGAGGGTGTTGCTTGTCCTGTCCAAGAGGGTCAGCACTTTCGAGCAAAAGGCCAAGCTCGTGCGTGATGCCATCGAGGAGCTGCTTGAAGCCGATGATGATCTTGCGTCCATGTACTTGACTGAGAAGACGCATGATCTCTACAGAGGCGAGGATGACCACACCGAAATCGAGCTCTTGTTGGAGTCTTACAACAAGATTTGCGACGAAGTTGTGGAGGAAGCGAGTAACCTCGTCTCGAGCATCAGAAACACGGAGGAAATGTGAGGCTTGCCCCTTTCCAGACTTACGGGAGACAGACAGCTAACTAATCTATAGTATCCGTGCCATTCTTGACGCTAACCGTAACTCGCTCATGTTGCTTGATCTCAAGTTCAGCGTGGGCACTCTCGGCCTCGCAATGGGCACCTTCTTGGCGTCTTGGTACGGCATGAACCTGGAGAATTTCATAGAGGAAACCAACTGGGGATTTGCTATGGTCACCTCGGTCTCGACGGTCGCCTCGCTGATTGTCTGCTGGTACGGCCTTGTCAAGCTCCGCAAGGTGCAGCGTGTCAAGATGGGCGACTTGCACAACCGCAACGCCCCCAACCACTGGTTCCGTGACGAGAGCACCGACGTCCTGCTCGATCCTAGCAACCGGGAACGGTTGAGGAGGATCAACTCGATGAAGAGTGCGCAGCAAAAGAGATCCACCGGCAAGAAGTGGTTTTAATGCCTTGAGATAAAAAAAGAACAGACAGGGTTGCGTGATGGACAGAGCGTTTGGCGTTTAGGGAGAATGAACGGAATCCCCCTTTTTATGTTGTTTCGAAAGAAAAATAATGGCGGCAAAATGCATATTAGACGGACGGCGTTCAGGCACTAAAAAGGGGTCCTCTGTCCTGTTTGTTTTGTTCTGCTTGTTGTTGTAAGATGGTTGTAGGGTGGTTGACTCGCTGTCGTCTTTTCTTCCTTCATGTACTAAGTAGTACAGTGTATCTCAACTCATCATTATTACTAGGTAGAGGTTTAAAGAAGCGTTATAGACCAGTTGCCCTGGAGCAGATACCCAGGAACGCTTCTTGTTAGGATAGGCAGGTTATCATTATTTAAGTCACTCGTTGCCCTGAGTGGATGATCGTGATGATATGTCAGTTGTTCATCAAACATCATCCCGTTCCTTCCGCTATCAATTTTCAGGACGTCCTTCCTCGGAAACCGCTATATAAACAAATAGACAAACATCAGACAAACTGGGGAAACATAGTCCGTTGTCACCACGTGCAACCCGAGGTCGACCCGGGAGCGAATGGCCAGAATGGTCGAACTAACTCCCGTTCATCCGTAGTGGTCCGGTCACCGGTGGTTGCGCCTGAGATAGGTACTTCGTTAATCCGCTAAAATGCCCCAAGGGGCCCCGCCGGGCAGTTGGGGACCTGAGCTGGAGCTTCCCCGCAATATCCCGCCAAAACTAAGGCACATGTAGACCATGGAAAGTGCCCCGCCGCGACGGGATCCGAACGACGACTAAACTCACCTCACACCCTGCACGACATCACACTATAACTTTACGTACGTACATACAAAGCTCACCAACAACCCCCCCAAAACGTGAGGTGACGCAGCATTCCCGAATTGGACCTTATAACGACCGGAATGGAACGAAGCTGAAGAGCAAACACAACCAACTCGCCGTGCCCCTGCTTCGCCGTTCTCGATACAACTTTGTATAACCTCGCCGATTCCTTCCAACTCGGAGCTGGAGAGGCTCACCAAGACGATCAATAATCACAAATCTCTGGGACGGGGAAAGTCAATTGAGGGAACAGATATATAAGTCAGTCTACTGGACTGTCTACAAAGAGAATTGACTCCAGACCTCATCTCTATCATCAAGTACCTAGGTCAGTCAGTCCATCAACATCAATCTTCCATGTTCACATCTAGGGGGTTTAATAGACAAACCCACTATACCCCTATGCAAGCCTTCAAAGCTATTATAAGCTGTAGTTGAGTCGAGTCAAGTGGCTTGTCCTCTCCTTCCTCCGCGCAAACCGAACACCGAACACCATGGTTCTATCAGTGTCCTCATTGATCATCATTGATGCTCCCCGGCGCTCCCGGTCCGGGTGAATCCGGGTACGGGTACGGTCACGGTCATGGTTATCATGACATGAAGTATTCACGGACCTTTCTCGCAATGGAGTCATGAACAAGTGAGAAAAGGTGGCCATGCCGAGTGTTTTGTTTCTACCTTCAAAAGGGTCTTGGCATAAAAGGCGATTGAAACCACGAACCGAACCAGTTCTCATCAATCATCACTGGTTCCCGAGCTTCACTTCACTTCACAGCTTCTCAAGAAATTGAAGCCAGCCAGCTAACATGCCACAACAGATAGTCTCTCGCCTTCCATCATTCTCAGCGCCACTCCATCCAAAACGAAGGCTCTCACGCCGTTCTTCTCGAGGACTAGAACTCATCTTCCACATCGCCCAAGCTCAAGCTGCGCCACCACTATCATCACTACCACGCAAACCAACTAGAAGAGCGCCAAAGCCAACAAAAACAGGACGTCAACAACCACCGCCGACACCACTACCAACGCCAGCAGATACAGACACCGAGTTCATCTTCCCACCATCAGTACAATCACAGACTTCAAACGACAACACCGACAAAATGATGTCCCAAATCCCCGGCGAGATCCCACCACCCAACCTGGCCGCTCTGGCCGAGGACCACTACTTCTCTGCCAACCCACCGCCCAAGGATCTCGAGAAGCATGTGAAGATGGCGAAGGACTTTATCGATTTCCATGCCAAGGAGGGAAGGAGGTTGGTGTTGATTACCAGTGGTGGAACTACTGTGCCGCTTGGTGAGTTTTTTCCTTTTTCCTTCCGTTTTCTGGGGGTTGTCAGGGGTGGAAAAGAGTGAAGGGGAGGTGAAGGGAGAAGAGGGAATGGGGAGAATGTGAGTGGGAGAAAGGGGTGACGTTGGGATGAGGAAGGAGTGAGAGTGTGAATTTGGGAGATGGTTCAGTAGTGACGAGAGGGGAATTGGTGATTGAAGTCAGCTTGCTAACGTTTAACAGAAAAGCAGACGGTGCGGTTCATCGACAACTTCTCGGCTGGTACTCGTGGTGCTGTAAGTTTTTCCCTCCTCGCTTGTTTACTTGTATGCTAGGGGCATCATCCAAGTGCCCCCCTGAGCATAGGACGGGATTTAGCTGACCAACACCCCCAGACATCCGCCGAATACTTCCTCGAAGCCGGCTACGCCGTCCTCTTTCTGCACCGACAATTCTCCCTCCTCCCCTTCTCGCGCCACTACTCGCACGCAACCGATTGTTTCCTCGACTTTCTTCGCGAAGGCCCCAACGGCTCCGTCGTCGCCCGCGACAAGGACGCGAGCAAAATGCTCCAAGTCCTCCGAAAATACCACGACGCCCGCGACAACAACATGCTGCTGGCCATCCCCTTCGTCAGCATCTCGGACTACTTGCACGAGCTGAGGTCCATCGCCCAGCTGATGAAGCCGCTCGGCCCTGATGCTCTCTTGTACCTCGCGGCTGCCGTTAGCGACTTTTTCGTGCCGCCGGATCGCATGTCGGAGCATAAGATTCAGAGTACGGATGCGGCGGATTTTAAGAAATCTTCGACTGCGACTTCGACTGCTGCTACGCCCAGCGCTAGTACCAGAGCTACGCCTGCCCCTGGCTCTGGATCTGGAAATGGATCGGGGACAGGGGTGGTGGATGAAGAGACCTTCGACAACTTTGATTCTTCCCCCACCGTGCCTAGGAGTAAGCGGTTGGTGGTGGATCTTGATCCTGTACCCAAGTTCCTCAAGAACCTGGTGGAGGGATGGTCGCCTGAGGGAATGATTGTCTCGTTCAAGCTGGAGACGGATCCGAGTATCTTGACGCTGAAGGCTAAGTACTCGCTAGATCGGTATCAGCATCATTTGGTTATTGGGAATTTGCTGTACGTTTTCTTCCTGTCTCCCGGTTTTTCCCTTCCTGTCCTTTCCCCCCTCTCTCAAGCCCCCAACTTCTTCAAAGCATTCAAGCTAATGTGAAACAGCTCAACCCGCAAATGGGAAGTAGTTTTCGTTGCACCCAACCGCAAAGATCGCTGGATCCGCGTCCCCATGCACCGCCGCATCGGCAGCCATTCTACCTCCTCGAATCCCCCACAGCCTACAGAAAAGGACGAACCGCTAGACCCAAAGTCACTTCCCGAAGGCGAACCAGAGATCGAGATCGAGAGCTTGATCATCCCGGCCGTCAAGGAGTTGCATAGTGAGTATGTTGATACCTTTGAGCGCGAGAGGAGGGGTAGGAGTGGTACGCCGAGTGCTTAGAAGGCGAGGTGTTTGGGGGGGTATGTCTGGTGAGGAACGAGTGGAGGATTGAGTGGAGGATGAAGTGGCCATGTGTTGAGTGGTGTGGAATGGTATGGTCATGGGAAGGGTGGAGAGGTTAAGGCTTGAGCGAGGAAAGGTCAAGAAATATAGGGAGGCAAATGACATGCCTCTGGATGAGATCGAAAGGGGTATGATATACATGGTGATATACATGGTAGTATCATTATGGAAAAGTTGCAGTCAGTCAACACCAAAAAGTGAGGGACGGGAAATACGGATAGAGTGGAGGAGGGATTCAGCATCGCAATAATAGCATTGGGTTTTTGAACCATTGGTCTCTGTATCATTATCTAGCACTGGGTTTTAGTATAGCGATACAACGAGCGATTCAACGGCTTGTACTGTTGCAAAACATCGGTGAGTTCCATTGTTTACATCGTGATGGATACACTTGGAGAGTTTGATGTTCGAATTCAAAAGCTACGTCATGGTCGTCCGGGGGCTAGTAGCTCCGGAGGAGACGATGGGGACTTTAAGTGAATGAGAACCTTGTTGTCTTTTGTTGATTATTTCTTCTCGTCTGGTAGAACAGTCAAGTTGCCGTAGCTGGAGAAAACGCATGTTAGATATGATAGAACAGAAACAGCCAATACGCCCGAAAGCAGCCGCGTCATGCTTATCTGCGTCGTTCCCAAGTCAAGAATCACGACAAAGTACCGGAACATATGTGTGCCTGGAAAATCGTATTTCTGGTTACATTTTCCCAAACATTGTTGGCCTTCAAAGACTTTCGCCCGTTGTACAGACTCTAAGTCCACCACCACACCCAAAAACACAGCATCCCATCCCAATCACAGACGCCATGAAAAGTTGCTTGCTTTTGCCCTTTTCCCCAAACTTCAGATTTTCAACACAGCCACCGTCTGTCCCGTTTCCGGGCAAACCAAGTGGGAGGTTTCGTGTCCGGCGTCGTTTTTTTCGTCATCGTCAAAATTTCGTTCATCGTGGTGACACGGGGAAAGAAAGGGTTGATGGGTTTCTTTTAGCTCGCTAACTTTGTCGCCGGAGAAAAGAAGGTTGTCATCGCGACGGACGCTTTATGCGTTGCGGGGGGGTAATTTAAGAGCCGGGGTTGGGGTTCATCTGTTTTCGATTATCAGTCGTTCGTTCTTCGACATGTGTGTTTTGTCCATCCTGGAAATCTCGGATATCTGATATCCCAAGTCGGACGGCGTTTGTGGGAACTGACCTTGCGCTTGCCGCCAGTCATGGTGACGTTGACGAAACGGCGAGTGTAAGTGAGTCTCTTCTTGGCGCGGCCCTTAGGAGTCTTCTTCTTCTCCTGCTTCTCGACCTTAGGGGTCTGAGACTTGACCTTGCCTGTATTGCGAATTCGTCAGATTGGTGTTCTCATCGTTTGCCAGATCGGTGTTTTTCTTCGGTGTTTGGGTGTATGCAGGGGTCGTATGATTCGGAATCCGTCATGATCTCGTTCTTCTCGATGTTGTCGTCTTCGTTGTCGATGACGATCGGTTGGGGTTGTGATGGTGGTGATGGTGATGATGGGACACAAATATCACTATGGGGAGAGCAACATACCGGCACGGGCCAAACTGTTCACTCATCGTTAGCATCGCTGTTCATCATCCATCGTCACATCGACAAGAAAACCGGCATGAAGCCTGGCTGCTGGTAAACATACCTTCCGTGAACCTTTCCCATTTTCGGTTATTGCGGTGGGCGCGAGAAGACTACTGTGGTTGTCGAAGTGGTAAGGCCTCTTGCCGTCAAAAGGGAGCAAAAATCGAGACTGGCAGGAATACTGACCTGGGCGGACTGGATTTAGCGATTAATTGTGGGAGCTGCGGGGCTCGTCATTGGGGCTCAAACCGTGCGCTCGCCTCCTCCCGGCACAGCGTTTTTTCGTGGCTCACGTGAGGTGGCGAAGACCTCTGCTGTGGCGGGCAATTCTTGGCGGCTTGGCGGTTGGCGGGCTCTTATCGCTTATCAGGTGATCAAGCACATGATCGCGCGTCCTTTTAGGAGAAATGTGGGCCCAATTTCTCGGCTGCAGAGCACTGAGCGTCGAGGTGTACTGTGTACGTGTAGTATGCAAAATGCCACAGTTCAAACATCCTTTCAGATCAGCATCCGCCGGCACGATAACAGCAAACTCTGACAACCAGATTATTGCCAGCCATGTCTGTCGATCTCTAGTGTACATACGACAACAACACGGGGCAACATCAACTCCTCACAGTGACCTGGCAGGGCCTTTGAAGTGCTGACGACTCCCACTTACAACGGCCGCCATGCCCAGACCAGTCACGTCACAGAGCACTCAACAAGCGGGGAATGAAGACGCGGCCCGCTAACGGCCCCACGAGGTCGCCCACCAATCCGGGCTCCCGGGGTCGATCTGCACTGTCGCAGAGCGCCCTGCAGGTGCCTCTCACTGCACACCACAAGAGAAGCATCGGAGCTGCTCCCGTCTTTGTATCTCCCGTCGTCGTCCTTCCATCTTGATCTTTCAATTCGACACCAGACTTGCACCTAAGAGTGAAATTGGTAGAGAAGACCTTTTTCTTCTCAACCACAACACTCCCTCCTTCCAATTTGACCTTCATATTCACGAGTATCAGTGCTTCACATCCTAGGTCCCATATAAGTCCCGGACTTATATCGTGAAAACCTCGAAACATCATCATCAGCGCCCCTTGTTCGGCAGCCACCGCCACCACCAGCGTCGCCCATCATGAAGCCCATCGCCTTGAGCGCGCTCCTCACCGCCGCGGCCGCGGTCGCCGTGCCGGGTGAGTATGACCCCAAGCTATCGCAGCCATCCAAGCCGCGGATCCCAACCTCGTACGAGTCTGCCGTCATGGCGCGGCGCATCCTCGCGCTCACTCCCCTCGGCACTCTGGCCACCATCTTCCCGGCCTCCAACTCCTCTTCGATCATGACCGAAGAAGAAAAGAACAACCCGAAGATGCAGGAGAACCGACCCGCCGAGGTGGCCGGCATGCCGCACGGCCTGATGGAGTACATCTCGGACTGCGAGTACGCGACCAACGACGTCGGCAACCCAACGCTGCTGGCCATCAGCATCGAGACCTCGTTCAAGAACATTGCGGCCGGTAGCAATGTTTCGCTGGCGGTGCAGTGGACTCCTCCGCCTCCTCATCACCGTTGGCCTCCTCATGGCCCTCCTCCACATCGGCCCCCAGGCCATAAGAAGCCTCCTCACCATGGTGATGACGACGAGAACCACGACCACAGTGATCACGAACACAAGGAACACAAGAAGCACAAGGACAACAAAGACCAAAAAGACAAAAAACACCAAAAAGACAAGAAACACAAGGACCACAAAAAGAAGCGTCCCCACCACCCCCCACCCCCTCCTCCCCGCCATTTCTCTCCCGCCGCCCTCCCCCGCTTCTCCCTCCTAGGCTACGTCGAAAAGATCGAAGGCGGTGACGACCGCAGCCAGGAAGGTTCCATCGGCTCGCAACTTGCCTCGTGCTTCACCAAAGTCCACCCAGACGCCAAGTGGTGGCTCCCGGGCAACCGGATCCACGAGTCGCACTTTGTCCGGCTGGTGGTGACGCATGTGTACTGGATTGGCGGGTTTGGCGATCGGGCTTATATCGGCTGGATCCCGGTTGATGAGTGGAAGAAGGTCACCAAAGAGGAGTGGGAGGCGATTAGACTGCCGGGGGAGTGGGAGGGTCACCACGGTGGGCCTCATGGGCCTCGTCCTCCTCATCATGATAAGCCGGAGCATGGGAAGCTTGAGGATAGTGGTGATGAGGGAAGTGATAGTGAGGACGAGGGTGAGAAGCAGACTGGGGCTGAGAAGGAGAAGGGGTGGGTGGTTGTTCAGGATGGGCAAAATGAGGATTATGGCGTGAAGGATCTCTAAGACGGGTTTGCGGTGTCTACTATGACGCAACCAGACAAATTGTTGAACTGAAAGTACGTTTTACTATTCTTGATACCTTGCTGGAATGAATGGAAGACGGGAGCGCGCTTTTCTTGGAAATCACTTATCTAGATTATGCTTCCATTCACGCCAAGCATTTTGTTTGTACCACCAGCCCGTATATACCCAATAGCTAAGGTAATGAATTTCAAGATACAGCCAAGCTGTTACGATCTTAAGCAACTACGCGGGCCAGCCAAGTTGTCGGGATATGACAGCCCCGCTTACGATAAGATAGTGTAACCCAAAACCAGGGCTAGGACAGGGGAGCACCCAAAGGGCGCTCACAGGAGCAGGCGCTCACGGTGAGAAGGCACCACCGTGAGCAGACACTCTACGACCAGGACGCCAGGGAAAGATGGCGAGTATAAAAGGACGACTGGAGAACTCAGATTGTCAGATAGTTCGACAGTAGTCAATTGATCATCATCACCGAGACCAGTATCACGAGCATACTTGTTGTGAACCTTTTGGCTTCACCGAACAGCACTGATAGTTTCTACCTTCAGCTATCCTACTTAGGCAGATCAGACTTTTTTTTTTTTTTTTTTTTTTTTTTTTTTTTTTTTTTTTTTTTTTTTTTTTTTTTTTTTTTGCGATTTGGTTCATCCAATGCGAGCTTATCCATCTCACCAGGCTTGTTTTGTTTGGCATATACAATCTAGTGCTGGTTTGTTCGTTAGCTTGGTACTCCTAGCATACTGGACGAGATCTATCCCGAACTATCCCAAACATCACAAGGACAAAATGAATAGCTAGGTACGGATCGGAAAGATATTAACAAGATTTAATATAATATATTAGATTTCGGAAATAGCCTATTCAAAGTAAGGTCACGCTTTAGTCATAGAACGAAACGATTCAATTAAATATAAAAACGCGAGGTCTCGAGCTAAAAACAAAGCAGTGTTGGATTGTAGCTTGCCACAAACCACGGCAGAGAGAAAAACAAAAATCAAAAGGGAAGAAGAAATGTCACAGTGTCACCCTAGACACTATATCTGATGATCCCCAAATATGCCCTGTCAGCTGTCAAGCCGCTGCCGCGACGCTGCCGCCCTATAGGGGGATTACCATACGGAAAGCTGACGACGCGGTTCCATCCCATGAGATGGAGGGGTGACAGGATGGAACCAAGTGTTTCATTGGCGCGTACCAAAGATTGCTGTGTGCCGCAATTTAAAACCAGCAGCTTCTTTGCAAAAGGGCAGGCAGACAGAAAGGAACGAAGGAGAAAGGTACCATGTAGAACGGTTTAATTTCCCGTTGGCTGCCTATTATGAAGTCGGATCGATGGGGTTTGGATCCTACCAGGGCAAGATTTAAGCATGGAACGATTGCCGTGGTTTCGTTAGCGGGTCTTTGACAACCACTTCTAGAAGGATTGTGATTCAATCAGCGGCTATCATCGCGCGAATAACCGGCTAACGGGAGAAGAGGATGAAATAATGGACTCAGTCGTGACTGCGCCTGAGAGGGCTGTGGGCCTTTCCGCCGAAGCTCAGCAACATCAGGGGCCTAACTCTACTCGACGACATGAGCTCGGAAGAATGGGCAATGGCGATGGCGATGCTAACCCGGTCGAAGATCCCAAAGCATACAGGCCAATGGAAAGGCGAGCCACGGGCAACGGACGGTTCCCTATCCGTATCAATGGCTCCAGCGTTAGCTCTTCGTCGACGACAGCATCTACGGTTACCGTCGTTTCCCCCACGGATTCGAAACCACCGCCTATTCCCCAGAGATCCCACTTCCGGGGCGTATCTCAATCTCCTTCCCTAGTCAACAAAAAGCCGGGGTTGATACCTTTTGCCCTACAGAGGTCCAAGGGTGCAGGTCTAAGAAGCAGTTCGGTGCCTCCTAGAACTTCTCAGGGTCTGAAGCCAAATGGGGCCCAGGTGACTCGGACGCGGCTGGCACGGGCTATGTCTTCGGCGGAGGAAGCAAGGTCTGGGGCTGATACTGCTGCCGGGAATACGATTCGTGCGGTTTCTAGGGAATCAATCAGCAGCCAATCTCACGGAGCAAGCCGAGTTGGAAACAATCCGGTGTTCACCAATCCTTTCAGACAAGAAAGCGCGACACTTGGAAGACCCTCCAGCGTCTGGGAACTGTCAGGCCTTCCAGTACGTCAGCATGCTTCTCAAGGCCGGGAGCCGCTTCTTGAGGTCGCTCGTGGCGTTCTCTACTCGATCTCACAAGTTCATTCGTCTGTTCAGAGCATGGCAAATTTCGTCGTCAACCATGGGACCGGATCCAGCCTGGAAGCCGCTTTTGAGAAAACCAGTTTCCACTTCTATGAGCTGGAACAAGCTATCCATGTTTTTTATCTCCCGACTGGCACACGAGGCGACGAGCGTCCGAACCACAAGCCTCTGCAGCAGGCTCTGTCAAGGCTCGTCAGCGCCTACATCCAGATCTGTGGTGAACTCACCGGCCATATTGACATGTTCGTAAATAATGGGGACGAGAGGTATATCCGGACCTTTCTTATGCTTGTGTACCATAGCATCATGGAACTCCGCGCAACCATGCATGGATGGCGGTCCACAACCCCAACCACGAGACCTCCTCCAGTGCCTGATTTTGACGCCGCCGCGACGCTCAAACCACGACGTCGGACACCAGGGTCCATGACTCCCACGCCATCTGGAAGAGGTTCAGCAAGAAACCATTCCCCATTACCGTCTTTTAAGGGCCGCAAGCCCCCAGGTGGCCTTGAGTCCGCTCGAGGAGGCGTCAACATGCAAGTCAGGACGGACTTACCTTATCCTGGGCCAGGGGGAGCCCCAACACGGACAGTAGCGGTGGCAGCAACGGATTCGGGTCCAACTTCTACTTCCGCAAAGAGCACCTGCATGACCACGGCGTCCACACTGGTAGCGACACCGGATATACCGCCGATGCCGACAACTCCAGAGCCACCTCCCACTGCCACCTCGTTCCCTCCTCCATCTTTCTCCTCACCCACTCCTTCACATATGTTCAACAATGCCGCACCAGATCCGACTGATGCGCCGTTCGATGTGCTCTTCTTGGCGCTGAAGTCGGCAACTTCTCAGATTCTTCACACCCTCCCACCTCTGAACTCCTTGTTTGCGCACTACCATCACCAGGTCCATTCCAGTCCAGCAATGTGGGAAGCAGCAAAGGCCTGGACCATCCTTTTGACCAGTGGCGTCAAAGTGCAGAAACAAACGGAAGCTTTGCGGGAGAGGCTGTCCACCTTGAGAGTTGGCGATCCGGCGTTATTCTCCCCTCCACCCGGTGCGCGGGCAAATCAGCCACAACATGGTTCGGGCCACGGATCGGCATCGGGTTCGTTTTGGGATGTATGCGAGGAGCTGTACACCACTTGGGCAGAGTTTGGAGATCTGTTGAAAGCGGTGTTAGTGAAGTTGAAGGATTCGGCAGCAGAGGGAGGGACAAGATCAGACACAAAAGAGCCCAACGCGGAACTCTCTCTACCACCGGAAACACTGAAGCAACTCGGCAAGATCACCCGCGGGCTCAAGGATGCAGCCGAATTGAGTGTCGTCGTTAAGAGACAGATACAGGTACAACAACAACAACAACAGCAACAGCAGCAGCAGGCTCAACCCGTTGCGCCGCCTATCGCCATGTCGCAAGGGCAGAACAAGATCATGGTGAGAATGAGAGAACGCGAAAGGGCACGAGAAAGGAGTATCAGCCCCAGAACGAGAGACATAAGCGCTATTCGGGCTGGAACGCCGGCAACGAGGAGGTTGCAGCAGATGCAGATGGAGATGCAATCACTCCCGCCTCTGCCGATGACGCCGCAGAGTGCAGCGCTGGGACCGGCATTTAGGGCTACGAAACCCTCTCCTTTTGGGTCGTTTTCTGGGTGATGGAAGGAGCCTCACAACATCAACGGGAAGGAGGGGGCAGATGGCAGCGCAGGTCGTTCTTTCTCACTCCAAGCTTTTGGTTTACAGACGATACTTTCTTCACCCGTCGAGTGGCCGCCCGTACAAACTCACCGAACATGAACAGTCTAGTACTGGTTACTTACTTTGGACCAGGCCCTTCCCAAATCGGGTCTGAAAGGCCGTAAGAAATTGTTATATCCGTCTCGTGTTTATTGGAACAGAAAACAAATAGATTAGCTTCCGCTCAGGGTGTTTTGTTTTGTCCTGTCACGATACGTGAAACGACGAATGATCGTAAGAATAAACCGAACACATCACGGTCAGTACATTACCCTTTGCAAGCGTCTTCATTTACCTTGAACCCAACCTCTAGGCAGTTCCTGGATGGAAGAATAATCCCTATTACAGTTTTATAACGGCCTTTCTCAGCCATAACAAGCGGCATTGGACTGTCCCTGTTTGGTTTATTTTCACGACCGCGCGAACGAGTACTGGATGTTTACTATGTTCAACTCGACGATCGTTCAATTGGGGTGTTCGGTACCATACCGGACTAGACCAATTACTCAAGGCAGGCATTTAGACCCACAGGGCACACAAATGGCTAGTTGTTACGTGCAAGCGTTCAAAAGTGATTGGGCTGATAGCGAGAACGTCAGGCTGGATACCCATAATCGACGACTCAGATTCGCAATACCATATCGCCTCTATTGCGTCGTACGTAATCTGCTTGTTGACATTAACTTTAGGGTGCTCTTCAGAAACCTCTGCTAACTAACATACTCCTACACCAGATCGTGAAAGTAGTATATGAGCACCGTCTTTTACACTTTTCATGTGATCGGCCACGAAACAAACAGGGCAAGGACGCTGCATATGCCATTTTTTGAAAGTTTATGACCTGATCATATTCCTACACGAAGTCTTTAGGGTTGAGCATCGATACAGCTGCCCAACCTCCCAACGTACAGGCCTGATGAAGAAAAACTCCGCCCTCTCACGGGCGTCTCTGCAAAACCAAGGATCTTCACGGCGGACTCAAAAGAGGAGCTCCCAGCCTTGGTGCTGCTGTGTTAGCAACTCCGTAGACCTTGAAAACGAGGAAGGGACTCCAGCACCCAAGCCCCAGCAGAAAGTCGTTCGGCACGAGGCATCCTTGAGGCCTTCCCACTCGGCGCCCCTGTCTGCTGCGTCTCTCCGGCCAAGCTTATCGAGCGGACGATCGTCTATTCAGAACACCACTCCCGCGAAACAACCTGTAGATGGGCAAAATTCTCCAGAACTGCGGCCAAACAAGCTCTGTGAAATATGTCTCGACAACTACTTCCCAAAAACTGGTGAATGGCCATGGACCCAAGATGAGAACTACAGAAGCGAACTACCCCGTGAAGCAACAAGATGGGGTCCTTTCGACACATGCCGTCTTCATAAGGTCTGTCGAGGAAGGCTGTCACTTCTATTCCCTGGTGCTTGAGGGTCTTCACAGGGCCCACTGCGGTCGGCAAGTTACACACAGAACAGAAGCCTGCGAGGCACTGCAATCCTTCAACGAAGCTTACTCCATACAAATAATGTCAATGAACAAGTACAACGGGAATTGGTGGATTCATGTCGAGAGGGAAAATGACACTAGTCCTTGGGGGAGACCTCAAACCATCATATATCTCAGTCCAACAACTCCCGTTGGTTTCACGGATGGCGAGGGTACTTCCCATTACCAGCATTCCCTCTATGGAAACTTTGTCCAACATAGCCTCAATACGAACATCACCCAGCATTCGGTCGATCAGATTAAAGACTGGCTACGAAAGTGGCAACAAACTCATGGGGAATGCAACGCCTCACGCCAGTCTGCTTCTCAGCCGGGACTTCCACCTGTACGCTTCATTAATCTTGGACTTGATCCAAGTCATATAGTCCGGCTCGTTGACGGGCAGTTGAATGACCCTGACAAGCCGGTATACATCAGCCTAAGCTACCGATGGACCGCGGAGACTGCAAAGTCCATCATGACAAGAGCGAACAGAGATCTATACTATGAATCCATTCCCGTCGGCGAATGGCCGCAGCTCTACAACGATATAGCCTCTGTGGCGCGTCGTCTGGGCGTACAATACATTTGGATCGACGCCCTATGCATCATGCAAGGCAACAAACAGGACTGGATCGAGCAGTCCATGATGATGGAAAAGGTCTATGAGAATGGTTTACTCAACTTCGCTGCCATTTTTGGAGAGCATTCACCTGGTCTGGAGTGTTCTCGCCTCCCTCTGAGCACCACACCATGTGTCGTGACTAGCCGTTCTACCGACACTGATGGGGCCGACAATGTTCATCACTGGGTAGCCAAAGTGGATTACAACGATTTCCTAGAGGCGGTCCCCAGCACACCTTTGTACACCAGAGGATGGACGTTACAAGAATGAGTCCTGTCGAAGAGGACAGTTCACTACGGGAAGCAGCTGTGTTGGGAATGTTTGTGTTCTGTGGGCTCTGAAGCGTTCCCCCGCCCCTCCGAGAAGTTTCAGAATGAGTCGAGACAGGAGGAGATCGAGGACCCAGCAAGGGCGATCAGAAAAGCGATCCAAGCCGGCGAGGACACCTCCCGAAATCCTTTGTCATCAACGGAATACCAAACTCAGCCCATTATATACCCGATATGGGTAGAGGTTGTGAAGAAATGAGACTGTGAGTGAAGTGGTGAACGGATTTTCAGAACCGCTTCTCAAGGAACTGATAGAACTGCCCCCATTCACTTGATATAAGACTAGATCGTGAGGGCATTTTCTCGTTTTATCATCACTGTTCGAAGAACTTAAGGGTTTGGTCCCCAAATAGTGAGATACATATATCTGCTTCTCAAAGTCTTAACATTCCTCAACGCTTGATCCAGAAACGGTAGCATTAGACGAATCAAGCCAGGTATCATCTTGGCCGCTCTCATATATGAGGTAAGTGATGATGACTTGCAATGAATTACCAACGGTCCAGCTGTCCAACAACCCAAACTCGTTCTCATCCAGTTGCCTCTTCACTCGATTCCAACCCTTCCAACCACAGGCTACTATCGCCTCCTTCTCAACGGATTGTCTATACAAGGCTATACAAGGCCAAAGAAGACTAGTCCAGGCAGGACAGGCACCAGCGCAGTCATGAAGTCTTTCAAATTCAGTCAACAACCCTGGCCTCGAATTGCTTGCTAGTGACACCATCAACCGGATATGAGTCGCAGAATATGGATAATTTTGTCATGTAGCTAGTCGTTCCAACGAACAACGGTTCAATGAGGTAACAGATGTCCTTACCATAACCTGCCATTGTATTGCATGTACAATAGTGAGTTTCCCCATCGGGATGAACAGCCTGGACTGAGGCCGTGGACTTCGAGTCCTTGGGACCAACGACCGGGACCAACAACCAGGACCAACGAGATCGACTCCTCGTGGCATGATAGGCAGTACCTCCAATCTCCTTTCGTCTTAAAAGTAAGCAACATGACGGCCGAGCCATTATCCCAATGTGACCCTAGCGGCTCGGCCAGACCAAAACGGAAGCATGAAGTTGAGTTCAAGTCTTACCACGACATCATCACCACCAACAGTCTGACAACAGTCAACCCCAAGGGTACGACAACCGACGATAACTTCATCATAACTGCCAAGTAGGTAACAAGACCCATTTAAGTGGGTCTCAAAAGCCCCAACTCCAGGCAGACTAGGCGGCGATCAATGGATTACAGGGTACTCCGGTCCGGAGTGAACTCATGGCTCATGCACATGTGTGTAAATTCGAAACAGATATCGGAGGTGTTCCGACCTCTCCCGGTGTGAGTCACTCGGTCGGGCACTCGGTCGGGCACTCGGTTTGCCTCTGTTGGAATTTGCCCCCTTCCCCCTCCCTCTTTCCTCCTTGCTCCTTCCCTCTGTGACTGGGACTGTGACTGGGATGGAGGCAGGTCACTCGCTCACAACTTTGTATGCGAGTATGGTGTGCTTTTGTGCATTTAAGATTTGGATTTATGTGGTTTGGCTTCGGGATGGAAGCTTCGTGGATCCGTGACTACGTGCCTCCGTGGTTCCTTCCATCCCGGTACTGACGAGGATGCTTCAGATGTTCGATGGTTGGATGGTTGGTTTGCCCGCACGAGATGAGAATGAAACAACCAGTATTGCTCTTGGAAACTGCCGGACGACAATAAAAGRCAACAAATGGCACTAGACAAGTTACACGACACTATTGGATCGCGAGGATAGTGTGAACGATGAACCGAGATGAGGAGGCAAAAATGGACCTGTCAGGCCTCTCATGCCTCTCGTACTTGCCATCCGTCTCATGCTTCACGGGTCTTCAGCTTCGTGCCTTCGTGTCTTCCTTATTCGTACCTCGTACCTTCCTCATCTTGAGACTTGAGTAAAGGCCGGCCGGTTATGAGCGGCCCATAGAGTCATGCCTTGGAAGAACGACGGTACGGCATGGTAAAGATGGGATTTGAAGAGTTTTCCCGCCGTGTGACACAGCACAGCACGTGGCGAGTGGTCTTGAAGGAAAATCGGATGGCAACCTCACTTGGGGTTTGCCCTCCGTCCGTTCCGGTGAAATTCGTTCCATGATATCCGGATGGCGAACGGTGAGTGAGTGGATGAATGAGTACGTAAGTGATAATGAATGAGAGTCATGCGAAGGTCTTACGATATGACCCACAGATAGAACAACACTCACTCACCTCACTTGGCATCATGTCATCCGTATGGTCTATTGATCGGTTCGTCCGCAGATCTCGTGTCGTGTAGTGTCCCGTTGCGGCTCGGTAGGCCTCTCCCGAGTCTCTGGTCTCGTGATCAAGTTTGGCTCACAATTCGTTTCTCTGGTTGCGAATGGTTGGCGTGTAGGCACGAAATGAGGCAGAACGGGCACGGTGTGAAGAATATTTGAATCTGTGCAGAAAGCATGTCAGAACACATTTTGTGTTTAATAAAGGTGTTCGATTCTGATAAGTTTGCAACTAGACCCATCCGGCTGGTTAAGTAACCGGGTGTGTGCGTCTGTATAGTTCCATTTTGTTTGCCTGTAAACTAAACTCGACGATCGACCGATGATACGAAGGTTTCGATGTTCTCGGTGCGTGCGAGTGTGTTTAACGAAGGGACGAACGGAGGAGGTTCGAGAGCGGTTCCAAGGAATGTGTGAAATTAAGATCCCAAATCTTATTCGTGTGGATTGCCAAGTATGGCTTCTTAAGCATAGCGAGAGAGTTCAGGAACCTGGCAAGCCATTCGACTTCGTCGGTTTGGTCGTCCGCGAGTGAAAGCCGTTGTCGGATATTCCCAAGCCGAGATTTCTCTACCGTATTTGTTCGTATGCGCTGCCTTTGCGCCCTGCTCCTGGTTGCGGTTGTAAAGATATATGCTCCTCCAAATCCATTATGCTCATAAGGACGTTCCATGTGTTTGCCTCCCATGCCCTGAATTCGCCAAGCGTCCAGAAGACGCGGATATCATCGTGCAAGATAAAAGAAAGAAGAAAGACTGTAAACACAACAAACGGACACAACCATCGCCCCTCATCGTACACTAAACTACAACCACCGGTTCGCCAGCGCAAAAGGCAAAACAAAGCACGAGCCCAACCATCCCAATGCCATTTCCCAGATCCAGGACAATGCATGCATAAAGTGCTTTTAGCCTGTTTCCTTGGGTGCCCCATCTAAGCCGTCTAGCTCGATGTTCCCAAGGTTGGACTGCAAATCTTAACTCCAGCGCGCCGCCTTCCATTTTTCCCCAAGTGAACATATGGAATTATAAGCTTGTCACAAAAGCAGATAGTGATAAAAATGTGCTGCTAAATGCGGACGTGACGTAACGTAAAGGATATTACGAATAATAATCGCAACTGCTTAGCAAAGAATCCCATCCCACATCCCGGGACCACCGATACCACCCATGGCGGGATGAAGTGCTGAGATTGCAGGCCGAGCGTCTTCCACCGAGAAACAGAGCCGCTTGTAACTCTCATCGGAGAAGGAGCGGACCGGCATCTGGCGGGATGGTTTCACAGAGTCCATGCCAGAAAGAAGGTCGCGAACGTTGTCCTGCAGAGGCTTGTCGGTAGAAGGAGCCCTAGCACGCTTCATTCCCGCTCTAGCCGGAAGATCACTGCCCTGACGGCGCAAGTCTTGAAGAGCAAGTGCAGCGACCTTGTAGTCATTGAGGTTCTGGCCCGCTGGATCCATGTAGCAGGACTCGGGCGAAAGCGTCAAGGTATTGCCTCCATAGGTTTCGTGAGCCGAAACAATAACTGGCTGTAGACCATACTTCTCACCCTCCTGCTTTCCATACTGGTAGCGCGCCTGAGCATCCGAGTTGGACGACGGCGCACTTTCCACGGAAGTAGCGGAGAAAGAAGAAGATCGGGACAGTTGCGACGAATCGGAAACCATGGATTCGGGGGAAGACGCAGTAGAGACGCTGTTGGCAAGAGACGAGCGGCGGGTAAGATAAGGGGGAGATGAAGCCGAAGGCCACCGATCCGAGACCTGAGCAGCCGTTGCGTGAGAAGCCTGATGCATAGCGTATCCCATCGATGAGCCCTTTGCAAGAAGACAAGACACAGCACTCACTGCAGGAGTACTGGTCATTGCGCGCAGCTGAGGAGTGGGACGGGGGCTCGGGAGCAAGCCAAGCGCCGGAGCCATGCGGCACTCCGCTTGCACGGCGAAAGGGCTTGGTTCCATAACAGCAGGAGTTGCCATCGGAGCCGGAATCCTAGCGCGGCACTCAACCTTGCTCTCGAAAGGGGAAGAACGCTCAAACGGAGGCGTGTAGAGCGATCTGGCGACAGCCGGCACAATAACAGGCGATCTCTGCTGGAACCAGGAGGCCACTTTCTCGACGTTATCCAACTCTGGAGTCAACTTGCGGATAGCGTTCTTGTAGTTGGCGCATTGCTGCTGATAGATCTGCTGGGCTGCAGAACCAGAGCAGGGTGGAAGCGACGGGTTGAGCTTAGCCATGCACTCAGTCCACCGCTCATATAAGTGGTCTGGGATGTGCAGCTTCCAGTTGACCGCCAAGAGAAAAGCCATCTCATTCTGATTGATCTCCTTGACATTGAGGCCAGAGATCTTGCTCCAGGCCTTTGCCGAGTAGTTCCTGTCCTGCAGATACTTGGAAGCCAAAATCAGAGCAGCAAGGAACATACGGCGCCCACACTGGAGACCCGGGTTCTCAAGGCAATCGCGAGGCTGTTCCATGGTGAAGTCGCACGCAGGGATGTGGGGCTTGATCAGGATCAAGTAGTACAGTGCAACCGTCAAGGTGGAATAGCTGGAACGCGAGCGCTTGAGCGTCTCCTGGATGAACTGGCGCAGCGAAAGCCCCGGGTTCGCTCCATTGCCGTTGCGAGGGCAGGCCGAAGACAAAGGCCAAATGGCTTCGACGGTCAAGGTGGCTGCATCTAAGAAAGATATTTGAGTATATGTCCATCAAGAAAACCAGTAGTAGATACTCCTTACCGACAACGGTGTCAACGAAGTTAACTTTACGGTCATCTTGTCTCACTAGAGAGGGCGGATGTCCGGTACGAGAGGTCGCTGAGCGGTTTGTGCGCCGGGGGTTTTGTCTCAAAAGACGGTCGCCCTTGGCCTGTTCAGCGCAACTCTTTTGCCAGTGACTAACATGCTTTACGGACGGTTCACAAAGGCTCTCGACAGAGCTGATGGAAGTTTGCGACAAGTTCGAAAACTGCGTGGGAAAAGAAAAGGTGCGGTAAGATTGTTCGGTGTCGGATGCGCTCGAGCGGGAATCATCCGAGTCTTGGGACGAAGTAGTGTTGGATGGGACCGAGATTAAAGAAGAAACCGAAAAAAGGGAACCGACGGAGGTGTAGGAGGTTAGGGTGGTTGTGGGATATGAGACGTTTCGAAGAAGCGAGCTGCAGCGGGGGTGCACGCGACGTTCGCTGCTGAGATTCATGGTGCACTTATGGTGGTTGAAAGCAAAACCAAGTACCTCCAGCCGCCGTCTTGTTGGAGTATCGACCGATTAGACCGTTAGAGTATTGAACAGATCGTGAACCTATCGAGATGCAAGCTTCACCAGCAAGGCAAAGCAAAGTATGTCGAAGAGGAGAGAGAATATCCTAGAGCAGCAAAGCGCAGGAATTCAAAGTTCCACGATTGAAGAACGGACCGGAAGATACGACAGAGACGGCGACTGGAGTAATGTGTTTAAGCGCAAGATGCATCGTTTCGTGGATGATTTCGCCGGGGTTGAACGGGGGCGAAAGGGGGGGTGCTTATGGTAGGCTTAGTATGCTACCATATGCGCGACTCGGAATGGACGTTGTCTAAGTGTATCGTTTCGAGGTGGTTATGCCTCGTTAAAGGCTTTGTCGTTAAAGGCGTGAAGACCGTTGAATATGTTCGAGTCGGAGAGGGTAAGGAGTGTTGTTGTAGTAGTTGCGGTTAGCGTGTGGTGGGTTGGTGTGTAATGGTGTTGTCGTCGACGGTGCTGTGATGAGGTGGTTGCGATACGATGGTGATGTCGGTGTGGGTTGGTGATGGTAACGCCGTGCAGACTGGATATGCAAGGTACAGACTAGGAAGCTGGCTTGATGTGGGGGAGGCAGACGACGTGTCTGGTCGGCTTGTTTTAAAAGGCGTGGACGGCGATGTGTGGTGGTGACGATGCACCCCCGTTGTCGGATGGGAGTAGGCGAGAAAGGGTGACTCTTCGCGGGCGCGTGTCCTTATCCTTCTGGGATCGAGGCGGCGAACAGCAAAAAGACTCGACCAGCTGCCTGCGGGCACTGTGAGTGACTTGGACTTGGAGTGCGATAGGGACCTGATGGGCGGGTCTTGTTGGTCTTGCGCTGGACCGCTGACCTGCTGGGCCTGATGGGGACCTGATGGGGACCTGATGGAACCGGATGGGGGGCGACCCTGGTCTGCCGTCTCCTCTTGATGACTCTTCCCTTTTTCGCACGCGCTGGCTTGGGTCGTGACTGAGTGGCGAAGGAGCCCTAGCAACGGAAGGGAATCGATTCGATGGATCTCTTTGCCGCCAGAGACAATTACAACGGGTCGGAAATTGGTTAAGAAGGGTAACAGGTGGCTGCAACTGGCAAGGTTCACCTGTGTAAAATGTGCAAAGTGCGATGTGCAATGTGCGATGTGGATGAGTGACGGGATGTTCTTTCTGTGTGTGGTGACAGGTGCCTGTGCTAACACTTTTCTTCAGCGCACTTTTACAGTGGTGTGACCAGCCTCCCAAGACGGAAGCCTGAAAATGGATCTCGTTTGGCTGTTTTTAGTAGGCTCGGCTGTGGCGAGCAATTGACGTTGCGGTGAGTAATAATGAAGGCAGTGATTGTCTTGATGAAGCAGGTGAAGCAAAGAACCTGTTTGCCTCTGCCGTGCTTCTTTGTCGTATGGGCAGGTGGTGTTGTGTGCTAAGGAGTGAGTCTTTCCCGGTCTTCAGCGGAGAGGGGAGAGAGTCGCCGGATGCCGATTCGGTCTGGTGATGAATGGGAGAATAGGCAGTTGTTGTGTATGTGGTGTGTCTTCTCGTTGAAAACCCTGACTGACGGTCTATGACTGGTCTGGGCTCTTCCACTTGTTGGTCCTTGTTGATTTTCCTTTGTCGCAGGGTCAAGCGAATGCCGCACGGAAAAGGAGAATACGGCTTCAGACAAACACCAGGCAGCGACGCACAGATGGGACGGGGCCTTGCGAGGGTGGGAAACTTGGATAGATTAAAAGAGTTTTTGGTTATTTGGCGATGATGGTGGTTGTGACGATGTGGGCGTAAGAGAAAGAGGCGTGCAAATACACCAGATCTATCACGCAGACTACAAATTTGGGGGAAACTTGAGTCGCGATCGTCTTAGATCTTGGAGGAATACATGGCTGCTGTGCTGGTCAGAGAAAAGGGAGGATTGAGAGACGAAAGCGTGGGTGTCGATGCGTTTTGAAGGTGGTGACGCTTTGCTGCCACCGGATTTCTCTTCCTCCCCAGACCCGGAAGTGGTCGGTACTCGATGGAGTAACAGGAATTGCCGGCCCGTCCGTGGGATTTGGCACAATTGGGGAACTCCGGCAGTTAGCAGGCCGGGGTACCTTTTTGCAAAGTTCTCCCCTTTCTGCCTGTTCGCTCCGCGTTGACGCATGGGAATCACCTTCCATGCATAGAGCTACGATGTGCCTCCACTTCAGGCCATCCGCTGCAAGGTCGCCTGGTCACTATCTGATGGTATTTGATATGGGAAGTGGATGGGGCAGGTCCAGCTGAATATCTACGCTTTCGTTTTCATGATTTCCCCTCTTTGCAAAGGATTTGCTTCACTTGACGAATTGCCTATGGTTTTTTAAGCTTCCAGTTGTCCTAACCGCTTCTCATCGTCGTTGTGGGCGCCATCAGACTCTCGTCCGCCCCTTTCTTTCTCTAATTGTTAAGTCTCCCTTCGGCCGCCGGCACCAGATACTCTTTCACTCAACACCGCGCGACATCACCCAGTTTCAACTCGAAATCGTGTGCAGCGAGAAAGGAGGGAAGGGTTGCAAGGCCGCAACACACTGAGTGGCCCTCGCACTGCTATTGCTGCAAGTTGGCGGGGGTGCGGTTGTGTGCGACTTGCCATCTCATTCGCTGGTTTGCCTGGGTCGCTCATTCGGATTCATTCATCCAGAACGACCAGAAAGGCAGCACGGGCAAGAAAGGAAGGTTGGTTGAACCAGACTTCGAATAGATCCCTTGTCTAGTGTGTCCTTACCCAGAAGCCTGAAGCGGCTTATGCCGGGAAACGCGGGCGCAGACTTCATCATCACCATCACCACCACCCGAAGACGCCGACGGTCTGTGGGATTGCACACAATGGAAGGTCGTGTCTTTGGTTTGTTCAAAGGGTGGTAGGAGATGGTATGTAGACAGTCTCAAGATCCTCATGAAGCAGACCGACGACCCTTCAAACCACGGATGGTGTTGGCGGCCCCTTTTCCTGAACTCCTAGGCTGAGTTTGCAGTGTGACTCAAACGGCGTCCAGCAAGCAACAGCACCGGTCGAGAACACAACCATAGCACAGCTGAAGTGGCGCGAGAGTGGTTTGTTCCGTCCAGAGTGTGTGTGCGGTTGTACAGGCCCAACAGGCAAACCAAGAGGGGTCGCGACACATGTCTATGTCTTGAGGAGTTGCCGTTGCCACAGAGAAAGCAGCACACCATTATCAGCCGAAGGTAAAAAGCGAAGGCAAATCAGAGTCACCAATGGAATTCTCAGTTGCTGGTAAGGTTGCAACAGGGCAGCAACATAATGTTTGCGAGGCCTGTGAGGCCCACAGCAGAGCTGAATGAATTTTCTGTCCCACCGCAAGAGATGCAGTTTGAGTCAAACTTTACATCACAAAGACAAATCTCGTGGATGAAGATGATGAAAGTCTGATTTTCTGCTTCAACTGCTGCAAAACACCATGCACTAACAAGCACTAACAATTATGGAATTAGGGTCCAACTGCCAAGGCCTTGATACCCCACTAGCCCCTCCTCCTGCCAATCTCATCCAATCACCGCCGAGAGAAAACCAAGCCACGAACCAGTTCCCGTCTCCACTTGCTTTTTGGCTTCCACTTTCCTTTGTTCCCTTCGAGTGACGCATCGCCAAACTTGGCAAGCATTCTCGGCAGGCCTCTTTCTCAGTCCCTTCCTTCAAGTTCACAGCCGCACCGCCATGACGATTGCCAGGTTAATTTTATCACAGCAAGCGCGACACAGCCTTGGAGGCATGCCAGTCCTCAAGAGTCTGATGTTTGCAAAGAACATCCGACTTCATGGGCGACAGTTTGACTCGACATTGCATGGACTACTACATGCGTCTGAAGAGATCCAGCTGCTGGTTCTTCGGACCGGTTTCATGTTAGAGTGTTGGCATCAACCCTCCCGGCCAGTTCAAACAACACCCGGATATTCTGCCACTTTGCAAACGATCACAGACATGCATTTTAGTGTTTGCACATCCTCGCCGTCGATCATGCCCTTCTGTTGACTTTTTAAGCCGCGGTTACGATCGCGGTTGCGGTTGCGGCTATGACACAGCTACGCGGCTTCCCCACATAATTCGGGCTTCAATCTTGCGTCTTAGGCTGTGCCAGAGCCCCAACAACCGTCAATCCGCAATGCCTCCGCAATGCCTTCTTTGACACTCCTAGAAATGCCCGCAGTGGTCAGTGAACAACAAATCCTGTCCTTGTGAGACCATGAATACAAGTGAGAGCTGGCTGTGGACTTGCTGTGTAAAATAACACCACTCTCGCAGACCATTCTGCCTCGTCTTTTTCGAATCCGAGACACTCGAGACACCACTGCAACCTCCTGCCCCTCGAAACCAGAACTATAGGCATTCCATGGTTCCGACAGTGTGTCGATGATAACAATCCTCCAGGTAATTGCCTGTCCGCTGTGAACCATGATGGCGAGAAAAGCTTGTGAAGCTGCAAGAGGTCACTGACAAGAATGTTGGTCACAACCAATCCCACTCGAGCCATACTTGATGATCCGGTGTAATCCAATAGGTTCATCATGATCACTCATGGAAATGCGGCCCTGTGGCACAATATCAAACCTCCAATAAACCGAGAAATGGCATTAAGACGTCGAAAAGCATCAGATAATCACCAGCCTTTCCTTCGTTTCCGCAAAATTCATCAAGAGCAGCTGCCAGCATCATCAATATGAAGACCCTAATTTCCCGTTGCTACAACGCCATGAAATTGGCACCGGAGATCCCCGCGTTACCAGGTGCTCACAAGATGCTGGCTGGTAGCTCACTTGCTCATTCGAACGCAGTGCGACCAACGGCATTGCCGTCGAAACGTCAGGCCAAGAAAGCCCCCGACTTAATGCGTATGTAGAGGTATAACCCCAACCCTAGCGTTGCCTATATCGCACCGCATCGCGCCGCCGTCGCAACTTTGGCGTTTCACCATTCACCACAAAAATGAGTCAACTTTGCTGCCGTCACCTCATCCCGCGATAGTGACCAGACAATCTAGGCGATACACCACAGAGCGATATCGGACACACCTATCAACAATGTGGCACTCGCTGTCAACACAATATCGGGGAACATATTGCGCCAGACTTCTGGACTCCGAAGAACCAACAGCCCAAAATAGGTCTCGAAGGAATTGACTGACTGAGGAGATGAGCCTCACGGTTCCAGCTAAGCTTTCAGCTCCATTTTGATTCGGAGTCATCAGAGAACTCCGGAAAGGTCTTATGGAAGATCCCCAATTTCCATTTCCGCCAAGTTTTGAACAAGGTCTTACCAACATGAAATTCTATCTAGCTTGTGAGGGAGTTGTGACCTTGGTTGATACATAGCACGACGACAACGCTGCCAACATACAGAAACTACAGAAGAGTCATCGGTCATGTGCTACACTTCGGCCGAAACTCTAGCGGACAATGATGTAAAGAATCCCGGGAGTCGGGGAACTCTGCCACTCTGGCAGGTTGGGGGAACCCAGAGTTCGAGAACAACAAAACTACGGGGTACGCTACTATGTAGATTCCATTGGGTCGTGGTTTTGGACTCTGGTTCGTGATAACAGCCATCATCCATGGTTTGTTGGTTTTGTTTACTTTGGTGGAGAATCGGCCGCGGCGGCACAATGCATGGAGAAGCTACGGGGTAACCGTGAAAGATGGGTCCCACCGATAAGGACAACAAGGTTCACGATAGAGAATTGCCCGGGTGATTTTACACACTGAAAGCCTGTTACGTATGCTGCGGGCCTGCAGGTGTTTGAGAGAATTCTTCCGCATCGGGCCATTTTCTTGACTTTAGGATATGCGAAGATTCCACTCATCGTGAAGTTGAGAGAGAAAAAGCCAACAAAAAAGACCTTTTCTTGGCAAGGGAAAAGGCTCAACTTGTAGACTTTTTCGAATGCGTTCTGCATAGCGGCATTTTTGCATTCTTCAGAGTTTGTTCTCAAGTCGTACGGTTTCTCGAACTTTGCAGTCTTTATGTCATTGTCGACTCATGAATGGTTCGTCGTCATAAACCGGCATTTCCCATCTGTTCGAAGTTCAACTTCATTGATGCAAATGCATTTCACAATTCTCACACAAGCGCTGGAGCGGCTACTAAACAGCCCCGTCGGTGAGCTTACAACATTTCCTTGAAAAGCTGAATAACACCTCCGTGTCTTCCAAGATCTAGCATGAATCACCACGGAGATTAGAAAGCCCACGGCTACCATTAGCTGCCTACCTGCCTACCTGCCTGCTATAAGCGATCGATACTATCGCTTATTTCGCCTCGGACGCCTGTCAGTTACGAGGTGACAATCCCCGAGCCCTCTGCAAGGCAACCGGACAAAAACAGGCAGGGTTAGAACTCCCTCCCTGCTCCCATGTTCCGGCCGATACTCGATTGCCTCGCTCCCTCCCGGACTTGTCAAAGTTGCAGCAAGCCCGGGCAGCAGCGGGAGGGATGGAAGGGACAGGCAGAAACCCCACAAACTCATTGTAACCTCTGGTTATCCTGGGGCTGGCAAGCTGACTGGATGGGAGTTTCTTCGAGTCCGAGCCTTTTACTACTGGAGAACTTCGCGACTTTGCATCTCCCGAAGATGCACATGCAGGTCGGACCGCTTCAGCTAAGACAAAAGCTACGCCATTGAGGCTTTGAAGACCTCTGGATCTCTGGTTCCCGAGTGGCTGGTTGTTGGTGAAGAGGCTTGCCTCACCGAGAGCCGCAATGGCTACCATTCAGCATATCAAAATCTTGTGGCGTTGTGAATGATGAGTTTCCGAAAGGAAGATACAGGTTCTGAAGTTGAAGATGTGCACTTCACATTTGCCCGATGGGGGTTTGTCCTAGACAGTGTCCACTCAACTCCCTCGACCGTATCGAGTGAGATAGTGGGATACGTACCGGTGTCGCCCACCTTTCCCGGAAGCAGTGATGATTCCGCTTTCGGATTTCGTTTTCCAACTTCATTCCACCCAAACTGGAAGAATCTCGATGCACTTTTACCGACAACACAACATCTCGATACCGACATTTTCACAACTCCCCCTACCCTCGAATACCGCTAGTATAGGTCGCCCAGTTGGCAGCACCACCAAAGGATCACCAAGTACCACCAGGTTGTACACGTATCGCGGTGTAGACAAGTCATAAGCCCACAAACAACTTCAACAACTTGAAACATGCTCTAAAGTCGGTCCCAAATGCTAAACTAAAGCATGATGACGAACACCCAACTTCTAGGCCCGGCTCTTTACCAAGTCCCGTCTTCTCGGGACGGAGAACCTAGAACCGTGAACCGCTCGTAGTGGGACCCGCCAAAAACCGGGGCCGTGATCTTGTTCAACTCCATCGATGTCTTCGCACAGTTGTAATTTTTCCGCAAACCCAGAAAACCCGCGGATGGAAACCCATCCATTCAGCTCTCCCGTATGTATCCGCCTCGCTAGACTCCCTGTGGAATGGAATCTTTTTCATTCATTATTCGAGAAGTCTCCTCGAAGCATTTCACCGTGACAACCGTCCTTGACATCCTCTAGTCGCTCCAGGCAGAGCCAGGAAGGCGCTGTCAGGACTTCCAAGGCAAAGGCAAGGTTCCCAAGTCTTTCGACAAGACGACACACCCAGAGATTTGTCGGCCAGCGCTCTCCAGCGGCCCACGCAGCGCGCACAAAGTACATAAGAAAAAAAATATGCGGAAGAAGTGGAAGAAATGCGGAAGATAGCCAAAAAGGTACGCATTTCCCACAATCTGCAGTTTTACTTTCGTAACAATTTTGTCGTCCGTCATCAAGAAAAGTGCAAAATACTTTTGAAGTTCATGTTCCACTGAACATCCGGGACCCCGAATTCTACCCCACAACACGGAAGCTTCGTTGGGCCCGACCGCTTTCTGGTGTGCTCCCGCTTTCCGAAGGCCGAAGTGGGGCAGATTGCCTGCCCAACCCGCCCGAGCCAGCCCGTGTGGGCGGCTCGGCGACTGACCCGGTGGACGTGGTCACGGCGAACCGCGGCGGTCGAGGGCGAGCTCGTCACTCATCAGCGCTGGCGCTGCTGGCAGATCGGTGACAGTTCATCAGCAACTGTGGGCCCCTTCCACCTCAAGCGGCCAGCATGCTGCACGACCCAGCAGGAGGGACAAGTCACGGGTGCGGTCAGCATGCCCACAATCCTTCAACTAACCATGAAAATGATCGCGATGAAGGATCGATGATGTGGAAGTTCCGGGCTCGACAGCTCACCACATTTCACACAGGCCCATCTCATTCGTGACCGACTCACCAGAGTCACACCTCTGTTTCTTGGACCGCTAACACGCCGGTAACTTTTGGGCATCACCTCCATTCCTACACCTACCGTTATGTTGGAAACAAGAGTTGTGGTCAGGCTTCCATCGCCACACCCTCCTTCTTCCCAGCTCTACCAGCCTGACCAGGCTAGCAGGTCTCGCTGATACCACACCTTCAAAGTTTTCGGACAAGGCAAGGCGAATATGTACCTATATACGAACTCCGGAGACTCGCAATGGGAAACGTAGGAATGTAAATTATTGCGATGAGCAAAGCCCAAGCAGGTTGGGGGCGGAGTTTTTCGGGATTTCCCCTTTGAGATCAACCGTCGATTATTCTTTCGTGGTAACAGAAATAAAAGCCAGGGAGAAACAGGTAACAGGGGGTGCAAGGCAGGGTAGGCAGGGCAGGCAGCAGTCTCACACCTCCATTTTCAGTTTTCACTGGAGGGCAATACTCGTCAAATTGAGGGCCAGAACTTAAGTTGTGGCAGATTGTCGGTCTGTCAGTCTTGGGTGGGGGGGGATTAATCCGATCTGTTTATAGCCCCCTTTTTGGGCGTTGATCGGGGATGTTATTGGTAGGTTTAGGTCGTGGAGTTTTTATCATTTTGATGGTTTAGTGAATGAGTGAACACTGTTTGAGTGATATGAGTTTTTTCAATTACTATCAAGTTATTAACAACTTCTTGTGACACTCCCATAAACATCCTGGTGTGTTCAATATTGACTCTGATAGACTATTCTCTGCTGACTCTGCCTTGTGTTCGTTACTCCCAACCTGGCCGTAGAGTATCCTCAGGGTGTTCTCTTGTAGCAACGCCCAATCGTATACGCTCTTCACATCCAGCAACGGAGCAAGAACCAGGCAACTTCTCCCGGTGAGCAACACGATGTGGACCCAAGGTGAGGTGAGATTCCAAGTTTTTAGACCCAGTCGGTGAGTAAGCCGCACTGCAAAACCGTGTCAGCAAGTGAGACACCCAAGTGGGTAAGGGTAATAGCAAAATATTCTTCCTGTCAGCAATCAGCCAATCGAGATCGTGATCATTTCGACACGATGAACTCTGAGACAGGGTGTCGAGTTAGGTGCTGGCGCGGGAAGTTCCATATGTCCTAAACGGGAACTCAAGAAGTTCCGAGGTTGAATGCCCATGACAGGGGCGGTTATGGCATACCTTTGAGCTCTCACGCCTTTTGGGTTAAGCCGAGGAGTGCATTCTTACACGGAGTGTTGAGTCGTGGCCCGGAACGGGTCCCTGAGCCAGAAAAGAATGTCACCAGTCTCGTTTCCTGAGATTCACAGTCAGTCAGAACGATTCACTGTACGAGCGGGTAGGCAGGTAAGCACGAGCCGTGACTGCGATAAGTGAATGTAAGTGCGAGTGCTAGTGTGAGTGTGAGTAAGATGCCGAGACGGTTGGTTGGGTTGGTGTTAGTCGGTCGGTTGTGGTTGGTTCGCCGAACGGAATGAAACACAGGACTGACCGTAGTAGCGAGCGGCGTGTTGAATCGGGTTAATTATCCGCCGACGGCCGACGACAAGCGGTTGTATCGTTTGGTTGGTGACTTCAACGTCTTCTGCTCGTCGCAAAGATGACTTCCGGTTACGTTGGGTGCATATGTGGCCGTATGTCGAGCGGGTGATTACGCCCTTCCATGTACACTGATTGCTTCCATACTTCCATATCACTCTCTGCTATGGTAATGGTACTGTCTCCACAACTAGTACTCGTATCACGACCCTACCAGAAGGTTTTCCATCGTACTTGTACTGACTTTGTGCCCAACGGGGTACGGAACTCGTCACTCGATCATTATGGCTGGGCCGGATGTTCCGCCGCCATGGCCACGGGGAATGACACTGAACCATATCACTTGAGTAACCTCGTACGCTTGGGAGTCACAGTCCGTATAAGTAATTGAAAAGCTTGAAGACCATTTGGGAGGCTTGTACAAAGTGGTCAACGTGTCGGTTGCACTGTGACTGGCGAGTGTTCGAGGCGTTCTCATTGACCAGTACACATGAGCCATCGATGTTCAATTGAACAAAGTGCCCCAGTCCATCGGTATTGGGGCAATGGCATCCGGACCGACAACAGATGGTTGCGGCCGTGCAAAGACGCAGGAGAATTCGCAAAGAAGCCTCGAGTAATCATTGCGGTTGTCGAATACCAGTTGAGTGCTGTAAATCCCGAGACATCCTCCATGAGCAGAACATCAAGAAGTCCTTTTCCCTTACAAGCATCACGATATCCCTTTCTCGTAACAGGAAGGTTAGCATTATGGCATAGTCATTCCTCGTCCATCGTAGTTGCCTTGAAAAGAGACTCTGCCAGTGAGTACTGGGACTTCTATCACATTAGATGCTTGGGAAGGCACGATTCATTCACGAAGATCACGAAGACGAGAATCGCAACACTTGCACAAAATGCATGAATTGAAGGAAACTGTCGCGCAATTCACAATTTTATTCAAAATTCTGCCAATGCCCTAACTCGTCCCTCCAAAATAGTTTTCCAAACATCTGCCCTCGAGAATCGCTTTGATGATCATGATACTCGATTTGCCTTTTCCGTCCGCCGAACTTCTGAAACTTGTGCTTTCGAACCTGATGTACAATGCCTGAAATGACACTCCGACTCGTACCCAGTCATGTATGCTGTCCATGCCGATGTCTTCAGCAAGCTCCTTTCCGCGAACGAGTCTTTGCTCCGTCCATCTCTGGATATACCTGGACAAACAAGTGTCCAGCTCCCATGCGCCGATCAGAGTATTTTTTCGTTTCATCATTTCCGACGCATATCCTGAGACCAGCAGACAACAAACTTCAAGCATCGATAACCCTGAGTAATAAATGATCGTAAAACGCCCGAAGAGTCCCTCGTCCATAATCCCACAAAAATATCCAGCTCCCAACTCTCGATCAGAACACAACCAAACCCAAAGACAAACTTTCAAACAACTCGAACTCGCAACGCTTGATGATACACGACTTGGAAATCCCTCGAAATAAGAATCAGATAGAATAGAGATCAGCCCGGGAATCGAACCCAGAACCTTCTGCCTGTCAAGACAAATGCTCATAGCCAACGAGCTAGCATGACCTTTTTCTTCTTTTTCTTCTGAGAAAAAAGTAGAAAAAAAAAGCAACCCGCTTTTCCACGAGCTGCTAAAAAAAAAAAAACCGAAAAAAAGGACCAAAACCTGAAACTCGTGACTCGACTCGACTCGATAGATGGTAAATGTGATTCTCCCGTGGAAGAATCGGTGCCCGATTGGCGAGAATGGTGAGATAGTGAGGATAGCGAGGCGGATAGATAGGTTTGTTGTGAGGTAATGGTAGTGGTAGAGTGGGAAGAAGGGTCCGTAGACATGAGGCTCGGTTGGGAGAGAGCTGCTCTTCTTCTTCCTTCAGCTGAATTGTGGTCAATCGACTCGACTCGATCGTGATTCCTCGGGCGGTAAAGGTGGGTTGGTGGTGAGTGAGGATCGTAAGGATAATGGCGAGGTCGGAAGCGGTTTGCAGTGAGATAATGGTAGCGGGGAATAGGGCCGGTATAGACTTGAAGCCGTGTTTGGGAGAGACTTCTTCTGCTTTTTCCTTCAACCAACTAATGCTGTTCTGTTCTGACAACGACGACGACGACGACTATCAAGTGGCCCGCAGCCGAGGGGTGAAAGTGCACCTGTGGCCAACACGCCCCCTCGTTGTTTGCTAAGCCATCACCGCACGCGTCTCGAAGTCTTGTTGATAAGGAGAAATCATCTTCTCCAGTTCTTCATGGTGGTCCAACCAGACTTGATCCCAGTTGGACGAGGAGCAGCTGGACGAGGAGGGAGCTGCTTCGTCATGATTGCTTTCGGCTTATTGCCCGCGAGTAGATCGAGTCGGCCAAGAAGCTCAAACCATTTGGGGTTGGCTACCTGAATATGCATCATCAGATCTTGCATACTGGTCTGGTCCACGTGGAGAATGGTCCCGTTCCTCTCCCAGCATTTGGGTTTCGTGAAGATGCCCAAAGCAAAGAGAGGAACAAGGAGGACATTCTCCACGTGGACCCACGAACCTTTTGGCTTGGGCCAAGCCCCCTTGGAAAGGCGGAGGAAAGCCCTCTGGCTGCTGGACCTCTGGGTTCCGGCAAAGGACCGGAAATGGTCGGCGTCCTTGGCATAAGAGCGACCCGAGGTCCATGGTGCCCGCCACCCATCCCACGGCCCCGCCCCGTGGGCCGAGACTGTGGTGACGAGGGCGTAAGTTGAAGTCTTACGTAGGATAATAACCGGATGTCCCGAAGCACCCTTCATATAATGGTTTGGGTTTAGACGCAAAAGCCTGGCTTTTTCGCTCTTGCTGAACTGGAACCATTCGAAGAGGAAGGCGACATCGCCAGTGGTAAATTGAGACATCTTAAAATAAAAGATTATTGTAAATATGAGTAGATGTTGTAGCTGGTTGAGTAATGGAAGCTGGCAACGAAGTGTGGAGAAAAGAAAGAGAAGGGGAATGACAAGAAGTCGGACGGGAAAGCCTTATATAAGGTAGGTTTATGAAATAGAGCACTGCTCCTCTTCTCACATGTCCAGAGCCCGAGTGCATACACCTCAATAATCGATGCTGAGATGACTGTATCTCGCACTAATAGTCGGTCATCGAGGGAGTGCATACAGGAGAAAGACTCTGGCTGAAAACTGCATATGTCTGCATTTGCCACGTAGCCTCCTTGTGAAGAGACACTTGCGGCGGACATTCGGATTTGGAGCCGCACTTGTTCGAAGAGTAGAATCTCACATCAACCAGGCTCTGTACCTCTTGTCGCCGTGTTTGGTTGTGCGGTATATTTGTGCAAAAAGGGGGCATAAACGGACGGAGACGGCGGAAGTCAAGGAGGACACTCGCCATTTCCATTACCACTGAAACTTGAGTGTAGTCAGCATCAAAAGAAGCTTGATATGCAGAACCTGTGAATTACCGTGCATGGCGCAGATGCCTGTTGACTTCAAGGTTCGGTGTTCGGAGTGAACCTGCAGTCGGCACGCTGTGCAGGCCAGACGCTCTCCCTATGATGATAGCACATGAACAAGTTTCAACTCGCTAGGCCTACAGAAAAGCATCAGCAGAGTCCCTCCAGACCTCCGTCACTGGTATGGCTGCTGAAGTTTGGATATTTTTCTGTACCAGGTCTCTCAACATTCGACCTACCTTGAGTAATGGCCTCCTAGCTCTGACCTCGACTTCTGTAGAGGCAAGCAAATGCCGGATTACTACATCCCAGGCACTTCTTGAAGCAGGGGAACTTGCCCGGTTGAGATTCTTTTCAACATATTGACCAATGAGGAATCTATGTGGGAGAGTCCCTGCGTCCCAAGGGATCTCGATAGTGCCMGGGGAGGGAACACGTTCTCGACTGTAGACGCACATTTTGCATGCTTTTCAGCAAGTCGTGTACATATCACCACTTCCTAATTTTGATATAGAGTCAACTTCACTCATCGCCTGCTATGCGACACTTGCTGCTGTTATTTGGTCCGAATTTTCCATTAGGCTCCCACTCCAGCGGACTGCACGGGGAAATCCGGTTACATCACCGACATCTGTAGGTATGTAAATTAGCATGTGTTAGGAAAGGTGAGGAAGGTCTGGGATACTTAAACTTCTAATGTCCCATCCATCTTCTCGTGCTTTACACCACTCCTTTTCTCCTTTCGAAACCTCTTTGGACGTCACACTGAACAACCCTAAGAGCACCTTGAGAATGACTCTTGAAACTTTTGTTACTAGTGTCAAATGTCTCTCTATCCATGCCCAAACACCTTCCATCATCCCTCTCTGTCCTCGCTCGCCGATGTCTCCTTTTCGAATATCGTTCGGAGGCCTAAGATAACGAGCGGAGAGCAGAGATCACGCCCTAATCTTGCAGAAGTCGATGACGACACGGCGTATGCAAAAGAACTGAAAAATTTTAGTCACGGAAGCCGGAATATCCAGTCTTAACTTTGATATGTGGCCAGAATGTCCGCCGCTGTGGTGGCTAGCGTGTCAGAGAAACACGGGTGGTTACGAGGAGCCAAAACGTACATGTGAGGTTCGGCCTTCATCGGGGAGGGGAAAAGAGTACTTCAACACAACATTACCTTCTTCCGGCAATCCGACACAGATGACGACTCCTCAATTCTCAACACCTCCGGGAAGCCCGCCAGTATGCACACGCCTCCAGCCCCTCCCCCAACGTACGCCCGAATGCAATGCGAGTGAGAACGCATTTTATCAAGCATCAACAGCGTTCCGGCATTCCGGAAGTTTTTCGTTCGGCGATAAGGGAAACAACAACACCAACTCGCGTCATGTCATCATCTACGCCCTTTCGAGTTCGACAGTGATGGCGCAGGTTCATCGCAGGTGCAGCTTGCCACGCCGAACTTGACGAGCAGTCCCTTATCTTGCAGCACGCAACTCTTGAGAGAATAGTGCAGCCGAACCTGAAGGAATTACACAGCAAGGACAAGTGTCCTGAGTGTGACGGCCGAGGTCCTGGCATCATCGGAGCCGTCGGTGGTTTGGGGACTGTTGGGTCGAGGATTAGGACAATCGTCGGGAGCAATGCCGTCTTTTGGCTTTGGCAGCACTTTGGAGGCCCTCCGGAGAGCAAACGGCTGTCGGTGGACGCAGTTGATGGGGAGGCCGCAACGAGGGATGTGATGGTCGTTTTCCACCAGCGGGCGAGGAGAGACGACAGAGAAAACAGGCGTTCTCGTGAGCTCCTCGAGAGAAAAACAGCTACTGGATGGAGAAAGTAGGAGCATGGCGCCCAGAGAATTCAAAGCTGAGGTTCTCGGGGGAAATGCAGTGGAGTGGAGGGAAACTCTGCGGGGATAGCGACGAGGAGGGAAAGAGAAATTTCACATATCGCTCCAATCGCTCTTGCCGGAATTTCGAGTGGAAGGACAAAGAGCGAAATTCTTCACGAGAAGATGCGGGACTTGAAGACCCCAACGCTGAGATTGGAACAAGTGCGAGCATGGATTTGAGGGAATTGGTGTCAACATAATCCGCTACAACCGTTTTCCCCCTCACCAGCTTCAACGGCGTGGAGGAAAAAGTAGTATGGGAGATACGGATGCCTCAACATTGTCAACTCAGGCGGAATACGTGCTGGGATGTGTTCAAGAATTGAGGAAGAAAAAGAGGACGCTATATCGGTTTGAGATGATCGAATACCCATAAGAATCAATGCTATCTGCAATCCCATCGCTATACAATCCTCCTCCAAACGATGCCTCGATGGCCTCTGTCTCCATGCTTCAAGTTTGATGAAACCTACATCTGCGGAAAAGTGTGAACTGACACCATCTTTTGCTTGATCCCGTACTCTAGTTTCTAGAAGTGCCAACAGCAACACCGTCAAAATTATCACAATCATTATCTATGCCATGGCGTACAATCCATCGCTACTTCCTCAACCGAGCTACTCGAGCTCCGAGCCCCGGTTGCCAGCTGCCGGACCGTACCTTCCATGCCTGCCGCGCCTTGCCACATCATTCCTTCATCCGATATCAACCCAACCCTAATGACCATATAAGGGACCTGGTTGGTCCCTCCTTCCAACAACAACCGCTTGGTCAGATGGCACAGTGGTCTACCGTTTGAGTCTCAAAACTTAAAACCTATTATCTGTCCGGATCGGGAATGGTGTGTGCTAAGACACGTAAAGGGGTCTTCACTGCCTAGTAGCCGGTCTACCTATATGTTATCTGGGAACACTCTAGTCGACAGAAGAAATCAAACGGTTCACCATTGCTCTGAACGAGCGGTTGTTGTTTTTTGATCATTTCTCCTCTCCTCTAAAGAGGTGGTGCATTCGAACCAGTCGACGGGAAATTTTTTTTTTCTTTTTTTTTTTTTTTTTTTAGTTCTTGTTCGATGCTTCTTTCTGCCCAGGACACGTACATTGCCAACCACAGTCCCAGAACTCGGCACCCCGACTCTCCGGCCGGCGATCTGTCGCACCTTCTGTACGAGTTGGGAGAACGCAGTGTTTAGCAGCGGGCCATTTGAGGGTGTGGTTTGATGTTTCCTCCCCGGACCTCAGCAACTGCCTGGTTCGATAGCGCACAACAATGGAAGGAGGCCTCGAGAGCCTCACCACCGCAGTATGGAAGTACATCCAGGCGTCGGCGCATGAAAGTGGCGGGCATCCGTCCTTGAAGCTGAAACAGCTAGCACCACGATCTCACCAAAGCAAATACACATCACACACCATTGAAAAATCCAACTTCCTTCAACCCATTCTTGCAAATCATCCAACCATCGTCCCCTTTCCCACTCCTCCAGTACTGTCAGGACAAACTCACTCCAATCCACCAAGCCACTTCCCCGTCATACATAACCTTTCATGCAAGCCACATCGTATCAAATACACCAGATACACCAGGTTCACCAGACACATAAATGATAACACAAAAACCCTCCCTGCAAGCCATGCGAGTTTCGTAAGCACCTTCCCGTCCGGTGGGGTAAGGGTCGGTCGAAACCCGGGGTGTCACGAAGGTAAACGTGCTGCCAAGGATCGTGCGATTTACGATTGGGAGATGCAATTGACGGGAAGGAATGGATAAAGATAAATGACTGTTGACTGTCGACTGCTGGCAGATTAAGGGGACGTACGAGGATTTGACTGGACTGGGCAGGGTTTGATGACGGTATGCGCGGAAATGCCTGCGTCTGTCGGATTAATATCAATTGGAAGTAGATGCGTGATGAAGATGAAGATGGAGAGTGCCAGAGTGGCTGCTTTTTTGTTGGGATCCGGTTCTAGATAGTGGGTAGTTGAAAGTGAAACCATCTTCGATTGTCTCATCAAGGATTTCTTCCCTGCCTTTCAGCTCTTTCAGTTCTCGAACCTCAAACATTTGAGTATATGCCATTCAGTAACAATATCGAGTCCCATATGGTGTCATTAGCCTGTTTTACCCCGTTTGAATACAACTACTCAAGATGATTTTGCCTTACGCTACTGTCTAGATCCAAACAGGAATTTCACAAGTCCACCCCATTCTTCCCTCTTCTCCACTTCACTTACACAGCGTCAAGCATCACAGCGCAGCACAGCACAGCAATAGCACCAGCGGAAACGAGGCAGTTTACAACCGAGCCTCAAACTTTGTGTTCCCAGATGTTAATTCGTGATAGGCGAGACATACGAATTAAGTTTGTAGTTCACTGTAAAGATCATGGTAGGCGGGTGTCGCCTGATTGGCATTAGTTCCGTATTTGTTACGCTTTGAGGCTGTTTCACATCCCCAAGTTTTTCGTGAATGACTTTGGCATGTTTGGATGTGGTGGTACTGATGATCATTGACAACGTCGTGTTTATACGGTTTGAGTAGGTGAGAAGTGATCTCTTATGAGGCGACATGCGTGATTCAGGAATATCTTGTCCTTCCCTTCTGTGATGCCTACATGTCACTATTGTAGAATCAGAATTGACTTGTCGTCCAAGTAAACGGCATTCGGTACCAGCACTGCCTCCTCCCACGATCAAAATCCATGATACATCGACATCAGAAACTGGCAATATCCAAAGATCAACAAATCCAACTGGGAACATCAAAAGGATCACCAATTACAAACCGGCCAAGAGTCTTCCCGTCCGGTTCTTGGGCTTCCATAGCAGCATGGCGGCATGACATCTTTAACAGCACGTCCAAAAGCGGGGGAGCATAAGATCAACACCAACATTGACAATCCGATCGTGAATCCTCTTCCCTTTTTGCACGTTTTACATCTTGGAAAATAACATTTTCGCCCTAGCAGCTGAGAACCGTGAGAACTGCCCAGATCCTCAAGTTACCTAGGTACAGCCCAATGCACCATGCCAATCACATCCCCAATTGGTCCATAATCCGTTTCCATCAGAAGCAAGTATTCCAGGAAAGAAAAGGCTGGGGTTTGCCCCTGAGAACTTGCAGGAAAGGATATGATACGACACAATACACTGCAAACTGGGATAGGAATGGAAATGGAAATGGGAATGTAGGAAAGAGAAAGCGAAGTCCGATACTCTCCAACCAAGCAATCAATTGGTTCTCCTCTTTCCTGTCCCCTACTAATCCTAATTTGCCTGATTGAACTTCCAGGTTGCAAATAGTTGCAGACAACTGCCAAAAAAGTTGGCAGATAGAGAGCTAAAAAAGGTACTATTTGAGTACTAGCTACTATAACTTGGCAATGGCCTATTATGTTCGGGATAGGATGATGTAAGGCAGGGACAGGGAGTCAGGACAACGGGAACATGGGAATTTGCACAAATCCCGTCTTTAATGTTATTCCCTAGCAGAACGGGCCAGTGTGGTGCAAATAAACGTGTTGTCTTCGGTGCCTTTCAGAGGTATTGAATGCTACATTCTTCTGCCAACGTGGAGATTGTAGCGAGTGTAGTGTACCATCCGGAACGTTTTGTTTCCTGTTGGTTGTGTTGTGCCTGATTTGTTCCTACTTTGAGGTTTACAAACCAGGGAGTGCCCTGGGTGCCATCGAACAGGAACGCAATTCCGCATCGATTTGACAACTGTCGACGAAGATCATCATCACGTTCGTCAGGGCATTGTGCAGTTTTGGGGAGCCATTGAGAAGAACTGGGACCCGAAAACGAGGGTCTGGGTCCGGGTCCAGTTTCCCAGATACCAATCCTCAAGTTCGGGACCCGAGAAACCGAGTAACACTTCGCAATCTGGAAGTTCAGTGCTTGATATTGACTCCATATGATACTCCTATGGAGTAGACGTGGCCGTTGAATAAATGCCATGTCAGGGTATTGATAGCTAGGCAGCAAGATCTACGGCTGACGAATGACGGTAACTGTGTTTCTGCATGTTGGGCCTAGAGGGTCGGTGACCGTTCGGGTAATAGTGTGAGACATGCTTGAATCCTTCCTGAGAGTTTATATCAACTCCATACATATTTCCAATGGTGTCTACTCGGTGTGATGGGAGACCTACCTTGAGATTCAGCCGCTACGTGTCCGGTCGTCGTTCCCCTCAACTGTTATTCTTGGCGAGAACAGAGAAAGTCAAGATAAGCAACGGAGTTTGGGACAAGGCACCTCTCAGTGGTAGACACGACCGGCCGGAGTCTTTACGCCGCCCCGGTAGGGCAGAGAAAACGACTGTGACGAGGGGGCGCTATCGACGGGCTGCAGATGGCATTTGAAATAGGCAGGATAGAGGATTCCCCGTCTGACGAAGACAAGAATCTTGGTATGGGAATAATTGAAGGAGCAAACCTCATCTTACGGCCTGACGGTTGAAGGTCTTCATTGGTGCTTTTGGTGTTGTGTCCGCGGCAATGTTGTAACCTGTTCGTGTCATTCTGCTGTTGCATTTGTCGGTACCGACTTATTCGATGCCTTGCCGCTCCCAATGTTGGCCTTGATATAGGTTTTGTAGTCGTCTACTATAATGATACGCGTAACTGTTGACATATTGAAATCCCGCCGTCCGTCTTGTTGCATTCTCAGAAGACGTCTGGGGAGCACCTGGACGGGTAGGCGGCTCCAAGACGCAGAGCCATCGTCGAGTCTTCATCTCTTACCGCGTACCAAACGTTCGATTTACCAGTCTCCAGCTCTCAGACTTGGCCATGTCATTAACAGCCAAGGCAATGACATAGTGCTGATGGGTTCAGGAAGTCGGGCAGGAGGTTCTTTGCGCTTGTCCGTCCAATGCTGACGAGACTTATAGGCTGATAATATTATGAATACCTTCATCTCCGACATGTCGATCATGAGCCAATCGGGAGACGTATTACGGCGAGAACTGCTGTCATTGTTCCCCAGGCGCCCTGCTCGATATTTACTGAAACTGGCCGTTTAAACGGCCCCAGTCCGCTCTTAATGTGTACAGCATGGCATGGCGCCTGGGGGTTCCCGCGTGAAGGTGCTACGAGCGACTGAGGAGGCATGGCGGTGGTCGCGATGTTTACTTGTTGTTTACACAAAGTTCTTGGGTACCGTAGCACACCTGCCTGGTACGGCGCCGGGATCCTGATAAGCTTCATTTTGGGATTCTGCACCGTTGAGGTCCCGCCGCCGACGGGCCGGATGTGGAACAAGGGTCTAGAAGCGCGAAGAGCGGACTGCTCGAGTTCGCTGCTATGAATTATGATGCCGCTTGACGATCTTTTTGGCGACCATCGAAACGTCGGAACGTTGATCTGCCTCGTCTGGTTGCCGAGCATGGAACAACGGAGCATGGATGGACCCGTCCATCCATTTTAGTGTAGTGTAGATTATGGGTTCGAACCGTGCTCGCCGTGGTAACGGGCTCTTGAAGCGATGGACGGTGTCGAGGTCATCGTCGCCGTTGTCATCGTCGGCACCGCGCGACCAGCGGTCGTCGCATTGCAGGTGGAACGAGAAACTCGGCGCCGGGGATTTATTTGCTGACAGGAAGCATCGGTGAAGAGAGAGCGGGCTGATAAGAGCCCGGAGGTGTGCGGTTTGAATCCGAAATCGAGGACGCGATCTCGATCTCGACCGAGTTGTTAGTGGTTGCATGTGCTGGTCAGTGGTCCCAGTGGACGGTCAACACTTTTTGGTAACAGCGAACAGGCAGAAGCGCAGGAACAAACCAGGGGCTGCAAATTAAGCGGGGCTCTCAGGAACAGCGTGGAGCCGCGTCTCGCGTATGCCAAGGCTACCAAGGCAGCTAGGGCCTTCTCCGTTGGCTAGCCGCTCCTCGGCCTGAAAGCCTAGGCTCGGCTGGGAATAGCGCAAAAAGATGGGCGGCCCACAAGCTGCGTCATACCTATCAGCGCCGTGTGGAAGACAAGGTCCGAAGACGAAGACACGATCGACGAGCAACTGCATGGCACCTTGGATGCCACCAAGCCATTGCCGCCGGCGAGCAAAAGAAGAGAAGCGCGGCGACTGGCAACCATACGCTGTGGACGGGGGCTAACGACGGCGTCTACGGTGACGGTGACGGGGGTGGGTGGGAGTKGGGGGGTTTTGACAAGAAGGTGAGCGGATGAACTCGAAATAGAAAAAAAAAATGTCGAAAAAAGTCGAGCGGGCATTGGCTGCCTAGTACCAGGAAGGTTCTGGCAAGTGCCGTCTCTCCAGCAACAACGAGGAAAAACATTTTCTTCAAGCTCCCGTCGCTTCCGATAACTGACAGGAAACTCTCTCATCAGATTGATGCACAACAACACCACCTGCACATCAGACCGCTATATCCATATGTACAATGTGCTCTGCGAGAAATGCCTATCAAATACTCGGAGTCTTGTTTTCTACGGCGGTGATCAAACTCGACATTTCCACGGAGAGTCAGTTGTAACGATTGTCATGATAGACTATTGCATTGAAGATGCACAGCACAGCCTGAGCCGGTCATCTGGAATATCAAATGTCAGCAAAGAGAAAAACTTCGAGATCGTGTGGATACCTCCAAGGGATCCATCACCATCCTCACTTTCGGCAAAGCAGCAAGGTACCTGGGGCTGGGAGGGACCCAGTTTCCCCTTCTCTGCCTTTCAAGCACCAACATTCCAGCAAAGTCCTCCAGGCTCCAATTGCTCCAATTCGGTAACAACTCCGAAATACTTCAGTGTGATTTTGATAATAAAGGGGATACCGACATGTGCAGGAACATCAAAACAAGGAGCGGGGGACTGCAGCGGCAAAAGAGAGTTCATACAGGTAGGTAATCTGTTCTACGAGGACGGAAAGGCACCATCGCGAATCGAATGGTACCTTGGCCTGTAGCACGGGCTGTAGCTTGTCGGCGGTAGGGCAGACGGGAGTGGTAAGCATTGCCCGCCAGCAAAAGTCTACAATCCCATCCGTGGAAACATCTCATTTCCTGTTCCAAGTTTTGGCCCGTCCTTCCTTGCTGTCGCAACCACACGTCCCGAACTTCACCACTCCGTGGCGGAGAAATGACAACGAGTCGTCGACAAATCCACCACCATGAGGATAGCCTTTTCGCCGAATTCTCGATCAAACTCAGAGTGTCCTCTTCAACCGGAGGTCTGGCCATCCGCAGACCGGTCGATCCGCACCAGCCACTCAGCAGCTGTTGGCCATGTTTCTGGTTATCGTTGTCTTCGGACTCCTCTCTTTACCCGTTCGGCAACTCTAAACAACCTTCATGAAACTGCACCACACTGCTGGACGACAGACAGACAAGCTGTGCCCCACGTAATCCGCAATCAACACTTCCGTAACCCGCCCGCTCGTTGGTCCTGCTGCCGTCGTGTCAAGATCTCGTTCGCCAATGGACGGCGCCATCAACAACACACACTTGATGGCTCCTGAGATGTCGGTCGGCCGCCCGGGGGCTTGTTTCTGACCTTATCTCTACCGTACTTCACATCATGGAACCTGCCATGGAAGATTGGATGCGATGCCGAATTGGGAGTAGTGCAACGCTAAATCAGCAATGATGTCTTTTTCCTTCCATTAACAACCCCCCTGCTTTTGATGTCCACCGTAGCGTCCTCCCGAAGCCTCGGCGTGGGGCTGTACTGTGTGCTTGGCCCACAGCATCAGCACTTGTAAACTGTACAATGCTTTACGCGTAGGCGTGGGTGGTGGTGGTGCACTGGTGTTGCACCGGCAGGGCCGAAGAGCGCATCGTATCTGATACCGTCCCGTACCGGAAGACCCATGATCATCTCCGAAAAAACGTGTGAAGAAACCACAAAGTAAAACGAATATCGGGTATGAATTCCCAACGAGGAGAAACTTCACCAGATCGGGGGTCCAGGGAGGCAGCCCGTGCCTAGGCATTACCCAAAACGTTATTCTAGTTTTCTGGGCCGCAAACCTCTTTGGCCAGACATCCGAATTCCATCGTCAAAAACCACGAGAAGCAAAGAGAGAAATGGGGGTTCCAGAGCCCATACCTCCGGAATGGACCCCGGATAGGGTCTATCGGTTTGTTACACCACAGCATTTTGTTGACCGACGTCCTCTGATGCTGTATTACCGAGCGGTGAGAACCCTACCACGCGCGTCCCTGATTTGCAACTCCTATTGCAATCACTCACTGTAGCTCTGTTATGTATGTCAGTGCCGTCGTCATCTTTGAGCGTCTGTCGAGGTTGTTCAACCATCACAGCCTCAAGAGATGTTGTTCGATGGACAATCGCTGTCTATTAAGATTAAAGTTAACGTCAGAGCTGACGGGGGGATATGGGATGGACATCCGTTCCCCGCAGTCTCATATTTCCTTTTTCAACCTCCCTACAACACACGTCCCCGAAGCTCCCCATTCTCGCGTCATGCAATATCAGACAGGCAGGGCGAGCGGGCGAGCGAGTGCCTTACTCACATCATGTAAGGATAGGGAGCTCGTAAAAGAGCAAAGCCACACATACACGCCCAGCATACCACGGGCCTGGGCCAAGACGCGTCAGGAGTTCCTTGGTGATCCGCCCATCCCTTTCCTCACTCAGTTCCCTTTCCATCAGGACAAGATGGGGAAAGACAGTTCTTGGGAGCTTGGCACCACGGTACGCATCATGACCAGAGTTCACTATGTACAACAAAGCCTTTCGAACCGTTGCCGCTGGTTCGAGACTTCGTAAACAACTTCAGTTCAACTCCGGGAAGTCAAAGTGAATGGATACTTCGATGACGCCACGTTATATACCGGACCAAGCCATGTTTCTACTTGTAACATTGCAAATTAATTTAGCCACGGGAGTTGACATTCAAGACAACAAGCCTATTTTGTGTTTCTCTCTTTCTACATTTCTCTTCCGGGCCGGTTCCAGTTCTTCGTCTTGTTGGTAGTCTTCTCTTCAGTCTTCGTATCTTAAAGTCCGAACCGAAAATTACACGTTCTCCAATACGGGATTTGGTTTTTTAAAAATCGGGGCTGTGTTACCTTAACCAAGTGGTGCTCAGTGGAACCCGCGACAGAAACACGCAACAAAGGTGGATCGTCCCGAACTGCTTAGATGACCAACCGAAGTGGGCCGGATGGCCATGGCTTCTTCGAAAGGCCCTTTTTCATTTTTTCACTTGCTCGGCTTTGAGCTTTTGCCATGATCCTTCGAAGCGGAAACACGGAAGAGGCACAAAATTGATATCAGGAGTTGAAACAGGAATGATATAATGGTTATGGTGCGAATATCTGCAGCTGGAGTGCGATTCGAGACTTCACTTCAGCATCCTACAGCTGAAAAGTTACCTATTAGGCCTATGTACGGTTTAACTAAGTGCACGGCGCTTTCCACTTCCCGAAGTCGTGCACCTGTAGCGACCCATCCTCCTTACCTTACGATAGGCGTATCCACCAGGGCTGGCACTTGGCGCCGTTACAGGTGCGCACTGTGTGCCCTGTCCGCCCTGCCCAGATTTTCATTACAGCGGCGTCCAGCGCCCGAGTCTCGCAGTTGCCAACACCATCCACTGAAAGCCAATGCAGGGCAATAACGGCAATAACATTTCATGGGAAAGCATTGATTCATCGACAAGGAAACATCCAAGTCCTGTTGACGCCTTCATCCCCCCATAATTTCATTGAACGATGCTTCTCTTTACCGCGTTTTATGCCGTCTTGTTCCGGAGGGCTAGGCTGGCCCGCCTACCAAAGGCATGTTCAGCTCTTCATGGCGTTTTTCAAGCAGTACTGTAACGGACCTGAACCTAACCGGATATGGTAATGCCTTTCTCCCTAGAGCGAGGCTCTGTTACGATGGTTACGGTAGAGGTAATAACCACACCTCTAAGCCTGAGGAACTGAGAAATCGAGATCACTTCACCGTGGCTTGATAGAGTGGGCGACTTACACACAGAAGGAGAGCTTCAACTTTGTTTTGATGTTTGCAAGGGAAGAAGGATACAGGACGCCTCAAGCCACCTAACCGTGGAAGCAAGAAGCAAAAAGCAACCACTAACACGAACCACCAGCCTTCCCGTTCGTACCTGTATGTTATCGACTTCGTTAACTTGAATGGTTTGTGGTTGAGGAGTGGTGTGCACAATTCAGGGGAAGCGCATATCGATCAATCGCCATCGCTAACTCACAAGAGGCTCAAAAGAAAACCGGGAAGACAGAGAAAAGAGAAGTGCGAAAGGTGCCCTCATGCCATGTTCTGCACGAGATCCCCATCGTTTTTGGCATCGCATGTCCCCAATATCAGAACCAAAATAGAGGTCCCCTCGGCGGGTTCTTTCACCGATAGAACCGACCAGCATCAGTTGACAGTTCTCAGGGGCATCAAGTAAAGTACCTTAAGGTAGACTCTTGCTTGAGGTGCAGTGAGAACACATCTGGACGAGGGGACTTATCCCACATGCAAACTGAGCCCCTCTCCTCATGAGGTTTCCGATGTTCTGCCTTCCATGCCACTGAGAGCCTCCCTCACTCCAAAACCTCAACCCAAGCAAACGGGGAGAGAAAACAACGCCATTCAGATCCCCGTCATTTCCGGCAGCCGACCGCAAAGAGGTGTAGAGAAAAGTCTGGAATTCTCTTTTTTGGACAAGCATTCACTCTGTAAGTAATATGGCTTGTATTCTGCTTGCTTGTATTGCTGTCGTTGCATTGCTGTCTCGAACTGTTCACTCCCTTCCACCTTCGTTCTATGCCACCATTAGTCGCTTGAAGCCCCGAAAGCGCCTTCCCTTCACCACCCCTTCTCCCCCCACCCCTGCCGCAGCCCAGGACCTCCCGTCCCCAGCAGCCAGGTGCTGGCCTCGCAATCGTCAGGACCTAAGAGACCCACGGAACCAGCCTGCCAGAGACGGCCTAACACGAGCGACACCAAGCCCGATTCAGACCAACTGCCAAAGCAAAGTGCAACACCGATCACCCATCCACCCACGAGCGAGCATCCACCAGACGACGGACCACGACCGGCATTGCTCGACCATTCCGCAATCCGCTCGTTAGCACTAGCTTCACCACTTCCGGGCGCCATCGTCACATCTCATCGCCTCCACTGGCTACAGATGCTGCTGTTCGGCTGTTAGTGCATTCCGCTTCGCACTACACGTTACCTTCTCTACGGCACGGGCAAACGCGCACCACGCTCCGAGCGGCTCGTCATCACCATTTGGACCAAGATCCATCCGGCGACCACAAGCTCGACGCTGGTGAGACCACCACGAACGGCTAGACAAAGGCTTGCTACACCGTACCCTACATCGCTCCCCCATCTCCCCGCTACGAAACTAGGCACATACACACGCTCGCTCCACGCGGTATACAAGGTCGAACGAGGCACATCGAAACCGTCGGTCATCTCGCCTTGTCCAGATTGAGGTGCTCTCTTCAATATCGTGGCCGTGGCCCATTACCATCGACCCCGATCTCTGTCTTGTCACAGCAGTGAGCAACCGCATTCGCCGTGTTCCATTTCGGATTTTGGCCACAGCTCTCTCTTCTCGACCGAACCCTTCCGATCCAATCTCAAGGGTCCCCAGACCGGAAGTTTGGAACATCTTCTGTCGCCTCGTCATCGCTCTACGAAGTACATAAACATTTTATCGCTACTAAGGCGTCACGCTCGTTTTTAGCCTACCCGGTCGACGCTACTTGGAGCCGCTAGAAGAAGACCTTGATTGGCGCTGTCCAGCACCCAGGATCGCCTAATCCCCAGGCACAACCGCGACTATCCCTATATCGCTACTTCGACTCTTGCTGTTGGCCACTGCTGTCATCGCTGTGTGCTGTCACTATCATTGTTGCTGCCCTTGCTGTCGCTGACTGCTGCTGCCGCCGTTGTGTTGTCACGACTGTCCCTGTCAAGCTGAGTGACGCTGTCTCGCTCGCTCGTTCGAGGCGCGTTGAATGAGGAGTCCATACAGTATCCTCGCATAACCATAACCACGACAACAACAAGACAAACAAGAAGCGAAACGAAGCGAAGCGAGCCGTGCTCGAGATTAAGAGGTTTTGCCGCTTCGAAGAGAATAACGAGACCGCCTACCGCGGGAGAAGCGATAACATATTCAAGCGAACAAGAGTCATCGGAGAAAAGAAGAAGAAAAAAATAAGATACCGGAGTAACAGCCAACCTCGATTTCGAGATTGGAATTACGAAAAGAGGAAAAGAAAAAGAAAAGAAGAAAGACAAGAAAAAAGACAGCATCATCCATCCCACGCATACCGGCCCACGCCAACCGACTGAGGTAATCAAGCCACAGGGGACTTGGTCTTGGTCGCGCTGGTGGAACAGGCCTTGGTTTGGTTAGACAGATTTTCAAGTTGGTCTTGATTCCGCCAGTCCTTCCTCTTTTCGGTTGAGCGCTTCGCACCAAAGAAGGCTGCCGCTGTTGCAGCTTCGAAACCTGAACAGCCCACCACCCCGGTTCGGGACTCCGCAATGGCACCCATGACGCCCCGACTCAAGATCCTGTCAGGTAAGTCGTCAGTTCATATTCAGCACTGTTTGATGGATACCACTACGATACGGGTACTGGGCCTGTACAGGTTATCGAGAAAAAAAGCTGCTTGGATGGATGGAGTCGAGTCGTTTCGGCGCCGGCCCTCTGCCTTGACTTCAGCAGTCAGCAACGAGTGTTCCCTGTCTCTTCACCCATGTACCAGTTCCCACGCTCTCCGCTCTCGTGTCCATGCTATCCATTGTACCCGCTACCTTTACACTCGCTAGTGCTACACCAGCTTTCCGGGACCAGCCAGTCTTGACCAGAAAGTGGGCTACGCTATCCTATCCATCCATACCACACACACGCTATTATCTCTTGGACGGCCCTCCCCTCGTCCAACTTACTTTTTCCCACTTCTGAGACCTGAAAGAACCTTTGCTTGACTGACCCTTCCGTCACCACCACACTCGTTTTTTTTTCTGCTTGATTATTTTTTAGGGGACAGCTGCTGCGCTTGCGGTTCTTGAACACGCGCAAACCAGACATGTCGGAGAGTAATGAGCTGATGAAAGTTGTTACAGTGGGCGGAAATTCGGTTTCTGCCTTCTTGTCGTGGCGACTCCAAGCAACAAATGCCTGCGACGTCACACTAGTATGGAAGACTGGCTACGAGCACGTTGCGCAATACGGAATCTCCTTCAAGTACGTTGACAATTCGCAATTCAAACCCTCGTTTCCAGGGCGCAAGAGAGTCGCAAAAACTCATGTCCCCACGCATCCGGATAACAATGCTGACATGATGTTGCTGGGTCTAGGTCTCCGGTCTTTGGCAATGAGCGCTTCAAGCCTCGTCATGGTAAGCCCTTCTTATCATCCTCTCGTGTTCTCCAGGACTATTTACCCCTGCGTGATGCGCTCGACCGTTGAACATTGTGCTGATCCGTGATGCTATGACGCAGTGGTCCGGGCACCTGAAGAGGCCGCCACTCGCAGAGAGGGCGGCGCATTCGACTATGTCATTCTCTGTATAAAGGCCCTTCCCGATGTTTACGACCTGGCCTCCGTGATCGATTCCGTCGTCACTCCGCAGCACACATGCATCCTTGTTAATACCACACACTCGCTCGGCCTCGAATCAGCCATTGAAGAACGATTTCCCACTAATGTAGTCCTTTCGCTGGTCTGCGGCGCCGAGCTCACTCAGCTCGGAGGAAGCGAATTCGAGCACAAGGGCTCAACAGAAGTCTGGGTTGGCGCCGCAAACAAAGACTCCAACATTCCGGCCTCGATACAGGAAGATATGGCGCAGGCACTGGCTATGACCCTCAGCACTGGTCAGGTCGACTGTAAAGTCTCGAGTAACATTCGGCAACAGCAGTTTGAAAGAGTTATTGGGTATGTTGTTCATCGTTGGGATAGTCAGGTCAAGACCGAGATGCTAACCGAATCGCAGCCCAATTGCTTTCCATCCTCTTACAGTGCTCTTCGAAACCCCCAACTATGGCCAGCTCCTCGACAAGGTGGGCGTGGCCAAGCTGATATCAGATGTCATTGACGAGCTATTAGCCGTGGCTGAAGCACAGGGTTGCAAGTTTCCGCCCGATTTCAAGAAAAACACCATTGATGAATTCGGGAGGACGACGACGGAGAATATGATGTGGCAAGATTACGTTGCGAGACGCCCAATGGAGGTTGAAACATATCTCGGCTCGCCTATTAGGTTAGCCCAAGAAGTTGGGGTGCCAGTTCCAAGAATCGAGACGCTCTACGCCCTTCTTCACAACACCAATATCGCCAACCGCAACAAACCCAAGGCGGACGCTCTGGCTCCGCCTTTACAGCCAGCGTCGCCTTCTGCTAGCCCTCTGCCCCGGGGGACGCCAGGTACTCCACGTGCAGTAGCCAACGGCATGACCAACGGGAACGGGATGCCGCGGATGCGCCCTAGGGGCTCTTCGCAGTTGGGACCTGCACCACCCGGCATGCGCAGGCCTACTCTGAACGGCGGTGGACCGCCACCTAACGGATACCCCAGACCGCCAACCAGTGGGAGCCGGCAGCCGTCGAGGAGGGGGTCGATGGAAGGAGCTGACTTGGAAGAGTTTAGCCATTTGGTGCTTTACGATGACATTCCAGAAGGTGGCGAGGGCGGTTATTCGCCGCACGATCTGGCTTTGCGGGAAAGGGAGTTGCAGCTGCGGCAGCGAGAGCTCGCCTTGAGAGAGCAGGAGATGAGGCTCAGACGTGCTGCTGCTGCTGGTGGTCCCCCGCCGGGATCCAGAAGGGGCCCTCCATCGAGGTATAACGGCGGTTTTGATGATGACGATGATGACGACGATTACTACGACCCGGCTTCTGCGCCTCCCGTGCCATTGATCGATCCCGACAACTTTGACATGATGAGCGTCACTTCCAAGAAGACCCGGAAAGCGCCTAACGATCATCACCAATTGCGCAAGAACCCCGAGCCCAATGCGCCTGCTTCCCGGAGTAGTAGGTTTAAGCCGAAGTTTGGGCGGAACCGATCGAGCCATATCGTCGCCGAAATTCCGGGGTTGCACGACAACATCTTGGACGACCCGTTGATGAGCTTCACGTCGAATCGGTATGGCGAAGTGGACCGGGGAGCGATACACGCGGAATCGAGGACAAACTCTTTGACGGCCGCCCGTCTGGATGAGCTGCAGTACACTCAGGGCCCTCCGCCACACGGAGGCATGCCGAGGCGCGCCAGTCAATCACCAGGGAACCCATACAGCCCGTCCATGAGGGGCGGTAGCGGTCGCCCTTCCCCACCAAACGGGTACAGCGCGCCATACATGAACGGCGGCGGGCGACCGTCGCCTCCGGATGGAATGCGGCAACCTATGCCCCGGTATCCTCCAGGACACGGAAACGCGGTCGTGCCGCAGCAGGTGGAACAGCATGTCGGGGTGAGCGCCCTCCAACCACCAGAGACCATGATGACCAAAAATGTTCGAAGTCTGACTGGTAGTGCAAGCGCCAGCGCGGCGAGTGGTGATTCTACGCATCAGCTCGAGTCATCGGAACCCTCGGCGCACAGCAGCCAGAGTAGCCTAGGACCTCGTCCGCCCATTGGAGTGCGTTAAGCACAATGGACAACGGAGTTTGGTCCTTGGAAGAAGCTTTTGCCGTGTGAACGACCGGTGGAAGAAGCATTTGTCATTTATGAACAACCTGGCTACTACCCTTTTTCTCTCCCGAATCATCATCAATTCTCATCAGGCAACACATATTTTAGCCCCTATCGATATCCCCCCTTTTCAGCAGTCGAAGATGGACGGAAGAAAGAAGGCGAAGAAGAGCATTCATTCACTTTACTTAATGATACGTATGGGTGGGGGAACACAAACTTATTTGGTTATACGAAAAGGCGTGCGCGTGTGCGATGAAAGAACGGGACGAGTGAAAGATCATTATGGACTTGGTTGGCGCGCGGCGGTCATCAACCTTTTTTTTCTTGAGTTTTTCTTCTGTTAAACTTTCAATCGAACTGGACAAACAAACGAGACGAGATGCGAATAAAATAAGCAATTACCCCTACTTACCTGTCCTTGGGTTTCTCAACTCCCACGTTTCATGCGACGCCATACGTTTTTTCGTCAGGTCCAAGACGGCAAATCACTGGCGGCAGACGCACATGGCAGCTAGCCAGCACATACGCAAAGTATAGGATCGAGGCCAAGGACGAGAGGGATGGAGTCAGAGGAGGAAGATGCCGGGATGGAATAGATGGATGGATGGAATGGATTCATGGGACGAGGAGGACAGGACGACAAGGGCAGAAAGTAGAGACGGACTGATCAGACTCATCGGACGAACCAAATGACAGACGGAGACAGTGGCTCAGGACTTGACAAACATTCTCCTTTTGGATTACCTTTCTTTTGTTTCTTCTTCCTTATCCTCCATTGAGAAAGTGTCTTCCCGTGCTTTTTGCGCTTGGCTTATGGCTTTTTTGTTTAGTTTAATAAGAGTGGCGGAAAAGAGAAACTGTACATAGAATTATTGGCGAGCGCAGAAGCAAGCTTCTTATCGTAAGATCGTAATGATAGTTTTTAGCATCACCTTACCTCCTCAGTTTGCCTCGCTTTACACCACTGAGTCGAACTGAAGAGCCCTCATGGTTATGGTTGTGGTTGAGCACGAGGTACATAGACGCAAATGATCATGGCATCCTCTTTCATACCTGGTTCTTTCTCCTCCGGTAATCAGATGAATTATGAAGGCATTCAGTGAATCAAAGTAGTGATATATAGACAGAGATCACGGCAGATTATACCTAGCCAGATCCAGTGACGACGTCGACCTTGACGAGGAGAGTCAGTAGAGCACCCGTTCGTAGGCGACGACCCATCCCAATACCAAGCTACCTGCCATCCGCCCATATTCAAGGCATTGATACCAGTTCGTATCTTGGAACACGGAACGTGGCCCGATGATCGGGAGTTCGGGAAGAATGGACACGATGGGATACGAGATGGCTTGAGAGCCGTGTCCAGGTGCAGCTCGTGAATGCAGGGCCCGTTCATCTCTTCTCTTCCCAAAATCACACGCTTCACGATCAGTCCAAGGTTCCAGTAGAACTAGACAATGGCCTAAGACGTCGAAGATAGGTAGCCATGGAAGGCTGCCAGTGCTCGCCGTGGAGAACGAGGTGAAGGCAGAAATTGTTAGTGCATGTGTGCGGCAGTCGCTCCCCGGCGATGAAAGACAGTAACAGCGGTCCCCACACCGAGGGCATAGCGCCACTTTCAGTACGGTAAGCGTGCACTACAGCGGCAGCGTTAATCCCCGTAGCTCCTAGTCCTGGTCCTTACTAACACCTCCTAACCACCTCTACGCGCCTGGCGATTCGACGACGGGACGTCAAGCACCGCAGCACCAAACATCACCAAAACAACAAACAAAACAAACCAAACACACGCGAGACACTCAGCAAGCACTTACCCACCAAGACTACAAACCCCTGAGAAGCTCTCCCGATCAATCAACCAACAGTCCGTCAACCAACTCCGGATTTTTGAGGGATACTACCCAGGGCAAAGGTAGCAATGGCAAGCCACCGCAACACCATCTTCGGCACGCAAATCAGCAGCGGAGCCGGGGCCGGGCACGGTGGTAGTGGCGGCTCGTACGGCGGAGGGAGGCAGTCCATGGCTCCCGGCGCTTCGTCGACTTCTGGACAGAGTGGTGCGGCGGTTAAGGCTAGGCAGATTGTATGTCCTTTCTTTTCTCCTCTGGTTGTTACAAGAGTAGTGAAGCCGACGTCTTCCAATATCAACCGAGATGTCTGCGATATTACTTGACTGTCACAAATATTCCTTGCCCTCATCCCCATGCCGCCCTATCTTGTTCCTCGCCTTACAAAAGAAAAGATGCTAACAAAAAGCAACAGTCCCAACTCCACGCCCAACTAACCCAACTATCCAATAACCTCGCCGACACGGAGAACCTCTTGCGCATGACCAGCGTGCAAGCTGAGTGCATGAGGGGGTTGGGGAGTTGGCATGGTGGATTGTAAGTTATTTTTTTATTTTTTTATTTTTTTTTATTCCCCCCCCCCCCTTCCTTCTCTCTCTCTCTTCTTCTCTTTCCTCCACTTCTCCTTAACCTGCTGAGAAAGAGTTTGAGACTGATGAGAGATGACACAACACAGGTTCATGGCAGCAAGTAAAGTCCTAGGAGAAGAAAGCGTGCAGAGCGTGCAGGCTCAGCAGGTGGTGGTTGAGCAGCAGCAGGGTGGTGGTCATGGTGGGCAGCAGAGGTGAGGATGTGCGGTAGAGGTAGTGCTTGAGGGATGTTGTGGTCAATTTGGACGATGGCAACACTCGGGTTGGCTCTTGCGGTGACGGTGACTATGGAAGCAAGCGGGAGGAAGCGATAGCAAGAGGCCAGAGCAAGCACGAGGATCGTTGAGTTACAAGTACCAAAGCAACGAATGATACCGTGTCATGTTCACGAATGATCAATTATTGGGCGTTGAAGCTGGGTGGTGAAAGTTGTGCTCCCTGGTATTGATTTGTATTTGTTTCTCGAGCTGGCACGTCCTCAGCCCGCGTGCTTCCAATATCTTCCAGTTCGGGCAAGGAGGTTTGTACATGCTACAACGTCCAGTCTTCCTTCGCTATCCAGTCCGCAGTTACTGGGCCAGCTGTCTTCCCTTATCGTGACCTTGGGCCTGGCGAGAGCGCTTCTGACAAAAAACGGCTCTCGCCCAGGTCACTTTCTACATCATGGGCCAACTCCTGGCCTGGCTGCCGCCCGTATGCTGCCATGTGACTCTCCCGGACAGGCCATGTCCTCGGGACTGATCATGGCTATACATCCAAAGCCTGAGCGGACATGGTCAACATCCTCTCACCTTGTCCAGACTCTCAGGGTTTCTTCTGCTCTTGGCGTGCTTGGAGAGGGTACGCGACCCGTCGGCAGTCCCCAATGTGGCTGACTAATGAATATTCTCGCCGTTTCGTTTGGACGCAAGTATAGCTGTAGACGCTCTTCTCAACTCGAAACGTCGTCTTCAGCCTTCCTGTTCCCGAATTTCCACCTGCAGTTGGCCCTGTGACTGTTTCTGCTTCTGCCCTTTCCCCTTTCCATCACCAGCAGGGACACCAACTTCCATAACATCCTCAACAGACGGCTCTTCTTCCGTCACTCCCCGTTCCGTCTTCCGCTTCGTCCTCTTCGCCGCAATGGGATACCTCCTCTCCTTCTTACACGCATGACACCTCCTTACCAGGACATCCGCCCACGGCTTACGCCAGCCCCTACTCCTGTTCTCAATAAATGCGGTACACGTTGATCCGTCAATGAGGACTGAGTCGCAGTACTTGCAGATGGTCCGCTTGACGGCGGGACTGAGGCGGATTCTGGTCTTGAGGGACACGGAGCGGAGGTCGGTGGCTAGGCGGCGGGACATGCCTTCTAGAGACGCTATTGGTGGTGGGACATTGGGAACCAAGGCTGAAGATGATGTGGAAGGCTGGAGTGATTGTTGTGACTGTGACTGCTGAGATAGAAAAACGGCGGCTTGCTGGAGGAAGGAGACGCGGGAGTAGATTGCCCTGTTTTGGACCCCGCCGTTGTTTTTACCGCCGCCTTTGGCCATTTTGGTGGTCCGCACTGTGCCCGTGTTGTGTTATGTTTTGCTTCGTTTTTGTCTTATTTTCGGTTGCTTTTATTGAGTGCTGCTTTTGTCCATGGGAGTGTGTCTCAAAATGCCCGTTTGTTCCTTGTCGTTTGCAATTGGTGCCAAGACTGGCATGCAGTTGGTATTCAGTGATGAGTGCGGCGCTGCAAGGGAGTGAAAAGGCTCAAAGGGGTCAGTGCGTCATGAACCGGTAGAGCAGCTGGCATGACGCCAGCATGGGTGCTCAGCCACAGTTGCCTCATGAAACAAGGCGAACTGCCAGCTGGCGTCCTCCTGAAACCTTGGAGAGCTTGGGCCTTTGGAACTGCAAGCAGCGGGCGGCCACGCCTGCGCCTCGTCCAGGTCACGCCAAGTCACGGGCGGGCCACGGCTGGTGGTGGTGGTGCGGCGGGTGCGTGACTGGAGGAGCGAACCTGAACCTGCTGCTTATTTTGGCACCTTGTTGCGTCGCCCTTCCCCCTCCGACTTTTCAACATCTTCCAACTTCCATCAGCGCGTCGCCTCTTCCTTCTCTCCACTTCATCTCCGCAGCATCACCGTATCACGTAGTCTTCTGCCTCGACTGGTCTGCGCAACCTCATTCGACTCCAACAAACTTCCACTTTTTTTGACCGGAATTCTCTTCCCCAGCTTTCTATTGTCGCCTTGGTCGTCGTCGTCGTTGTTGCAGCCGCATTCCAGCTTCGACACGTTTCTCACTAATTAATCAACCACCACTCACCCAACACCACCACCACCACCACCACAACAATAACCGCCAACATGTCTGCCGAAGAGGATCTCATCGACTACTCCGACGACGAGCTCAACAACGAGTCCGCCGCTCCCACCAACGGCAAGAAGGCCGAGGCTGTCCCCGCCGGCCAGACTGTCGACACAAAGAAGGGTTCCTATGTCGGCATCCATTCGACCGGCTTCCGCGACTTCCTGCTGAAGCCCGAACTTCTTCGCGCCATTGCCGACTGCGGCTTCGAGCATCCCTCGGAGGGTTAGTCCTGACAAATCTTACCCCCAGCTTATCGTTACACTTCCTGTCTCAATCGGGTTCCGTCCATCTTCGCATGCAAATACAAAAGACTATACCGCGTCATCATGGGCAATTCGCACGTCGGGAGAGGAGCGCCGAAACGCGCGCCGCCGTCAAACACCTCGGGGAGGGAAGGTGGTGTTTTGGCGTTAGCGTCCACCACTACGACCTACATCATCACTTTGTTCACGCTTTGCGTCTCGGAAACGAGCGTAGGCTTCTCGCGCGTCTGAGCGCTGCTGGAATTTGGCACCCCGGTACACGCGACCACGATCACGGTGCCGAGGTGGAAATGGCACAATGGCGAGCGGAGAGCGATCACCCCAAAGGCTCACCCTCGGGCTAAATACCCTTGGGCCCTCAATGGGGGATCCCCGGTCAAGGGAGACTTTGTCCCCGATGTCTCGAAAGAGTCGTCGACCGCTTTGTACTAGTCGTTGATGACTGGTGATGTCATGGAACCGTTTCAATGGGTGACACCATCACGAGACGCGTCTCTTCACTCGATCCATGTTCGGAACAAATATGATGTCGGCACCACGCACCTACGACGGGAGGAATGGATAACCGGAAAAAAAAGTCTTTTTGCTGCTGCGACGATGGACGGGCCCTTCGCTCTCGATACCATCACCCCGTCCTTCTTCGTGCCCAATTCAAAGCTTGCGTAACCCGATTCTAATCCGGTCCTCGAATACAGTTCAGCAGACATGTATCCCCCAGGCCATGCTTGGTGGTGATATTATCTGCCAGGCCAAATCCGGTCTCGGTAAGACGGCTGTCTTCGTCCTTACCACTCTTCAGCAAGTCGAGCCCGTCGCCGGCGAGTGCTCCGTCCTCGTCATGTGCCACACTCGTGAGCTCGCTTTCCAGATCCGCAATGAGTACAACCGTTTCAGCAAGTACATGCCCGACATCAAGACGGGCGTCTTCTACGGTGGTACTCCCATTCAGAAGGATGCCGAAATCCTCAAGAACAAGGAGACCCACCCCCACATCATCGTCGGTACTCCCGGTCGTCTCAACGCCTTGGTGCGCGACAAGCACCTCCGTCTCGGCAGCGTCCGCATGTTCGTCCTCGATGAGTGCGACAAGATGCTTGACCAGATTGGTATGAATCCTGGCATTTAACATTCGACCAATGGTCACTAACCCTCAACTAGACATGCGCCGCGACGTGCAGGAGATCTTCCGTGCCACTCCCCAGCAGAAGCAAGTCATGATGTTCTCCGCTACCCTGTCGGACGAGATCAAGCCTATCTGCCGCAAGTTCATGCAGAACCCTACCGAGCACTACGTCGACGAAGACACCAAGTTGACCCTCCACGGTCTTCAGCAATACTACATTCCTCTTGAGGAGCGTGAGAAGAACCGCAAGCTCAATGAGCTTCTCGACGAGCTGCAGTTCAACCAGGTCATTATTTTCGTCAAGAGCACTCTCCGTGCCACCGAGCTCGACAAGCTTTTGCGCGAGTGTAACTTCCCCTCGATCGCTGTCCACTCCGGTGTGAGCCAAGAGGAGCGGTACGTACACCAGTCCTGATAGGGTGTGAGCAGCTACTGACTCTCCTTATAGTATCCGTCGTTACAAGGAATTCAAGGAATTTAACAAGCGTATCTGCGTCGCCACTGACGTCTTTGGTCGTGGTATCGATATCGAACGCATCAACCTCGCCATCAACTACGATCTCCCCGCCGATGCCGACTCTTACCTCCATCGTGTCGGTCGTGCTGGTCGTTTCGGTACCAAGGGTCTTGCCATTTCCTTCGTTACCACTGACCAGGACAAGGAGGTCCTCAAGGCCATTGAGAAGCGCTTCGAGGTTGCTCTTCCGTAAGTTTTCCTGACACTTCTCGCCCTTTACAACAACTCATACTAACTTTTGCTTAGTGAGTTCCCCAAGGAGGGTATCGATGCCTCCACCTACATGGCTTCCTAAATGGTTTCAAAAAAAGGACAGTCAGTATGTAGCGTGTTTTGAGGATAGATAATGTATCATGGGCTTTCGGTTGCAAGTTTGTCTCAGGCTGAACTTTCTCTGTTTTCTGCTTTTCTCCTGTTACTTCTTTGGTCATGAACTAGTGGAAAGCGTGATTGATTCCAAGACGAAAAAGATCACCACAAACAAACGAAAAGGAAATGATAACGTGCGTACAGAGCAAAGAAAGGCCCGAGAGGAGAAAAGCTTAGATTTTTTTTACAAGATCGGAAGCGTTTCGGCTTGTTGTCATGATAACTGTCGCTTGGGTCTGATAACTGGGACAAAATAAGAGCCTGCCTATCCTTTCTGGAATGAGCTTCGTCTGGATATCGAGATGTGAGTGTGGATGTGATCTGAAAGAAAACATGAGAGGAGTGATTTGACACATTAGTTTGTTGGTCATCGATCCAGCCACGCGTGACATAACCAACACATATTCATGCATCGGTTACCTTGTCAACTGCCAAGGCCTATTTTTTCGCAGTCGCGGTTTTAAACCAGCGTGGCTAGCCAGAAGCAATACGATTTTTTTGCGTCACTGTGGTCCGATTGAAAGTGCGTGGTTTTAAAATATTTCAACGCCGCTAACAACAATAACAACAGCCAAACATCTCCCACGACCATAACTGGACCAACAGGTCCTCCCAGCTCCTTCTCACACTCTCACAAACATTTTCTTTCCTTCAACGGTCCATCTCTCAAAAACAACAACACCCTACCCAGTATAACTCCAACCAACCCACCCAGAAAAACAATGAAAACCATCGACGACTCCGACGAAGACCCCTCCTCCTTCTGGGGCAAAATGGAACGTGGCCGCGTCAAACCCTTCACCGCCCAATTCTACTCCCCCGATTACATCGAAGACTACCCATGGGACACCTTTGACCCTTCTTATGCCAACAAGCTCGACCTGTCCTTCGCCGCCCTGCCGCCCGCCGAACAATTCCTCCGTTCACCAAATGGCATCGTCGAAAATACGTGTAATCACCTCTCGCAGTGCGGCGTGGTAAAGATGCTCACTTGACTGGGAGATCATGGAAAAGCGGAGGATTCTGAGTACACGAGGAAGGTGTGGGATACACAGAGCAGAGCGTGGGGGATTGCGAAGAGGTTTAATCGTACGTTGGAAAGGAGGAGGGAGAAGTTGATGAAGGAATTAGGGAAGGAGGAGGTGAAGAGGTTGAGGGGGGCGGAGAAGGAGGAGAGGAGGTCGAGGCAAATCGAAAGGAGGAGGAGGGAGGAGAGGAAGAAGGAGAGGGAGGAGAGGCATAAGTGGTTGGAAGAGAGGAAGAGGAAGGAACGGGAGGAAGAAGAAGAGGAGGAGAAAAAGAGGGAAGGAAAAAAGGAGGAGGTTGGACGAGAAGCAGGGGGAAGGTGAGGTGGTGGAGCTTGGCGCGGTTCCGAAGGTTGAGGCTCTTGCTCCACGGGTGTCGAGAACTATTGAGGACTATAGGGAGGATGCGCAAAGGGAGCTTATTGGACGTTTGAACGAAGGTTTCGAGGCCGTTAAGACGCGTATAGTGGAGCTTGAGTCGATGCGGGAAGGTGGCAACCATAACAAAACCTACTGGACGGACTTCATGAAGGACATTGGCGAGCGGGTTGAAGGATCCATCCATAGGGCCTTGGGACGCCTGAAGTCACATACCCGGTGGGGCAAGGCGGTTAATTGGAGGCTAGTGGAGGCGGCGGTCAGGGGAGTCATTGGAGTGCTTGAGTATGTTTATTTACCCGTGGAGCTCAAGGTTGCTACAGAGTCGGGGGAGGAGCAGTTGAAGATTATGGAAGCGTTGGGCGAGCTGAGTGCGTATGGCGCCAAAAAAAAAGCTTGGGGACTTGTTGCTGAAGTTTTTCTTTGGGACGGGGGTCAACAAAGCGGAACTGGTTCGATGGGTAAAGTCAGAGAAGTACTTACATCGCAAGGTGGGCATGCTGCTCGAGAAGATGACTCAGGCTGGGATGGATAGGACCAGAATGCAAAAGGTTGCTAGGCCATTCGGGATTAAGCTGTAGGGTTTTTCAATAAGGAGGGGAGCTGAGAGAGCAATGTAATGCCGTTACTCGCCTAAGTTTTCTTCCTGGGAAGATATTTGAGATGGATTTGGCAGTCCACTTCTTCCTTTCACCATACAACCAATAATCGGTTTCTCTCACCTTGATTTGCTTCATCTTGGGAGGCACTTCTGGTCGAGCACCGACGAGCCGAATGAAAATATCATCTCGTTCATGTGAGGAAAAGATCTCTAGGACCCAAAGATATGGGAAAGTTCTTGATTCTGCAGAAGAGAAGACTGACCAAAGACCTGGTGTGGCTTGGGTTTTACCCACCTCTTCTCGTGGCCAACCAGACTCCCAATCAGTCAGTTGCCTTGGGAGTGGCTTCCTCGGCAGTCCTGAGCTCCTTCTGTGCCAGTCATCGTCGTGATGGCTTCCTTCTACTGTAGAGGATGTGCCTTCTGCTGTTGCCTTCCTTCAAAGTGGGGTGAGGAGTTGGTAGTACAGGTAGGCACAAGTGGAAGTCAGGGCTGGCAGGCACCAGGCAGGTCTGCAGCTGTCGGTCCCGGTAGTTCACCCTTCGGACAGCACTCTGCCCTGTGGATGCAAACTCCAGATTCCAGAACTGTACTGGATTTTGGATCCAAAGAGCAAGGTTCGGATGAAAAGGCCGTTTGTTGACGGAACTCGTTGGGGGGAAGCCTGATTCTCCCTCCTTCCATCAACCTGTACCCCTCCGCAGCGATCCATGAAGTGAACTTCCTTTCACCCATCACTTACAGCAAGTCGTTTTTAAAACATTTTTCTTTGAATTTGTTTTCCTTTGAATCGGGTCGTCGCTACCGCTGGAACAAGAATTTGTCTGTTATCTCCCCCCGTGCACAGTTCTCCACGCCGACGACAGCATCGTGCTGCCCTCGTCCCAGAGTATCATCGCCTTCCTGTCAGTACATCACCAAATATCCGTCTTTTTTGCCGGGCCTTTGACCCTCAACATGGCTTCGCCCGTGATCCCTCGCAAGCGGCGTCGAGCCTCCTCTGCAGATTCTGGCGCCAACCAGTTCGCGTCCGAACAACTCGCGGCCCTCCCAAATCCCATCAAAATGAGCCCAGACAGCCACCTTGAGACCGAAGACATCAGATTCATACTCTCCTATCTACCCCTCTCGGTGGTCATCGACATGTTGACATCTGCAGTCTCCGATGATCAACCTCAAGCTTGGAAGATCGCCGAGCGTTTCAATGGGTTCATCAACTCACAGAAGATCGAGTGTGTGAGAAACGGCGACATCGAGGGTCTCAGTTCACTCCCACCCTTCGTCGCCAGATCTGCTTTAATTAGTCATCTGTCCACGGCCACCGTGTCCTCGATGCTCTCTCATTTTCCCCCCTCAGCGGTCATTAACATGTTTTCCTCTGTCGTTCCTTCCAATCAGAGTCTGGTTTGGGCGATTGCTAGGCGGTTTAACAATCACATTATCAGGCGCAAGTGGGAGCTTTCGAAGCAGGTTGGGGATAATGCGGCCCGCGGCATGCCCGAGGCTCAAACCAGGAAGACTGTGAGCATTTACAGAGGTAAAGACCTTTACATCATCGACGTCCAGGATGTCGTTGACCGTCTGAATTCACCCACCTGGAACAGAAACGACTCTACCCGCGAGTTTAGCGATGAGGAGATGGAATGGATCAACAAATACGTGTTGCCGCTAGGAGTTTGTCAAGGTAACCGCGAGTAAACTACCTCGTGGAAAGGAGGCAAAAGCTGAAAGATGGGGAAGCTTGCTACGTGAAAGCAAGGAGGCAGCTCTCGAGACATAGAAATTTGTTATGAAATAATTGATGGCTTGAATGGTACACATGTGTTGCCGGAGACAGTATACACATTTTCGGTGTAAAAACAGAACAAGACTTCTTTTTGCCCTTGAACATCAACCCGGCTTCGGGTTTCCCTTTTCGTGCCCATTGTGTTCAGCTCCCTTCCTGCTTCCGGAGGCCCATTCCATCGGAGCTTGTAGCCAGTGTCTATTGGAGTCGTAAACTGTAGTCTCAAGCCTCAATCTCTATATTCACTGCTTGTCTTCTTGACGTTGGTTTGTGTGAAACCGCGATGAGCCTCCGTGTGCTTCAACGACAGCAAACAACAAGATTTCTGTTGATGGCGTCCTCAGCTTCAATGTACCCTAGTTTGGTGCTCGGTCGAGGCCGACGAGCCGCTTCTATCACCTACTCGCAGCGCCAGGGCAGATCGAGGAAAGGAAGGGACGAAGCAGCGGGCATTGTGAGGGCATGATGCTCTGGAAATTGAGACGTTGAAGCCGGTTAATTTGCTCTTGAACGGTTATAGGTCATTTGCGACTCTGCAAAAAGCTAATACTATTTTGGACTTTGGATTGCCCTCCATGCGTGTCATTATTTGATTATTCTTTCGTGACGGTGTGCTGGGTGCCAAGAAGCAGCATGCAGGAACAGAAGGAAGAGCATGAGAAACGGAAAAAAAAAACATACACAAGCCGGTGCTCTTAGATTAGTGCCTGCAGAATGAGAAGCTTAAGCAAGACCTGAAATTCCTTTGTGCTCCTTTCCTGCACCCAGATCAGATCGTCATATCAATCTTATCGTACACAGTTTTGCACCCTTAATCAAGGATTTAGAGGCATACCGACCAAGTCCAATCCGTCGATAAGTAGGTATATCATCTTCATGTACCCTCCTGAGCACAAGCCCGACGAAGTAACGCTCCTGTATGCGAGATGGTTCCCTTTCCACCAACCAAGGTACGCGCTCTTCTCGCGTCGAGCCAACCATCAAAAACATTAAGTCTCCGGTATTTGGTAGCAACTCAACCATGACATCAAGATACACAAATCCAGCAATGCCATTTTTGGTCAGGACGCCTAGATTATTTCGTTCCTCTTCTCTAATCCAATCTTCATAGCAAACTCCCTCAAGCTTAATATTCCTTTCTGAATCGAGATCCACAAGCTTGGCACCACTCAGTACGAGTGAGGCACCGACAAGAGCTCCGGAGGCATCATTATGCTTGGACAATCCCCACATCTCCTGCACTCTAAGCCAAGGAGAGTACCTCTGATGCACGTATCTACAGAGCCGGATCGGTGCTATGGCGGAGGCCCAAGACAAACTCGGCGCAATGTATTCTGATGCTCGCCTGGAGTCTGTTACTTTAGTAGCCCAGAGCAAAGCTTCTGGTAGATGTATGCTCCGCATTCCGGCAACGTACTTTGTGCTAGGAACTAAGCGCTGATATGTTTGTGCAATGCCGGAGAAGGCAGGCAATTTGTCGGTCTGCTTCGTCAGGCTCCGTTTCGAATAATCCACGTCCTCATAAGCTCCAGATTATATTCCATTGCATTGTTTGAGTAAATAATCCTTTCGGTACGGTTGATAGTTTCTGTGTCTTGAAGTTGCCCGATTGGCTTCGCGAGGTTGTCTGCAAGATCGCCGGATCTGGTAAACGAAGTGTCTGTATGGGGAATCTATCCTAGATCTGTTCTTCCAACTTCTCTCAACGAGTATCCTGAGTCTGGCGAAGATCTGCCATCTTGTAATAGCTTCTGACATGACCCGAAGAATCGTTTATCATGAATTTCAACTTGCCCGTTGGCTTGAAAGTTCATTCTTATGGGGAAATAGATGAAGATCAACAACACGCATACCTCTACATTTACCACAAGACTCCCCCGAATAAGCGGCGATTAAGTCGAAGTATGTTGTGAGAGTGGGCTCATTATTCTGGGTCCAAACGTACATTCGAGGGGACAATCTTGGTATCTGTTCAGACTTGACTGCATGTGGTTTCTGGACCGACAGCAATAATTTGCAAAAGAAGCATCCTTTCTCGGCGTCTGCTTCCACTTCTTCAAAATATGGCACCGGGACGCGGCCCCGTAGCTGGGTCGTAAGCCAATAGGACGCTGGAATGCGCCTGCAGACTTCGCAAGCTCCTTGTTCCATTTTGGGCCGAAGTATGGACTATGATGCTGATGTGTTCCGATAATCTGACGAACTGTCGAGGACGTTGAATTGGACAGACACAAGTGCGCTGGGTGACGAAAGTCAGCAAGGCTCCAGACTCGACATATATAAGAGCGACGACTGGTGACGTGCCCTCCTTCGAAGTTCAAATAAATTAGGCCTCCAATGAATGCGGACGACACGGCAATTACACAACTCTGGGGTACTGAACATGTAGTATCAATGTTAATGGTGTCTTGACAAAACATATCGACAATAACCAGTAACAATTCCAAAAATAATAATAAAAAAAATAAAAATAAAAAATAACATGTTTTTCAGTCCATATTAAGTAAAAGTGTCCAATTCAGCCATCATTTAACAGAAACAAACTCCGTCAACCCAGGAATCTTCCGTCAAACCCAGAACAAGAGAGCGACAATAAGGTATCATACCCAGAAGACACCAGTTTTCCACAACCAAAAAAACTTATCCTCTGCTTTAACCTATCGAAAGCCCCAAGCCTCAACCCCAAATCTTAAGTCTCAACAACCATAAACTTCAAATCCCAAACCTGACCTCATCGCTCAAAATCAAAGCAACCCAGCAACCACCACAACACCCCCAAGCACAGCCGCCACAACCTTCACACCCATACTCGCACCAACACTCGCCGCACCGTTGCTACTGCCAGTTGTACTAGCAGCAGCCTCCACAACCCCCAGCACCGTCGTCGCCTCCTCCTTACTCTCCTCATTAACCGCATACCCGACCGTCGCTAGCCCCGTACTGGTCGCGAGCTCCACGACTTTAGTCACACTCCCATCACCACCCGTCGCATCTTTCGTGATCGTCTGCACAGCCGTGACGATCTTGGTTCCCGTGCTGGTTAAAGTCCAGCCTGCTCCCCATACGCCCCAAGGGCCGTAGGGCTGGCCGTTGCCGTAGTCACCACCATCATGACCACCATGGCCGTGACCCCATCCCCAAGGGCCGCCAGCCCAGGGTGACCCGTCCCATTCGCAGCCTGTGACGGTATACACCCCTCCGGTCCAGGTGGCGGTGCCGGCCCAGCCGTGGTGGGGGCCCCCTTGTCCTGTTCCTGTTGGTCCTCCGTGGCCGCCCCAGCCGCCGATGGGACCGCCGCCATTACCGTCGTGACCGCCGTCCCAAGCTCCCGTAAAAGCGGGGAGAGAGACGGTGTAAACGCCGGTAGAGCCGGCGGAGGAGCAAGAAGAGTATTGGGCGCAGAGGGAGGAAGAGAGGGAGGAGTAAGAGGAGTGAGCGGTAGGCGTGGCGGAGCAGGCGGAGACGAGACAGGAGGAGGCGGCGTCGATTCGGGATTTTCTCTCGGAGTTCTTGGAGGAGTCGCACCAGTCGCTGGGGGCGGGCCAGGACGTGGTGCTGGCGGCGGACCAGGCTGAGGAGAGACAGGGTTGCTGTTGGGGGGAAAGACAGTGGTTGTTAGTTATAGGGAAGAGGATGAAAGGTGGGAAATGGGGGAGGGGAAGAAAGGAAAAAAAAAAAAAAAAAAAAAAAACTTACTGCGCATTCGGGGGCTCCGACACCCCACCAGGCATCAGCACGGCCGAGCAAGCCCAGGAGGGCCACGTAGTAGGCGACGATTTGAGTACGCTCCATTCTGGTCTTGTTGAGTGACTGACTGGTGGTTGTGTTTAATATGTGAGGGTTGAAGGATAACTATGAACAGTGTTGACGGTAGAAGGGGCAATGAGGAATGATAACAAGGTCTGTCTGGTCTCAAACCCCAAACCCAAAAGTGGAAGACGAAAGTGAGCAAGCGTACATATATATGTCACGGAATCAGCACAGCCCAGTCGGTTTGAACACCGGACTTACATGTCTTGGGACCCTGTCTTACAGGTTTGCCATTGCCTGTGTCTAAGGGCGAGGAAACCGTTAGGTAAGGGATAGGTACCTGGCAGTCCGCCAGACAGCACACAATACATCAGTGCATACCGGTTTTGGGAACAGAGATTTTTTGATCGAGCTAAGCATAGATGCTGAAAGAAAAAGGTAGAGAATGGGGAAACACCAATGGAAGGCTCATCAGCTGTATGAAATGTGGGCTGGTGAGTGTCATGGTACACAACATGGGCAGAAGGCATGCATTTGCGCGTACATCCAGATTTCCATTTTCAGAGTCAACTGTGCATGGTGTTAGGTACAAACCCAGCTGTACGTAGGGCACGGGGTACCTACCTTAGCCACTCCCATCCGTCATTGAACATCGTAGATGTCGGTAAAACGAGTAGTATAGCTATGTGCCATGATATGGACGCGCGGCATCCTGCCCAAAAGCCTATCTTCTCGGATTCGAAATTGAGGCTTAGAAAGACAGACGAAGTTGACGGGGTGACACTTGACTACATCCAGTGATTGACATCCGATCATCCTTTCATCCTTGGGTATGTCTTCATGTCTGCTGGTCTCACTTGAAGAACTCGAAGAAGGGAAGGACGAAAACGGCAGAGGTAAGATAGGATGGAATGGAATGGAGAGGTGTGCTTGCGCGTCTCCTTCTCAGGTTTCCATCTTGTACAACCGCAAAAAGAAGGCGGGTAATATTACCGAGGAGACTTCATCGGCCATAGACACGCCTTACAGATCTTGCTTCCTGTTCTGGTAAACATCGGAGTCTAAAAGAAACGCCAGAAACCCAACCGAACAGAGCGAGGGCATGTGTGTTTGAGGTTCGGCGCCGAAAGGAAAACGCAAGATGCCGTTGGAGATGTCGGGTTGCTGGTTGTCAGTTGGTCAGTTGTCAGAAGTGCTTGCTGCATCAGATGAAAGCATCGAGCGATGAAAGCGCCCAGTCTCTCTTGCAGGTTATCGTTGGAGATCCAGTGCTGCTATCAAGAGACGCGTAACCCATCTACCCGAAACAGATACTTCAACAAGGGATCAGCAGCTTTCCCATCTTTGAAGGGCGAGGTTGTATGATGTATGGCTCAGCTCTTCACACTTCCCTTTCCCTTCCCGTAAGCTCGGGACCGAAGGGACGGAACGGGAGGGTAACAGGGGAGGGGGGGGGGGGGGGGGGGGCAAGGGGGCTCAGGACCCCAGAAAAAGATGGTGAGGGATTGGCACACACAGATCCAATGGGACGCTTTCGAGCTGGGAGCTTCTGATATCAGCTGGTATAAGAGCGTCATGACTGGAGCGTCCGAGGTTCCTCGGGCCTTGCAGAGACGTCAAGCTAGGAAGGTAGGCAAGGGGAAGTGTAAGAGTGGGAAAGAATCCGAGTCCGTGCCCCGCGAAAGGCTTAAAGCCCAACCTCTAGGACCGTGGCTGAGTGGCGTTTGATAAGTTGGGGAATGTCCGTAACGGCGGGCGAGACGAGAGTCGGGTCCCAAGTTGAACGGGATCGCTAACAGCCTGGCTTCGGTCAGCGGCCGACACTGCGCAGAATAACCAGGTGGCCGCGGCTGGCCATGCCCGTCCTGCTTGGATCGTTCATCGGGTGTCGGTGTCTTGAAGCATCCGGAGCATGTCGTTTTCGAGCTCGGGTCTTTTGTTGCTTGGAGACCGTGATCGAAAAGAACTGGAAGTTCGGCTGTGCTTGTTGATGCATATGCGGTTGATAGTGGAGGAAGCTTTCCCTAGAGCAGGTCCACAGCCATCACGTAATAGGGCTGAACGCCCCTGAAGGAGGAGTGTGTTAGCGCCTGAAATTCCCTGGATCTTCGCAGGGTTCCGTCTATCGATAAGATCATATCCCCATATCGGATTTGGCGTCTGTTCTAGCTTCCCCCTTCCTCTCTTTCTTCCTTCTGCCCTACCAACCGGCTGGCACACAGCAGCGACACCGAGAACGCTGACGACGACTCCAACGGCCCGGTCCCGAGAATCCATTCTTCTCCAACCTCGCCGCCCTCGTGGCACCAATGCCATTTTGGGATATGCTGAAGGCTTACTTGCAGCATCCCATGCCTCCGAATTATTGTTTCAACTGTATCCTGACGGACGTCTGGTGACGCGGTCCATTACTGTCCTACTGACCCTTGAGTCTGAAGTCACCAATGCATTTAGCCTTGTAACTGGAGGTTCTTCATTGCTGCAATACTCCGTACTCTACTACCTATCAATTGCTTGCTTGCTATGCTCTCTTTCTGTTGTAAGCCAGATAACGGCGATAACTCCCCATGCGCGTGTCAGCAAACCAAGGACTTGGGAGATCTTTCCTCCCTACTCGGCCTCCCTTGATACTCAGACAAAATCCATCCCTTCTTATGTCAACGCGGTTGCAGCGCTCGCTACCGTCACAGCAAGTCATATTCTCTCCCTGCATACATCTGTTGACGATCTGCCTTGGTCCACCGGGACCGGCGCGAAGGGCTTTCCATATCACTCGACAACGGGTATCGGCCATCCCATGCATCCGTACCGCAATTTCCACAAATCAAAACACTCTCGCCCTCGTCATGCTGAAACGAAATATGCGATGATGGCTCCTGCCACTCGTCCTCATCCTGCTGTTGCCGGTGCTGGCTCTACAGCATCGTACCAAAAGTGTTGCTGTCCTCAAATGGAATTGGCTTCCTCGGACTCGCGCCATCATCTGTCGCCGGCTTGCGATGACGGAATGTGAATCCGACGAACAAGCTCTTGTTCATCTCCTCGCCACGCTCAGCCAAACCCTCGAGCGCTTGCTGCTTCTCATGCACCTCCTTGTATTTGGCCATGTCAGCCTCGTTGCTGAAGTCGTCAAAGTAGCCGGCATCAGTTTCAGAGTCCAGCTCGGGCACGAACGGAGCCTTAGTCTCGCGCAGAATGGCCCAGTCAACCTCGGCAAAGTAATGGTGGGCATAAATATCCTTAATGTTGTTGAAGCGCCGCGATCGGGAGTTGATGCAACTATAACGTGGTTAGCATCTACACTCCATATGTTTTTGTCACAATGTACTTACGTCGTGATGAAGCTCCATGTCCGGTTGCTGAGGAAGTAGTTGGGATCTTCCCAGACCGGACGCTTAAGAACCTCCTTCCAGTGCTTGAGATTGCGCCAAGTCTCGTCTGCGGTAGATCCAGCAAAAGGCGGGAAACCTGTCAGAGCCTCAAATAGCATGCAACCCAGACTCCAGTAATCGACGGTATAGTCGTACTCCTCGCCCCTCAGCACCTCAGGGGCCATGTAGTCTGGAGATCCAACAATCGACTTTGCGTAGTTGGTATCCCGATCACGCATTGTCCGGTAGCCCTCTCTTCTCTCGGCAACGGTTCGCTGGTCCATCGGCTTGCCAAACGGCACTGAGGTCTCAGATGCCTTCTCCAAGCGAATCCTCATCGACTCGATCTTGGCAGGGGCAAGGAAACCAGCCGCCAAACCAAAGTCGGTGAGCTTGACGTGGCCAGTCGAGTCAACCAGGAAGTTCTCGGGCTTGAGATCGCGATGAATGTAACCCAGCTGATGAAGGGCATCGACCGCGCAAAACATCTCGGCGATGTAGAAGCGAGCGTGCCGGTTCGAGAGAACGCCAGTATTGTTCAGCAAGGTGCGGAAATCGCCTCCTGGGACATACTCCATGGCAAGATAAATATTCTTATCATCTTGGAAGGAGTACAGCAAGCGCACCAGCCAATCGCTCTTGGCGGTTGTCAAGATGTCTCGCTCCGTCAGCACATGCCGCACCTCGTCCAGCTTGAACAGCAGCTTCTTGCTCATCACCTTGAGCGCGCAAACCTCCTTGGTGTCCTTCTTCTGGGCCAAAAAGACCTGTCCGTATCCACCTTGGCCGACCTGGGTAAGGATCTGGAAGTCGCCCTGGCGCAGTCTCACTCGTCGCTTGCGGAGATTAGCACGTTCCCGACCAGCATACTTGTGCCACATCTGCTTGTACGTCTCCTCGTCGGTCTCGGGTGGTGGAGGGAATTCGGCCTTGAAGGCATTCAGACGGTTTTGCCGTTGTCCGACATAGGTGAGCAAGTCAAAATAGTAGTCGAGGAAGTCTATCAAACAATTAGCACCAGCGAGAGCAACATGATGACATGGTCCTTACACAGCTGGGTCACATTGACCAGTCGCTTGACATTGGGCTTGTTTAGTAGCTCGCGCTCCTCGGGAGTGAGTCCCCTCGACGTGTTAAATCTCTTGACTGTGGGTGAGGCGCGCTCCCTCGTCTGGTAAAGTTCCTGTCGGGAGAGGGCAGCATGGCTGCGCTGATATGTTGGCTCACTGGCAGGGTCGCGGGGGTCGCGGGTCACGACTGGTGGTGTGTTCTCCTGGTTCTGTTCCCTTTCCTTTCTCCTGGGAGTGGGCACAGGGTATGGTTTCGGCAAGTTCTTGTCCACCTGCTTGTGGATGACACTAACAACACTGCCATTGCCCGTGAGGTCCTCAAAGGTATCATCGTCCACGTCTTTGAGGTTGCTCTTTCCAGGCGAGAGAGGTGTGGCCACACTCTGGGGACGACCGAGCTTGATGGGACTGTCGAGGGCACTTGGTGTCCCGAGCTTGGATGACATCGCGAGCTTGGTGGGCGTTGAAAGCTTCATAGACTCAAACACAGCAGGCAGCTCATTGGCGCCAGGTGGGAGAGTCCTCTTGCTGGGACTCCCCTGGGGTGTGCTGACGGGGTTGACGAAGCTCGAGGTGCCCGGCTTTATGGGGGTCTGCGGCCTGGTACCATCCTGCTTCCCGCCGCTGGGGAAGAAGTTTGTTATGTAGCTAGACATGACTAAAAGCTATGCCTGATAGCGCCAGTATCAAGGCTGCACGTATAACGGGAGAGTACTCCTGAGGTGGTGTTGAGATGTGCTCCTGGCGGGCACGGATCCAAAGGCCAGAAACGGACCAAGATAGGGCTGACTTGCTTGGGCGATCTCAGCCTCCACCTGCAGTAGCGGACAGGCAGCGGTACAGGGGAACACCGCGGGGATGGATGGCGAGTCGGGAGTCAGTCGGTGTGCTGGAGTCGTCTTGTCTCCTGTATCTGTACTGTCCGCGCGGCTGCAAGGCAAGACAAGCGAAGCAGGGCCGCGGTGGGAAAGCTTGGATGAATGATGCAGGAGGATAAATGGAAGATTAGAGTGCCGAGTTGCCAGATGCAACAATAAGGCAGGTCGGATGCCTGATCCCAGGTGGGTATGGAGACTGCAGGAGGCAGGTCTTGGTATGTTGTAGAAGTACTGTGTACAATGCTGTCGACTGTTGTGGACTTTTGGGGGTGAGCTTGTCGCGATGCCGTGTCCGTGGTGTTGCAAAAAAGGGACAGCTGCGGTTAAGAGTTTGTTGTTGTCAGAGGACAGAAACGGATCTTGGTCGCCAGCGGAAATCGAAAATTAAATCATGCAATTCCTTCATGGAAAACAAGCAACAGCGACGGGCAAGTGCAGCAATGCTGAGACAAGTTCTCCCTGGCAATTGGGCAGGAGCGGGCAGAGAGGCAGCGTGAGATCCAAGGGAAAAAGGCGGGGCAAATATCAACAAGCGGATGGCAGTCGCAGCAGAAACCCCGGCAACGGCCATTCACCGGTGCCAGGAGCGAGGGAATTGGGTGTCAGTGGGTGCGGTACAGTGGCCCTTTGGGTGCCAATGGCTCCCCAGTGGCTCCCCAATGGCCCCAAATCGCGGGGTCAGAAGGGGGCCGGAAGGGGCTGCCAGACCGGATTTTCGACCGCGACTCCTTGGACCGCGCTGAAATGTTCTTGGCAGCCGTGCACTAACGCGTCATTCCGCTCCATAAAGCTCCATCCGTTAAATTGCGGTGCCACGATCCGTCTTGTCCATCTTTTTGCGCCATCACCAGTCGAGATAGGTACCGGCTACACTATCAAGAACCACTCAACCCGTCGAGATAAACAACACATACCACCGCCGCAATGCCCAAGGAGAAAAACTACAACCCCGTCCAAGCCCAGCGCAAAGCTGACAAGGCCAAGGAAATCAAGAAGGGTAAGTGGAAGACAAGGCGACATTTGGATCCTACGCGCAAGCGATGTACTAACAACAACCCACATCGCACAGGAAAGGCGCAGCAGCAGGCAAAGCGAAATGAACAGCTCGCGAGACGAAATCCCGAAAAAATCCAGCAGCAGATCGACGATCTAAAAAAGATCAAGGAAAAGGAGGGCAAGCTCACCTCCCACCAAGAGCAGGTCCTCGAGGCCCTCGAAAAGGATCTTAAAGCCGTCAAGAAGGCCAGAGAGGCACTAGGCGACAAAGCGCCCACCTTCGGCCACGGACCACGACGCGATGGAGCCCTCGGAAAGCGACGACGGGAAGACGAAGAGTCTAGCGACAGCGACGTGCCCGAAGATGTCAAGAGGATACCGATGCCGCGCGACACTCCCCCGCCAATTCCCAAGGAGGTCCTAGACGAATGGTATGCCAAGCGCAGGGCAAAGCGGGCTGCAAACGCGAACCACGAGCCAGTCGGCGAAGGTAGAGGACATCAGCAGCAACAGGGAGACCAGAAGACCGAGAAGCCAAAGGCACCGGTGGTTGAGGTCAAGACTGTGTACGAAGCCAAACCTATCGTCCGCGATCTTAGAAAGGAGGCCGTGAGCGCATTCGTACCGACCAACGTCCTGCTGAAGCTGGAAAAGGGCAAGGGCAAGGGAGGCCTCATGGAACCAGAAGAAGCCGACGAACTCGAGAGGGCCGGTTACCTGAAGACCTCCCAGCCGGCAGAACAATCGGCTCATGGGCTGGAATCTGAGCAGAGCGCTGGTCCACGTGGAGTTACCATGGAAGAGGCGGAAGAAGAAGACTAGAAGATGCCACATGGAAACCCTTCCGAGGGCGAATAAGAGTCTGGCATTTTATGGTTCATCAATCGACATCATACTAACACATCAGACCATGCGCTTCGGCACGTGTTTCCCAAGCCACTCTGTGAGTAAGCCTGGTCCCTCTGTTGTCAGATTAAACTTGGCGATGGCCTTGGCGATGCGACAAACGACTGCCGAGAAGCTCAGAGCTAACCAACCTGATGGAATAAGCTCCGCCTTGGCATTCGAGTGTCGAGACCTATTTGGTTCGCCGCACTCCGTTGTCATCAACAGCTAATGCAGCACACGCTTCGCAAAGTCCCCGTCGTGGATATCATGCGCTCGTTGGTATTTCAGCCGGAAAAGGGAATGGACAGGGTCAAATTTCCTTGGACAGCCCAGCAAACGGCTTACCGTGTGGAAAGAGAGAGGCACCAGCCTAGGCATACCGACAGGCCCACAACAAAGGAACATAACACGGGTAGATTGGGCCACCACCGGTGCCTGGAATCAGTCATTCCAACGCTTCCTGCTGCACGGTACCCGCCAGTCGGCAAGCCCTAGCTTCGTTGCTGTTGAAGCGTGGGCGCGGAGATATCCAACCTCGTGTTCTACGATACCCCGCCGCTACGTTAGGGTCCTCCAACATCAGAAATCGGCTTAACGGCTATTCAAAAAAAAAATACCGCCACTTTGGGGCATCGCTTCAACAGATGGAGCCAGGTGAGGAACACAGCCTCACCGAAGGCTTAGTTACGCAGCGGGGTTCTTAGCCTTTATCCCCGCAAGCGAGCGTGGAGTTCTGCAAGGGTTCAATACGTCGCCAATCACCCTCTACGTACTATTTGTCAAGATGCGCAAGATGACGGGAAGGGGACCGTTGGCATCTGTCAGCGCCCCTGGCCGCAGACGGGAGTAATATCAATTTCAGTGACGGTTGGTGACACGGATGTGACTTGGTGACCCCTTCCGAAGTAACCATGAATGGATACGGGAGACGGGAGGAATGTTAGAGAACGGACAGATGGATTCGAGCTGAGGGATCGTTTCATCGTTCAAACCGTCTGCAAGTGCAAGAGAAGTTGATATTTGTGGCTAAGATCTAGACTCATCTCCCCAAGCACCTCATACGTAGCAGTGATTTGCACCCCCAGAGACTTTAGCTCTGTCTCAACTTGTCCAAATAAGCTTTAGGCTCACAGTCCAAGAACCAACTTGCAGGGGTCCAAAGGGCGGCATTGTCCACTTACAAGGAGTTGAGTCCACATGTGCACACGGTCTTACATCAGGCATTAGACATTATCTTCGAACGGACGGGAGTAGCAGAAGTGGGCGCATGCAAGCTTTTGGGTTTTTTTTTTTTTTTTTTTCCCCTTTCTTTGCCGATCACCCCGTGCGTCACCGACGATACTGTGGAGACTTTTTCTTCAAAGCTACTTACCCAAAAGCAAACAAAAAGCCGTGTTTGATCTTGTTCTATCGTGTTGTGACAGGTAACAACCCTTCCCGTTTCGTTTCTGGAAAGTGTTTCATCATTTGGTCCCTCCCTCGAGTGTAGGGACTCGAAACTAGGGACGCCCTTCCTAGACCTTTTCAATCTCTCTCCATCTTGTCTCGTCGAGAAACGAACATCATACTCATCACCGCATCATGATGAATAGTTCCTTCCCTCGTCCCCCACCAGGCGCGGACGTTGATATCAACACCGAGGCCGGCCCCGGTCGGACACTCGACGATCCTGCCCTCAAGCCAGCAGTACCGACAACAGACTACCAAACTATAACAAAACCAGCACCGACCGCGAACCCAAACCCAGATACCAAACCCAAAATGCCAGAAACCGCAGCCTCACGAAAAGCACAAGTCGTCCCACTCCTAGCTGGCTACGACGACCCTGAATCCAGCAGCAGCAACGCAAGCAGCAGTCGACCATCAGACGAAAACCACCAAACCTCCATCGATTCCCTCACCCCTCTAACCCCCGGTGTGATCCCCTCCCACCACCACGAAAATCCCAACTTCTCCGAAGATGATCTCACCACGGGCAAATACGCCCTCCGATCCTGGCTCACCGTCCTCGGCGCCTGGCTAGCAATTTTCTCCTCCTTTGGGCTTTTGACCGTGCTATCAATTTGCCAAAATTACGTGTCTGGGGATAACGAGCAAGTGACAAGCATCAGCGAAGGAACGTCCGCTTGGGTGTTCTCCCTGTACTTTGTGATTAGTCTGGGCTTGGGGATGTACGTGGGCCCATTGTCGGATCGGTTTGGGGCGAGGTGGTTGGTTCTGTCTGGGACGGTGTTTTTGGGGGTGGGGATGGTGGTGCTTGCTTGTAGGAGTGGTAAGTTTCTTTTCTTTCTTTTTTCTTTTGCTCAGGTCTTGGGAGTGTTTAAGAGGGTCGAGAGGACAAGAGGGAGAGTCAGGGAGTTGTGGAGGAGATAGGTGGTAAGATATGAGGGTTACAAGGACGGGAGTGATGGATAGAATGGTATACGTAATATGGTGCTAACGTGGATGGTAAAACAGAAACATGGGCCATCCTCCTCGCCTTCGGCATTCTCTCCGGTCTAACCTCCACTTTCCTCTTCATCCCCTCTCTCGTAACCATCCACCAATTCTTCGGCCGCTCTCCGCGCTACTACACCTTCGCAACCAGCCTCGCCACCACCGCCGGTCCCACAGCCGGCATCGTCTTCCCGTATGCCACTCGAAACCTCTTCCACAAAGTCAGTTGGCCATGGACCATCCGCACCCTCGGGCTCATCTGCTTCTTCCTGGCGGTGATCGCCAACTTCTTGATCCGTTCTCCTCCTTCTGTGAGGGAGCCTGCTCCTTCGGTGCCGACGTCCCCTACTTTATCATCGTCGGGGAAGGGGCAGAAGTCGCGAACTCCTTCGCCGCCTGTTTCCTCTGCTTCCTCGGCGTCTTCGGCTTCTGCTAATTCTACGACCCCCATGGTCGCCGGTCCTTCGGTTACCACCCCCTCAGCATCAGCAAGACCAGCCCTAGGAAAGCTGGCCTCTGCCCATCCCTCCCTCACCCCCTTCTTCTCCCCCTCATACGCCCTCCTCTTCTTCTCTTTGCTTCTGATCCACCTATCAACCTACACAACAACCACCTACCTCTCTGCCTCCTCCCTCTTTTCCCAGGGTTATTCGCACTCCTTCACCTTCCGGACTACCACTCTCGTAGTGAACATCTCATCAATCGCTGGCCGACTGTTCGCCGGACTACTAGCTTCTGGTTCTCCGTTCCAGCCTCCTGCCTCCACTAAGACCCCCGGATCCAAGGCTGGCAAAGTGTTGAAAGGCTTCGGAGCGTTCAATACCACCATCTTGTTCTCCCTCCAGGCGACTTTGACGTTGCTAGCAGCGTGGTTACCATCCCAACAACAACAACAACAACAACAACAACAACAACAACAACAACAACAACAACAACAACAACAACAACAACAACAACAACAACAACAACAACAACAACAACAACAACAACAACAACAACAACAACAAGGACTCTCACCACTTCGGCCAGTTCGGCCAATACTTCGGCACTTTATACACCTTGATCAGCCTGGCAAGCATATCCGGTATCCCCATCGGCTCCCACCTCATTAACGCCTGCGGGGGCATGTACTGGGGATTGGTGATATTTGTTGGTGTCACTTTTGGGGTTGGGATGTTGGGGATGGTACTCGTTCGATGGGGCCTTGTTCTTGTTTCCTCTGGACGGGATGGGAAGAATGCAAAGGGAAACGCTGTGGCGGTGGCAGGAGATGAAAGAGTTGATGGCTTGAGAGGGTTCCAGTTCAGGAAGTTATTGAATGTGAAGGGGTGGAGGGAAAGAAAGACTTGGAGTGAGCTTGGAGGTAGAGTGGGGAGGGGTTGGGAGGTTTGGGGGTTGGAGAGGATTTGATACGTCTGAGATGGATGTCTCTCACGTCGTTGAGAATTTTCCCTTCGCTCTTGTATTTTTACGCTTTACGTTTGTTACGGTGCATAATATCGCGGTTTCAAAACGGGTTGCATGGGTTCGGTCGGAGTTATTCAAGGGGAAGACGGGGTGGCGTGTTAGACGGGTCTGGAGTATTTACATGTTATGTTCAAGCATAACTTTGGATCACTGATTTCGTCTCTCTTTGTCAACAGTATGATACGCCTGTTCCCTTCTTCTAAATCCGCAAGACTGATTCGACGTCAAGGAAAAGGTAAGTCGTTCCGAGTCGATGTCCTACTCCGAATCCATAACCCCCATCATCATCATCATCATAAAATCTTACCAGCACTCTTCATCCACAAGCAACAGCCATATTTGCATGATATTCTCGATTGATGGTATCTACATATTGTAAACAACAATCCAGCCAGAAAACAGCTAAGTGTGTGAAGAAGAAGAAGAATAATTGCGGGTATCATCATCTTTCTCGTATATGGACAAAAAGCATAAACGTGCGAAACCTGAAAATTCGGCCCAGCCATCCACGTCATTGAGCATCAAGCAAGCCTCGCTAGTGGATCGGTAGTATTGAGGCTCATTCCGTCAAGCCCCATCCTTATCATCTCATCTCCTTCCGCTTCTTCTCTCTGACTGTCAACTCTGTCCACCAAAGAACGCCCAAAGCAAATGTATATGCCTTCCCGAAAAGTTGCCTTGGTTTGTCCTTTATCTTCCGCTGTGATCGCGCTCTTCTTCGCTGAATAGCCGGGGTTCTCCTCCCCATTTTATAGTTGGTAGGTTGAACTTCCCGGCCGACAATCGCTGGCAATGCTGTTTTCTCGCTTTCCGAGTCTCCTCGAGATTGTCGTCAAGCTGACGGGAATGTTGGGTGCGTGTTCAGGAACTTCTCACCTCCTTCTTTCCCCGCCCCTCCTGGGCCTCTCGTCCCATCCCCATCAATCCGCCTCCTTCTTATATCAACCCTCTGTGTACCAGGAAATGAGACGTGCGAGGAAGAAAATGTTCAGAAAAGCTGTCGTTCGAAACTCGAGAGCTCAAACAACCGTACCGTTCCCCCGGCCAGAATAAAAAGCAAAAGTCAAGACCGTCTATGCCATTGCCACACCATAATGCCCCATTGCCTTGTGTGAATTCCAAAGCCCCCGATTGCTGCAACATTCAAAAAGAAAGTCCATAACAAAAGAGACCAACAGAGGAAACCATCCAAAAACGAGATATATCGCGAGAAATGTGTCATCATAATAATCCATAAAACGATGTCGCATGTATCGTAACCTCCGCATTAGAGACTCATCGTGAGCCATTCCCACTCGGCTCCAGTACGAGAAGGGCCGCTACCGGGCCCACTGCTGCTGCTCGCACCCATCATCTGACCAGCTTGGCCGTTCGGCATTCCCATCATACCGCCAGGCCCAACCATGGGACGAGGGGTGTTGATATATCCATTGCCGAAGCCAAGGCTACTCTGAGTCGTTGGGGGAAGCCCAGAAAAGGCACCACCGGGGTTGAAGGTGGGCATTGTTTCGTTAGATCCCGTCGAGTTGGCGGGACTATCAACGTCCATTCCGCTGCTGCTGACAGCTCCAGCACTGACAGGTTGATCGCTTCCGGCGCTCTTGCTGTGACGCCTCTGGCGTTTCGAACTAATCGTATCACGGCGAGACATAGAACCAGCCCCAGGTCCCGGCGCACTCTTAGGCGGCGCGGACGCAATGGGTATCACGCTCTTTCCACTCACACCACTCGAAGAGCCCGCGCTCCCGTGGTAACTCGTGGGGGTACTACCCGCAGTGTTACCACCCGAAGCGGGGCCACTCGCAGGACTTTCGCTCTCATTGACGCTGCTGGCACGGACTTGCTGCTGAGCCGGCGGTGTCGCCACCTGGGCGGCTGGTTGGTTGTTGGCGTTGGAGGTAATAGACAAAGTCGAGTTCTTCCGAGCCGCTACACTCATGCTTGCATTCTTCTTAGACCGCGTGCTTGTACCGCCCACAGGCAAGCTCGCTCCCGAACCCCGGTTCCGCTTCTTGATGACATCCGTCTTCAAACTAAGCGGTCTCACGACACCATGCAGCTTCAAGAACAAGCCACAAGCGTTGCAAAGGGGTTGTCCATCCGGGTTACGGCGCCACAATGGAGTCGTCTGGGTAAAGCAGTTAGTGCAAGTTGTTGGTGTGTCTGCCGAGTTTCCAGCTGCGCCCTGCAAGTTCGTTGTCGAACCCTGTTTCGCTCCGGGAGGAGGAGATGAAGGTCGGCTTGCTGGTACCGAGGAAAGACCAGACGAACGACCTGCGTCGGCGGGTGGCGAGTTGGAGGTAGACTGCGCGAGCCTCTCGAACGGGTTGATTCTAGCGGACAGACCCGGGGTCGATGCCGTCCTAGGCATCTTCCCTTTACGCGGGTCGTTCTGACGAAATGACTGCGACTGAGACCTGGGAAGACCGTTTCCATCCCATTCCCCAGTGTTATCAACATAATCGGTTGTTGTAGCGCCAATCGTAACCTGTTTTCGCGGGGGGCCACCAGGATACCTCGCCGCCTGCGTGCTGAAATTTCCAGGTAGAGACGGATCCCATCCCATAGACGACGAATCAAATGCCGGTTCCTCCATGCCCTGAGAAGAAAAGTCATGAGAAATCGATAGGTTGCGATCGGCAAATGCGCCACCATCCTCCTCGTCGCCATCCGATTCCGCCCCGAATGTAAACAAGCTGTCCTGCAAAAGATTAATGCCTGGTGATCGGACAGACTGTTCGTTATGGAACACTTGGGTGGGGTCGATATGACCGCTAAACGAGTTCCGGGCCGTAAAGGAGGGCGTCGGATCCGGGCCAGCCGAAGATGCCGGGAACATCATGTTGCCGTTACCGCCATAAGGGAACTGGTGGGCCATGGTGTTGCCCATGCCATGGTTTCCTGCCCGATAAGGCTGCTGGCGAGCCTGACGCATGTCGACACCGAAGTAGAAGTTATCACCCCCCTCGTTCATGGGATGAGGCGTAGAGGCAGTCGACTGGAAAGCGGAAGCTGGCGGCGAGTAGAAGTTGTTGCCATTGATAGGGCCACTGTGCATGGAAGAGTTGTTGGGACCAAACATGGCCGTAAATGGATCGTGGCTAACCATCGGTGACGTGGACGGCGAGAATGAGAAGTTCTGCTGGAAGGGACCAGCAGAGGTGATGAAAGTATCGGCATCGAGGTTGGCGGTATCGAGAGCGTAGGGAACCGAAGAATGGGCGGTTTGTTGGTGCATGCCGCCATGGCTCGTATGATCAAGCGAGTAATCATGGAGATCAGTATCGGCGTCGAGGCCGTTAGTTGCGTAGCTGGGAGTCACCGCGGAGACGTGAGGAGAGAAATCGGCAGGGCGTTTGCGGTTCGGGTTCTAGACAAAGGATAATTGTATCAGACCAGATTACAGCAGATCAGCAGGCGGAACTGATAAGAAAGCTACTCACGCGTTTGCTCGTCTCGTCGATGCTGGTTTTGCGAAGGTGTCGAGGAAGATAGCCAAATTCGGTCTGCATCCTTGGGTGGTGCAGGGCCGCAGGGACGGACTGAGGGATCATGTGCTGAGGTTGCTGGTCTTTGCGAGCCTTGATAGGGATAGCTGAAGCCGTGGAGTGGTGAGCAGCTCTGTCGTCGGCCATTTTGGAGGATGTTTCGGGAGAAGGCGCAATAGACATGCCAGCTGGTGTGCCCATGTTTTCGCCGTTGATGAAATCGTCCAGGTTCATGAGGTCAGACCCCTGGGATTGGGTCTGCTCCGAGGACTTGCGCAATTGCGCGATGCCGCTTGTCGATTTTTGAGGGGCTGTTTCCGAAAAACGGTGTGCCCTTTTTACAACAAATGCAATTATAATTAGCTTTGCTGGCCAGACGCTCGAGAACAACACACGACGTCTTTTTCAGAGTCTCTCTTTCACTTACCGGTCTGTCTCCATTTGCCTACGATAGGTCTGCAGCGGCTTGGCCATCATTCGCCAAGTCAAGTTCTCCATGCGCTCCTGGTTGGGCAGGGCCAGCTTGGTCTTAGCAAAGTACTTCCAGACCTGGGTAGCCAGCGGGTCCTGTTTCTGCATCTCGTCTGGGCTTTGGGTCATGCCAGCCAGGCCGTCCTGAAAAGGCGGGAAAGCGGACGAGCGGAGCAGATCATAGGCTGCGGCGCCGCTGGATGCCGACTGGTTGGGGTAGTCACTGGTGGGATGGATGTTTCTACTGCTGTTCATGCTGTTGTTGTTACTACTGCTCTGGTGGCTGATGTTGGCCCCAAAGCCGTTGCTGGTGTTGTTGGGGCGGCCGTAGCTATCACGGCCACGGGCATTGGCAGCATTGTGGTGGTTGAATGCGCTCATGGGGTGGTGCTGGTTGTTGGCAGAGGACGATGACATGGCGGCGCATCCAAGTCCGGTGCCGGCCACGGAGTCACCTGGCCTGCGCGGGAAGCGAAAGTCGTGCTCTGTTGTTGTCGGATTCGTGGTGAAAAACGGCCTTGTCGTGGCGGTTGGGGTTGTGGTGCTGGCCGCCATTATCGCACAGGGGAACTGGAGGAGGAGGGAGACCTGCCGGGGTTTGGAGGATGAGACGTTGACGGTTGACGTTGACTCTGCGCGTCTGAGGGAAAGATCGGAGTCTGAGAAGTGGAGGAGGGGAAGGGATTCCGGGTCGTGGAGGGACCGACAGGTGACAAGCGAGAGGCGGGAGCTGCCTGGTGGTGGTGGTAGTATGTAGGTAGGCCCGTAGAGGTAGTTGTAGGGCAAGAGCTGCCAAAGACTTAGACCTAGAGCGAGGTAGGTCCAAGAGGTCACGGACGGTCGGTCTCAACTGCGCTCTCTCGAACAGCGGGAATTGGAATGCGACTGGGAACTGCGAGGCGACGGCGAGGACGACCAAAAGAAGTTGTTGATGTAAGTTTGGACGACGACGTAGACGGCAGCCGATGACTGTGAAATTGACTTTCACTCGCAGTGGAGGTTCCTGGGTCTTCAAAGAGGCGACGGGCTCTAGCAGAGAGGTACGTATACTTTTGGGGCTTTGGAACTAGTGTATAGCGTGTAGCAACACAGTTGCCAGGACTCAGCAGTGCCAGTGTGAATACCTTAAGCCAAGCGGCAGCCGAACCAGACCAGCAAGAACTCCTCCGGTCCAGTCAGGGCAGAGCACAAAGTGGATTGGAATGGAAGGAAAGTTTCCCCACGTTCGGGTGACTGCTGCTCAGCGCACGGGCAGCCTTTCATTGAGGAGTTCAGTCGGGTGCCTCGAATGCCCACTGCCCACGGGCTGCTCTTCTGCAGGCAGAGGACGCACACGCCCGCACACGCCCGCCGGCCAAAAAAAAAGCCCACTCGACAACTCGGAGCAGGCCAGTCAGAAGCTGCGCTGCCCACCGCGAGAACTCCACAATGAAATGCCCACTGGAGAAAAAGTGCGGCACGTCGGGACGCTAGCGACCGAGTCCAAGTCGCAAGTGGGATTGAAAGTTCGATGAAGTCCATGGTACACGGGGTGTACCTGCTAACCCCTGTCGTAGCCCACTCGACTGGATGTACACAGTACGTGGAACGCCATTGTCCACTTCGTCAGGTTCAGTCATCTCAGCTTTTTTAGATGACTGACTGTTCGCAGTTGACAATGGAAATGGGCATAAAAATATCCGTATCAAAGTCAAACAGAAACCACAGCAACATTTAGTGTTAATTGTCAGCTGTAGTGGCCTCGGAGCTGAGTTTGTCACGTTTACATGTCTCTGAGAAGCGAACGAAGCCGTGGAAAACCCCAAGGTGAGCTTGGCTTGACCTCTGCTTGTTGGTTGAAGAGATCCAGGGCCGGCTTCGGGATGCCGTTCTTCGTGTGGGGGTTGCAGATGGAATTCTTTTTGGGCGTTGCACTCAGAAGGCAGCGGCGACAACAGCAACAAGAAAAGACTGACGAGGATGAAGGCGAATGTGACGACAATACCTTGTTGCTAGTTACTACCTACACTACACAGACAGGTAATTGTCCGGACTGTTCCGGAGCAGCACCCGAGCATGTCGTTGTTCGAAGTGATCCCGTCGTCAATTCCCGTCTCTGCTATAGGTAGAGTCTAGTAGTGTAAGCCCCTCAGGCCCCTTCGGCTCCAGGTACGGCGAAGACGGGGGATTGCTGTCCAGGCCAGCCCATGCCTGTCAACGTCGTCTACGGCAAAACTAGAAGTGAGATCGCAGCCCGTTGTGTGCTGCCCGCATAGTCCGCACTAATATTTGCCCAGACTGCAAAAAGTAGCTGACGACGATGAGGGGGGAGGAGATGGATATTCGGCCAGGCAAAGAAGGGTATGTATCCAATGCTGCCAATACGCCTCGATGCGAGCCAAAAGGGGGCTGGACTTTCTTCCTAGGTGGTATTGAAGGCTCCTAACGTGATGATCCCAAGAGTCTCAACAACTCTTGGTTGTCCCTGCTTGGCTCTTGGCCTCCGAAGCAACAGCTCTCTTGAACCACACCTGGCTCAGAATATCCAGTCCTTCTTGGGTTTAAATCCGTCAGCGGAGCGAGAAAGAGTGGATGTCCCACGAGATTGCACACGCGGTAGCGGCCTCGGGTTCTTCCAGCGTGAACAGGGAGTTGGTGCTGGTACGAGTGTTTGGTGGGGTTATGGCTCGCTTTTCCTTCCTTTGTAAGGGACGATCACGGTCTTGATTCCTGTTACGGCTCCGTCCACATCTCCTCAAAACAGCTAACAACAGAACTAGACTCAGTTAAACTAGAGTGTCACCCGAACTCGCTGTGATATCGGCAGGACGAATTCAGAGATCCTCTTTGTCTTTGTTAGCGGTAAATGGACTCGCCGGAGACAAAGGCTTCGACCCTTCGGCGGACTTGTCGGCCAAAGGTTGTTTCCGCCCAAGAATTAAATGTCCTGATGGCATAGCGTTCATCTCCTTGTTTGACACTCGGCTCTTCTTTTCTGGGTTTAAAAAGGGCCGTTGTTAGACTTGTGGTTCGTGGCCTCTTGGCTTCTCGCAACGTCTGGCCGCCGCCTGTCTTGGTTCATCAGCACCACCCGTCTCTAACTCGCCGTACTTACGAGACAGCGACGGAATTCGGCCCTTCGTGCATACCGGCTTTGTGTGGCAAAGATCCTTGAATTCTAGATCCTGTAGAGCAGTGAGTAGAGTTCCGTGTAGCCATTCTCCCACTTCTCGTCATTGGCAATCCTACCTGCTGGGTAGCATCGTGGTGGTCGCCCTAGTTCAGGCTGCCTGTTACGGCTCGACGGGGCGTTTTCCACGAGCCAAAGAGCCCTGAATTTAAAGTTTTGATCCCTGCGCAACCAAGAGGCGCTAGTCGAAAAGCGCAGCAGCATCAGGATTCTCACGGAAACAACGCAGCACCTTTCTGTAGCAGCGCATACGAGTCGGTGAGAGTGGGAGCTGTCTGGAAGCTGCACTCCTTTTTCTTTCTGGGTAGTAAAAGTCCAAAATCATCGGCTCATACTGGATAACGTGGCGGATTCACCGAGCGAAAGATGTTTGTAGACCATAGACGGGCAATTGTAGGCCCTTGGCCAGATGTGAGGTGAAGAGATACCATGAGATAAGAGTCAAAAAGGATCATGAACTGCTCGTGAACGTGAAAGCGAGACCGTGTAACGAGACTGGTGCAAAATCGAGGGTACCTGACCCCACTCTTCGGCTCAGACCACTTACGGACTAGCGTTCACAAGGGGGCTGACGAGGCTAGTGGGGACAATCAACCAAGCCATGCTTGCAGCCCTGTCACTGACAATTTAACCCATGCAACGGCACAACCGCGCGACCGCGTAACCAACGACCTCATATCTTTGGATGAAGCTGCTTGCCCCCTGGTGAAGTCGAGCGTGTGGGTGAGTTTGATGGTTTAAATACCTGTAGTACGATTTGCTGTTGATGAGAACATGTTGACAGGGTTTATACCTCCGAAGTTTTGCCCCGGGTGGTTAGAGCGGGCGGGTTGTGACTTCCAGCAGCTTGAAAGGCCGAGATGGACGAAAAGATCTTGAAGAAAGAGAGAGGTCAGAAAAGGGTTCCGAGATCGACAGAACTGCCATCCAAGCGAATCCGACGTTCAGAGCTTCGAGTCGGGTATTGTACCAGATCYGTGTCCGCCGTAGATTAGTCTTCGGTGTGTACAATACCGAATGGCGGACCCTGAAGTATGGTCAGAACCGCCACACAAATAGAAGTTGCCATGAAGGTAATGTCCGGATGATCCAGATCTGTCAGCCTGAATAAGACATTCAATCCAAAAAGGCAACTTGACAGGTCTCTGCCACAGAACCCGACAACGTCAAGCGGCTGATATTCGATTTACGGTGGTGAGGGAGGCGTCAACAACTGTCACTGGCCAGGCCGGGAGATGTAGACATTGAGCGGGGACGCACTGGATGGCAAGCAGGACCGGGCCAAGTACAGGAACTTCACGAAGACGAACTGCAATGCGACACGGAAAGTGTAAAGGACATCCCGCGCGCTTCCCCTTGGCTACCGATACCTATTCACTCAACTTCCGGAACACCTCGGCTTCCACTGCATGTCGTCAAGCGAAGCTACCTACCTCTACACTACTTACATACTTTCCAACGACATTTTGTCTATAAACACTCCAATATCTTGCCAAGACGACGAACTTGGGAAAAATGTATGCGTTCGATCCGTCCCAGCAGGGAGTTCCTGTGAGGATGCGGCCGCTTGAAACCACCCCACCCCACGCCTCTCACACACCACCAAAACCACCATCACAATGTCTCATCGTCAGACTTGGCAGCCACATGCTTTTCCCACCCTGCCAACCTGATCCGGAGTCACAAAGTATGGTAAAAACAAGTCTTGAGCAGACGGCCTCCGGGCTGAAGAAGGAAGCGAGTACATGTGATGACTTTCCTCCTTCATTAAGAGGCGCTCCTCACCTGGCTCTAGTACCAACATTGTGACGATGTTTTGTAAGACAGCGAGAGAATGGCTGAGTGACTGATGGGGGTTCGTGTTCCACTTGTGGTCTGACAGGGATGCGAAAGTGAAATGGAGGTCGAAGTACCGGATACCAGCACATGCATCGAGCTGCATGGCGACCCCCACCCGAGAGACTCCGTCGCTCCCTTTCCCCTGCCGCTGCCGCGCATTTTACAGGCACTGACCAGTCCAATTGGCAGGCGCCCAAAGCGTCCACTTTCAGAGGCTGCAGGCACTGAAGCACTGTCGAGGGCAACTTCCCATCCATCGATCTGAATGCCTTCAGCGGCGTCGTCTTTCTCGAGACTCTGACTTGCACCACGACACAAGCCCAATCCTCTTCTGTCCTGGCTCATGGAAATCTCCGTTCTTGGCTTGACCTTTTTCAATCTCGACAATGCACAGGTGAGGATTCCATTACGGAACTGACGCCGCATGGAGTCTCTTCCAGGCTTCCAGCGCGCGAGAGCCCGTCAGACACAATGGCACCTTCTCGTCTCCACTCCATTGAGTTGCTTGCCGGTGCATGATGCACGATTCTAGAACTCCTCACAAAAGAAGACATATCAATCAGGAGCCTTACGGCACGAGTATATGTAATTCCAAGGCTTGGCCGGGAACAACATGGCCGAATATTCCCGTCCATTGGACAATGCCATCGAAACAGCGGCCAACAGAGGCCCACCGGAACCCTTACGATGCCATCAACAGTGCCAAAGCCAAGCCTTTGTCTCCTCACTGCAGCTTTGTCGCCAAGACGCTCTCTCAACGTCACAAGTCTGACTGCCTGCTATCATCAAGATTACTGCGGGAGTGTTTACACTCGCTGTTTACAAACATCAGACATTGCCGCAGTTGAGACTCCGTTGCCAATGCCGGTCATTCGGCCGCCAAGCACCATCAGAATCAACAAGAACCACCGGTAGGGCAGAGTGAACGCGGCAATGAAATCTAATAAATAACACACGTCATAGAAGGCCAAAAAGGGCCCGAAGCTGTGGAACGGTTGATCCTGAATATTGGATGCAAGTCAAGATCATCAAGTGGCCAAAGCTGCCATGAAGAAGCTCTGATCTCTGGACCGGAGCAGCGTTGCGGTGCCGACTCGAACGCGGAGCTGAAGCCTCATCCAGGTCTCGGAAAGTCGATCACGGCATCCCGAAAACCTGATGGGTCCGGGCCCGCGCCCGTCGCCAGGCGCCAGGCGCTCTGCATGACATTATGGGCCATCTTGATCATCTAGGCCTGCAAGGGCAGTGCCTTATCCTAATCAACTCCACCATGGCGGTTGGGAAGACGGAGATGTTAACCTCTTTCCGCGCACCAAAACACCATGGCCATAGCTCTGCTCCTCCGAAGAACGGATACTGTATGGAGTCATTACACACTCATCACTCTGTGAGTCTCTGCCATTGATATTTCAATGACCCTATCAAGAGCCTATCTCAACTTCACAAGTACACTATCGGAACAGAGCTCACTAGCCTCGTTTTCATTCCTTCATTTCCCGATGCTGTGGATTTCTACGGAATCGCTCCCTTGCCTCCTCCTGCTGAAGAGACAGGTAACATGCGCTAAAAGGCCACTAATGCCCTGCTACTGTTGGAGTGCTAAACCAACCCAACCAGCGCTGCATTGCGCTAGAGACAGTGAGATGGAAATAGGGTGTGGAATCGTGACCGTCTCCGAAGCGAAGCCGTCGATGCGGCTCACGGACGGGCATTTGACAGGAGGATCCGAACCATCTTGCTGACGCCCTCATGCATCTCGACAAGAACGATGGAATTGTTGCTCTCTCGGTCGAGACTCGATGTGGGACGAAACCGCCGCAACCGGCCCAAGAGAATAGCACGGAAGCTGCCCCTCGACGTCCAACCCAGATGTTACCAAAAAGCCAATCACAACGCTGGCGATATCAGTTTCGGGAGCTGTTAGAGCGATCTCGGACTGGTCACTATAACCACCCGTTGGTCGCCAAGACAATTCAAGCTTCCGGCGTGCAGTTACACAGTATGGTGCGCTTTTACCTGTCCACTCTTTATCTCTGCCGAGATACCGTACTGCGGTATAGATAGAGATAGAGATAGGTAAAGGGAAGCTATGATGTGATCTCATCTGTGATGCCATCTGTCTGCGACCGGGCGGGCAATCGCCAGCTTGCCAGCTCTGTGAACCCGAACTCTCATGCACGGGTGGGAAGACAAGCCAACTTAGAGACTCCGGCTTCGGAGATTTGAGTGAGGACAGCAACGCTATTGGTGTTGCTTCCGTCCCTCCTTCTCCTTGATAGGGTCAATGGGCGGGATAGATGTCGAACCGTCGAATGAACGGCTTGCTGGCTAGCTGACTGAGGTGGCAGGTTGACGTACTGTAGAATAGACACCAGTTTGGCAGGCCGTGTGTTCCCCGAACGGACGGGTGCGGTTGGAACGATGGAACGAATAGAATGCGAAGAGACTAGTCGTCAGAGGTAAGGGAATCAGAGTGCTTGTCATCCCACCTGTTCGTCCACCATCTTCCTTCACTACTCACGAATAATCAGTTCGTTCGTACTGTAGTACACACCACTATACCGCGGCTGTGCAAGTCATATCCAGAAACGGATTGTGAAACGGAAGTTAGAGGGGAAGGAAGGCTTCACCTCAGCCCAGCCCAGCCGAGCCGCTAACGACTCATTCATCAGGGCAGTGACGACTGACTTTTGGGGTGACCGCGGACACCACCACTGGCTGTCACCACACCACCACCACCACCACCACCACCACCACGCCCTCAGCGTCCTCATCATCCTCAGTTCTCTGTTCAGTCACAGTCAGTCAGTCGCATAACTCCCCACCCGATTTGCTCTTTCCCTTGCATCTTGGAATTGCAGCGAGCTTGCCATTTGCGTTTCTGTTGGACTCGCTCTCGTCTTGCGGCATTTTAACGGACAGAAACAGAGAGCAAGCGGCTGGTAACTCTTCGAACCCTGGACACTTTCGCTTTCGAGACCGGCGAAGACGGGCGGCCAATTAGGGGGTAAATTCGACGTGGGGGTTCCCAAGACCCAAGGTGCACCACCACCCCCGCAGCATGTGGTCGGTTGCGATGTGGGACCGACACGGGCGAGCACGGGTTGGACGCGCGGGGGGCTTGTGAGGAGGGTGGTCGACAGGGGCTGAGTTGTGAGCTCGGTGCTGGGGGTTGGATGGTTGGTTTGAGAACTAACACAGCGAGGTCGTCGTTTTCAATGTTTGGATCCCACTTTCGATGAACGGTTTCGGTTTCGATGACCGTGGGGAAGGCAGAATGTTGAAAGCGGATGGCTGCGTTTGAGCTGCGGCCAAATTTCCCAGTGAGCCGGGCCGATGATCAACCCGTGCTGGGAAACAGGTGCGTTCGTTGCTGGTTTCGATGTTATTGTTGGGTGGATGATGGCTCGACTGTTCTGACCTGTTTCTGCTTGGCCTTTCTCCGTGTTGTTGTTGTTGTTGTTGTTGTTTGGATATCGTCTCCATTCCCTTGATCCCTCATAATTCTCAAGTGAGGCCCCTAGCCATGATCTTGAACCTTCATTTCATATCCCATGCTTTGCTGGCTCCATGTGTTGTTCGTCGAATTATTCTTCCTTCCTGGGTGAGTTGGTGAAGTTGAAATGTTGCCGGGGTTGTTGGCACTTCTCCATCTCCAAGACAAGAAGGGAATCAGCGAGCCTTATATAATAATGGCAAATTGGCTTACTTCCTTTCTTCTTCTGTTCAAAAAGGAAGTACTAACACACGTCCATTGTTTGCTGGCATCGCAATTTTGCTTGGTTCGTCAAAAGAGATAGGATATTATTTCCCTTATCTCTTGGTGGCCACAGGGCCACATATTAACACAATCGCAATCGCATGTCGATCTGGGGTTGCCGTCCACCATTCACAGCGTGCCGATCAGCGCATGACCACCTGGACACAGGGGAATAAGGGACCTTTGGCAGTTCTACAACCACTCAAATTTGGCATTGCACTATCTGCAATACACTTACCTATCTCCAGGGATTCCTATAGCTATCCGTTTGCAGCAGCGAGTGATATCAATCTTATCCATCTATCTGATACAAAGGGGTTATGCTACTCGCTTGTCAACGCCCAATGGATGTCTGCAAGAACGAAGCGAATGGTGAAAATTCTTTTCTATGATGGACCTTTCCCACCTGCTCTTTTGAGGTATAGTTGTGCAGACCTCACAGCGAAAGCGTTACTTGGTGTGCTTGGCTATCTTGGGCTGGAGAAGTTCCAATGAGAGTGCAATTTCCGCGGTTCTTGACAGCCTTTGAGCATGCTTATTGTTCTACACGTGTATGAACACTTATTTACTACCAACTGTGTCTTATCATCAGCTGAAGCCTCGAATTCTTCTTGTCATCTTGGCTTGTTCTTGGGGAATGGATACGCCGAGAGCGTGTTTTTCCATCCGGGGACTTTTGCTATGATAGAGTACTGACGACTAACCTTCCAGCTGTTGACCATGCGGATTCGTTCCCACATGAAAGTACAGTACATTCATGACCCATACATATCTCACATGCACGAAGGGTCCTTCCTTCCTTCTTTGACATTCGTTCGTCAACCGCAAGGTACAGTAGCTCCTGCTCAACAAGCAAGCAAGCGGCGCTAGAAACCTCAAACGCTCATATGATATCAAAATTCATGACCCTCAGTATCAGATACTGAGAAGATCAACCAATCACGATCCAGCAAAAAAAAAACTTCGTATAAGTGACCCGAGAGCGACTGAGCGAGTGACATCTTCTGTAGCATTACCTGATTTGGAAAGGTTTTCCAGAAGACTTTTCTCGAACGACGGCAGACAACAGACGACAGACTATCGGGATGGATGGACCATGAAGATCCATGGAAGGCTTGGAAGCTCGAATCACCTAGTTGCAAAACTTGACGATATCTTTAACAAGAGATGCCAACATCACTTGGCGCTGCCAGTGAGTGGCCTTGCCTCGCAGGGAAGCATGGCGAGCATGGCACTACTGTAGGTACGCCTTACACGCAGGACCAAGCAAGCACCAAGCCGGAGAGAGGCTGGAGCAGATGAACTTGGCAGGTGCGGTTCCGTTCTTGCCATATTTAAATATAAGCAAGCAAGCAACTGAAGCATCCATTTCGCCGGGGGATGTTAACTCAATTGGACAGGGCTGGCTGTCTCAGCCTTACCTCGTACTAGATATATCTCCTCCTCTTATCGCATGCGTTGTGTTAAGTGGTGGACGATTGCGTTATCGAAGGCTCTTATGACCACACAACACACCTCACACACTAGAACAGGGATCGAGTGTCTATCATCCCACGGGCAGTGGCTTGGATACGAATACAAAACGATGGGTAACCCTCGCTGGACCCGTTCGTCTGGACCTTCTCCTTCCGAAGGGCTGAAGGGGTGTTTATGATCTTTAAGCTTGGCGATATAGTTGGAGACTAACGAGATGTTCACGTTGCCGACATATGCGGGGATTCGATAACCCGAACGCGAGCAATGAATCTAGCTAGCTCCTTCATGAAAAGATATAGAAGAGAAACACACTTCAGGCCATGTCGACGACACATTCCAGTCCCCCAGTGGGGTCCGTCAGCGCTCCCGAAGAACTGTCGACCTACCATCAATAATTTCGAATACCTCGTGCTCGATTCTTCACTCGAACCTAAATACTACACGATACTAAGATCAACGAAATAGAAAACGACGTTACCTTACGGGGAACAAGAGGTATCAGAAGCAGCTTACCGAGAATCATGCAAAGTGGTCTGAATGAGAACATCCAGATACTCGGAGATACGCAAAGATGAAAAGAAGCTGACTCCGCTAGTATACTGTACACTCTCCAGACACTACCACGGCGATATTCACAAACTCCAGATACATCACTGATCATCATGTACACTATATCCGCTTCTCCATCTTCCGACCTAGACAGTAGACCTAGCGGCGCAAAACGAGAATCCACATCTGGCGCTTGACATCGGAGAGCTCCGACGGAGGTTGTGTCTTTGCTCCGATGGAGACACTCCTCGGAGACGAAGGGCGGTAAGCAGCGCGGACGCTCGGTGTTATCCACCATGATGACGGTTATTCTCCGCTTGTTCCTGTTGATCAATGGATACCATGGATACCTCTCCCGTAGGCAGTAGTGTGACACCGAGTGGGTGGCCGGAGTTAGAAATACACATGACATTGACAGGACTCGGGAGAGACTGGTGGTGTGGTTTGGGAAGGAGGCTCGAGGGAGAATGGTAGAAGCACACCAGTTGGAGTAGATGGACGCTAGGCGGGACTGATAGCGGATACCACCCACATCAACATCGACGTCCATTGTCCTCAACAGAAAGGTCAGGTAGTCTTTCCTTTAGCACGAGTGTCAGACATGGGAATATGAATGGTGAATATGTCTCGAATCGATACCAAATAGACACACAACCATCTACACAAGACTCCCCTAACTCCCAAGACAGCAACAGCAAAAAAGCCACCCAACAACCAATCCCGAAATCATCAGTTCTTTTTAACAACCAGCCCTCCATGTCTCCTCCGGAGCTGTACATCTAAGCCTGCGAAGCCTCTACCATCGAAGAAGCCTGCGAAGCCTCCTCCTTCGCCATCTGACTCGCAAACGGAATCGTCCTGTTCAACAATCCTCTCTGAATAGCCGCAAACTTTCCAAAGTTCATCTTGATAGTTCCCTCGGGGTCGACATGCTCGCCAGAGATAATGGTATGGACCCTCATGCGCTTGTCGTATCTGAGCCCAGACAGCAGCTTGGGCGTGATAAGGAAGTATTGCGACGTACGCTCGCCGCAGGCAATCTCGACCATGCGTTCGTGCACCATGCGCTCGTTGCGGGGGTCCATGCCTTGGTTGATCTCGTCGACGACACGGAAGGGTGCTTGGGCCATTGATTGGAGGGACATGAGGTAGAAGATTGTTGAGACAGCGCGCTCACCGCCGGATTGACGGTGTTGGTCGAGTCGTTGGAGGGCTTCGCCTGCTCTGTTGGGTGGAAGGGGTTAGTGGTTGTGAGAGAAGGGGGGGAAGGGGGAAGGGGTTAGTAGTTGTGAGAGAAGGGGGGAAAGGGAAAGGGGAAGAGGAAAACGTACCGGAATCGGACCTTGATTTCGATGGCCCATTTCTCGAAATCCTCGTCCTTGTGGACGCCAACTTCTCCCGCGCAGCTGATCTGTTCAAAGTTGTACGAGAACGCATCGTTGATCCTGCTGACAAGTTCATCCAGCCTAGGCTCCCACTGGCTCCTGATGGACTCGATTTTGGCGTTTACGTCGGCTAGCTGGGCTGCGCGGCGCTCATGGTTTGCTTGCTCGCGCTCGATTTTCTGGGCCCAGTCCTGGTACTCTTTGAGCGCATGTGGATTGTTGGCCTCGATGCCCTCCGCCAAGTTCTCCTGCGCCCTAAGATCACTCTCAACCTGTTCTAGAGTGGTGGTCTTCGCCAGAGCAGAATATTCCCCCCCACTCCTCTCCTCCTCGCTGAGGGCTTCTTCGGCAGCCGCCTTTGCCTCGGTGGCCCGCTGGCGTATCAGAGCAATTTGCCTTGAGATTTCCTCCAAGGCTTTTTTCTCATCTTCCAGGTTCTTGATTATCTCGGCGTTCTTCTCCTTCAACACTTCGAAGTCAGACTGGGCTTCGATGAGAAGCACCTTTGCTTCCTGGAGGGCCTGATACGCCTCTCGGATGTCCGAAAGTTTCGCTTGATGCTGTAGAACGGCTTCGGCTTTTTTGAGAACGGCGCGATCGTGCTGCTTTTCGAGATCGGCCAGTTGGGCCTGAGTTTCGATGAGCTCCTGCCTCTTATCCTGCTCGGACCTCTTCTCGGATTCTAGAAGTAATGTTAGCATGACGCATGGCTAGTTAGGGTCAACGAAAACCTACCGATCTTGTCAGGGAGAGCTTGCCAAATGCTGTGTTCCCTTTGTAGCTCGTTTTTCTCGGCTCGTACTCGCTCCTGTTGTGCGTGTCAGTTGATTGGATCCAGGAAATTACAAGCCGAGTAACGTACGAGTTTATCATTGATTGCTGTGATCTCATCCCGCAACACATCCATGAGCCCTAACAGCTCAGTGTTTTTCTTTTTCAATTCCTCGCGTTCGCCGACAGCTTCAGCCATCTGACGCTGCAGTTCCCTCTTCACGGAGTCATCCACCGGCTTGTCTGTCCAGAATTTGCCCGGACGGACCTGCTGAACGCGAGTTGAAACGGCATTGGCGCCATATTCTACACGGCGGTTGCTTGTGTAGGATTGCTTTCCGGCAGCGAAAAAGCGTATGCGGCCGTCCAAGGTGATGTTGTTGTATTGTTCTTCCGAAATATCGGCAAGTCCAACTGCAGTGCTGTGAAGTTTTTTCTCGGAGCACAACATGGCCAGTACTGGATCTGGACCTTCAAGATAGTCAATGATGAACCCGTCAAGACCGAACGCGTTGAGTTCTGCCTGCGACGTAGGCCGCCTGAAGGCGTTGACGTCAGCTTCGCAGCATCGCATAGTGGCGGAAAGCCCCATTTTGTTGATAACTTGGTCACTGAGCGTCTTGTGATCCTTTCTGGTCTGTGACGTAAAGCACAAGAAATCACTCTCCTGCAGAAAGGCTTGAATCAGGTTGGAATAACGAGGATCCTTGACGGAGCAGGTCAGCATTGGGGGTCCAAAGACCTCCTTCTCAAAAACGTTCTGGTTCTCCTGGAGCCATTCCCAGATCTGGGCAGCGTCGTTGTTGGCCTGTTGCAGCTGGCTGAGTAACTGGCCCTGGTGAGAATCGAGAGCCGCTATTTTCTCCTGCGCCATTCGGATTGTCCTATTTTTTTCTTTTCCTTGAGTTTTCAACGTCGTCACCTGATCATTCAGTTCCGCGATTTCCTGTTCCTTATCGCGAATCACATGCTCTTGCTCTCGCTGTTAGGTGTCAGCATAGTAACAAGGTCATTCTATCGCCGTCAGGGAAGGATCACTTACAATCCGCCTGTTCCATTCGGCTGGATCAAACTCCCTAGGATTTTGTTTGTACTTGGCTTCCAACTCGGTGATCTTCTTACGGATCTTACCAAGTTCCTGTCTTCTAGCAGCAAACGCGCCTTGTTCCGCTTCAAGCTGGCCAGCGAGGTTCCTGACTTTGCTCTCGGCCGCCTCAATTCGTCTGACAGCATTGTCAGCATCTTTTTCGGCGTCTCTTAGCTTGGCTGTCCTGGTTTCGACAGCGGCTTTAACCCCCTCCACGTATTCCTGCTTTTTATTAACCGCCTCCAAGGATGGAGCAGAGTTTCGCTGGAGTTGATTCAAACGTCGTTCCGCATCCTTTTTCTTCTTCTTTTCGAGGTGAAATTGTTCACGGGCCTCGTTATAGGCGACCACAAGCTTCAGCTTTTTGAGTTTGGCAATGGCAGCCTCGTACTGTTCTTTTTCCCGAAGCCTCTCGACATCCGTCTGCAGAGCTGCTTGTCGCTGCTCCAGTCTCTTGATCTCCTCGCCGCTCTCGTCGGCACTGCGCTGGGCTTCTGCTTGGACTTTGTAGTGGTCTTTCAGTTCGCTTTGCCACGCAATCATTTCTTCCGGTGCGGCGGCTTGCAGAGTCTTCTCCAGCAACTCGACCGGAGTGAGGCCAGCAAACTCGGCCACCTTTTCTTGGGGCAAGAATTGACACAGATTGTCGATTTGGATGCGAAGCGAGCTCATCAGTTGGTGCACCTCCTTGTGAGTGGCTTTCCTACCGTTGATGGTGAAATCGCGGCTATTATTCTCTCGGGTGATAAGAAGACCGACGACGTAGTTGCTCTCTCCGGGTTCCCCTTGAAGTTCCACCACAATCGTGGCTTCGTCCTTTCCGTGCTTCACAAACTCTCCGTAGGCGGTGGCGCGGCCCAATACGTTGGAAGGAAAGCCTAATCCTAAGCAAATAGCGCAGACAAGCGAGCTCTTTCCGGTGCCATTGGGTCCAATGACCATGTTCAAACTCGGACCAAGAAAAAACTCCGCCTCGTTGTAGGTGACAAAGTCCTTGAGTTTGACGCGAACAATGGCACCAGGCTGGAATTCGGAACTGAGTTGACCATTTGGCCGGGGTGATGCCGATGCTGTAGCTGTAGGGTCCCTTCTCCTCCGTGGTTGGGCTCGTGGCCCGTTGCCGTCAACATTGTGTGAGCCATCGCCTCCTCTGAGGTTGAAGCTGCTGAACATCTCGTCATCCGTTGGGTTTGGCTGTCCCGCGGCGGGGAAAGACGCGGGCTCGGACGCCATGCTTGCGGGAATGTAAGATTGGGGCGGGACTGGGCGTTTCCCGTTGCAAAGGCTGGTGAAAAGGGTCTCGCGTGATGAATCAGGGCATATTCCAACGATCTGGAGCCCAGAATCAAAACCTGGCCACCGGTGAACCTGGACCTGGACACCTGAGACAAGTCTGAGGCGAGACTGAACTAGAACCGATGGCACGGAGACACTGGGCGAGTAGGATGGGTTGAAATTCGCACAGAGACCAAGGCTAGTAGCGATGGTGGTGCACAGGAATCAAACGAAGAGGTAGGTATACAAAGGGCTGATGTCGTTGAAGGATGTTGAACGAGTCAAGGAACGCGACAAGGCGCGTTGGTTAATGGAGTTTCCTGAATGGGTCGTTGCTACAGTGGAGAGCAAAAGAGACGGGTGCGGGTCGCCAGGTCACGAGGTAGGGGTGGTTCGTGCGTTGTTGCCCACTTACTTGGTAGTTATGCATCTTATGCATCTGCACCTGGCCCGCCTGTCTGGTTCAAGCTTCAGGGCCCTTGTGCATCTGTGGCTTGGCGTCCAGCCAATTTTCTGTACAGCTCAAACTTCCTGACTTCATTTCATTGATCACGACCACCATATTCAAGCTGCTTCCTTCATGAAAAGCGATGTCTTCAATTTATCAAATATCCAATGGCGCAATAATCGTTTGAATAGCCCCTGAAACCACCCCCCCAACCTCTTCGGAGACACGCATTTGCAGGACCTGCTGTTGACTCATGTTTGGGCTTATCCATTCCTCCCATCCATAAGACTATCAAGGCCGTTCCCCAGCTGCTTCGCTTTATCTTCGCCCCAAGCTCATAATGGCTTCTTATACCTCGGCTTTTGTTGGAATTTTCAACGTCTGACAAAGTATGGGAATGAACTGATAACCTCAAAAGTTCACAGCAAATTTGTGCCATGGCTGGCAATGCATTGACGGAGTTGAACGGCACACAATGGACGTCCACTGGAACACTCCGCAACAAAGCTTGCTTTCCATCCACGGATGACATTGGCTCTCATTTCAAGAATTCATGGTTTCTAAGTGTATCCTCTCGTCCAGGCACTTTCGTTGTCTTTCGGCGGGTTTTGTATGTCCAAGTGTCCTACCGAAGACTGCCTGCTCCCAGCCATATTTGGTATGTGGAACCAAATCGTGCTAATGGGCACCCCATTTTTTGGGCTTTGACGAGACATACGCCTTCAGACGTTTCCTTTTCAGGTAGAGAGCTATCAGGGTATCTTACTCGCCCGATTGCAATATATGGGGTGCCATCAAGGCGAGTTCACGAGGGAGTGTCTTTGCAGACTGACAATCATAATGGGAATGAGTGGAACAGGGGCCGACAACTCAAGAGTACCTCCCTCCTAACAACCAACATTTTGGACCCTCTAAATCGAATGAACCAGGAAGGTCATTGTAATTGTATGCTAGTTCCAGGTTGTGTTGTTGTTCGTCCGATGTCACTGGAATGGTGCCGGCCGGACTATCGTAGTCAGTCAAGGGCAGGCGGTTGCCGGGGAAATCGCTCCTTCCATTCCAAAGACATCGACTCGGCGGGCCCAAACATTGGACGACCACGCAAAAACAAAACCTGAAAGTTACGACGGCTGGTCCGGTCCGTCAAGTTCAAAATTCCCAGCCAACTCTGAAGTACCGGTAAAGTCGTCCCGCCCCAAATCTGAAGTGCCAGCCGCAACCTCAGGCCTTCCACCGTTCCCGTCTGCCTCTTCACTTTTTCCTCACCCTCTCCTCACCCACCCCTCACCCGTGGCCACTCCCGATACTTCGACCTCATCCTCGACATCACTCAATTCTTGCACTCACACTTGCGCAAACCATCCCATTGGGTTCAACTCAATCTCTATCGGGATTTCCCATCTTGTTGCTCGTGTCTTTTCTTCTTCCAATTCTGTTACGCTCCTTGGCATCGCCAGTTCGGCATTGCTCTTGCCTGTCGTCTCTCGTCGTCTGTATCTAGCCTCCCTCTTCCTTCGCAGAGAAGAAGCCGCGATCGTACTAAACATCTACAGCCGCCCGCGCGACTTAATTGCTGCGTTCTCATCGGTCGCCCTCCACCGATACTGGCGAGGCTCTACTATCCTTCCATGCCACGCAGATTCTGCTACCATGGACAACCGAACGGGCTCTCGTGTTTCCGTCCGCCAACCCCTCGGCGACGCGACCAACAGAGCAAACATCGCCGCAATGCAAACCAGCTCGCGACCCAAGGTCGAGGGTAACGCAAAGTCATGGAAGAAGACCAACCGCAGCAAATCTACCCCTCCCATCATTACCGACATCCCTCTCGTTCAGCACCATATCGTAACCATCCCCTCTCCAGTTGCTGTACCGGATATCCCTTCCATGAGCCGCCTCCGTCACCCTTCTTCACTTCAGCAGATGAACACTCAAGAAGTCCACGATGCGCGCCGTGTATCGCAGTTCTCCAATGTCTCCTCCAATGCGTCCAGCACCCGCCTACAAAAGACCCATATCGGTCCATGGCAGTTGGGCAAGACCCTGGGCAAAGGTGCCTCTGCCCGCGTTCGCCTTGCGCGCCATCGCACCACCCATCAGCTGGTCGCCATCAAGATTGTAGCCAAGAGCACTGCCCATGTTACGCAAGCTACGAGTATGGTGAACCTGGAGCGAGTCGACCACCGCAAGCCAAGCACAAGCACCGACGGGGTCCGCCGAATGCCCCTCGCCATCGAGAGAGAGGTTGCTATCCTGAAGCTCATTCAGCATCCAAACATCATCAAGCTGCATGACATCTGGGAGAACAGGCAGGATATGTAAGACAAATAATGCTATTCCCAGTTCTTGGTGATTGACTTGACTAACATCTGGTCCAGTTATCTCGTCACGGAGTACGTCGAAAAGGGTGACCTGTTTGACTTCATCAACTGGAACGGCCGCCTCAACGAAGAGGAAGCGATTTTCTACTATCGGCAAATAATGAGCGCTCTCGAGTATTGCCACAGCTTCAACATCTGTCATCGGGACCTGAAGCCCGAGAACATCTTGCTCAAGTCAGATGGCCAAATCAAGATTGCCGACTTTGGCATGGCAGCCCTGCACCAGGAGCCAACCCATCACCTCAAAACCGCTTGCGGCAGTCCTCATTATGCTGCCCCCGAGCTGCTTAAGCATCAACCCTACAAGGGCTCAGCCGTGGACATATGGGCCATGGGAGTCATCTTGTTTGCCATGTTGGCTGGCCGTCTTCCCTTTGATGACAATGACATGGACACCATGCTTCAAAAGGCCAGAAGAGGCCATTACAAGATGCCAAACGATCTCTCCCGAGAGGCTAAGGACCTTATCCGGAAAATCTTGGTCGTCAACCCATTGCAACGCATTACCATGAAGCAGATGTGGAAGCATCCCCTCATCAAGAAGTATGACTATGTCGACGATTATCAGCAGAGCGATGGTCAACCGCAGGACGTCTTGAGGAACGCAGACATCGGCCCCATCCCAGAGAAGGAAGTTGATCCCCAGATCCTCAGACAGCTCAAGTCCATGTGGCATGCCTATTCAGAGGCTCAAATCAAAGAGAAACTTGGCCAAAACAAGTAAGTCTATCCTCTTTTGTCCAGTCTCTATTCAGCCCTTATGCTAACCTTGCGCAACAGACCAAACGACCAAAAGGTGTTTTACTGGCTTCTTTATCGGCACAGAAATGCGCAGCTCGAGAACTACAACAACGACATTCCCATATCGAAGAGCGATTTCCACCACTTGAAACCCCCTAATTGGGGAAAGCGCATCTCGACCTGCGAATTCACGCAGCCCTCTAGAAATGGTCATGGGAGAAGCACTTCCAAGTTCACCGTCATCTCCAACGTCGCCGAAGTTAATGATTCCGGCACTGTCAGGAGCTATGATCCTTACAGAGCGTCCCAAGTCCTGCGCAATTGCGCTTCGGAAGCGAGCCACGCAAGGATCATTGTCCACCGCAATCCCTCCGAACCAGGCACCCGGGCCAACACGTCGAACATTGCCCATTCGTACAACTCCTATACATCTTTTGGCGGTTCATTCCGTAGGCGGCCGAGGATGAACTCTCAACGCACAAATACCACAGGGCGCTTGCGATCTTCCATGGGATCAATGGGTTCACTTAGGAGTCTCAATGGCACACCTCGAGTGCGGGCAAACAACCGATCCAGAAGGGGTGTTGACTTTTCCAGCATTCGTGCCAGAGACCGTCTCCAGGCTCGGATTCGGGAGAATGTGCGGGCTGCTTCGAGCAGTGTTGCTGGTAGCAGTGTGGTAGATAGACGCGACTCCTGCCGGCAGCAGCTGAGACAGAAGGCCTCGGATATCTATTCTGCCGACAACACTCTGAAATCGAGAGATGAGACGCTCATCTGGGATGAGGAACTGCAGCAGCTTGGCTGTAGAATTGCAATGGACTGCGATGAAGCATTCCGCAGCTCTCTTGTCGGGTCCGAATCGAGTGTTGCTGTTAGCGGGTCTCGTGAGAACAGTCCATTTTCTCTCTCCCTGGGCACATCTTCGCCCTCTCCTCAGCCAGAGTCGCCGACGGCACTATCTTCCGAACAACAAGCCGTCAATCATTCGTGGGTGAACCGGCCTCTTCCTCCGATCCCATCCATCGAAATATCTCCGGCTGTAAATCAGACATATGGGGTTAATGTCCATCCAGCTCCTCTCAGGATAGAGCGACTTTCTCTGGACAATTGCGCCTCACAAACTATTGTTCCAGACCGCCGTATTGTCTCGGAGCCTGCCTACACGACACCTGCCAGCAGGGACCCCCGACAACTACCGTCCATCTATGAGACGGCGTCTGAAGACTGGACGCGCAATGCTTCCACCAGATGGGCCTCTCCTGAAACACCATCACCGGCTGAGAACAACAAAGCGCTGGACTACCTGGCTAGAGCTGAGAACACTATTCGTGTGGTCAACTCTCCTACGGCAGGTCCCGTTCCTATGCCGGAACCTCTCAATGTCCGCAAGGTCTCCAAGGCGACCTCAACCGCGCCTTGTGAGAGCAACTACCGCAAGACGGCCTTGTCGAACATCCCTCCTGATTACAAGGAGAACTGCCCGCCGGGAACACAGCAGGAAGGCCAAGGTGTTGGCGATAACACTGTCAATGCTGGCGCTCCAGCCAAGAAGCGTGTCCCATCTTGGTTCAGACGGTCCTCCAAAGAGAACACGAGCTTTGCCATCACCGCCGATATGGCCGCGATTCACAATGATAGCACAATCATCTCTGATATTCACCAGCAACTAGACGGACTTGAATCACAGTCTAGTGCTAGACCAGGCCCGTACCCGAACAAGAAGAAAGCCTTCAGCTTTGCATTCTGGAAGGGATCCAAGAGTGAGAACTCGTCGCCTACAGGTAAGAATGGCCTATATATGTAGGTGAAAAGTTTAACTTACTGACACTGAATGCAGCATCGACTTTTGATATCAGCACCAGCAAAGACGGCGGTGGGAAGAAACACAAATCCAGCAAGAGCGAGTCGAGAGTGGTCAGCGGCGCGACTTCACAGAGCTGGGGTGAGAGCGAAGGGGGTGGCCGTCAAATTGAGGTTCAGCAGAACTGGCTGGCCCGGCTGTTCCGGGTCAAGCCTGCTACGCGACACCTGTGCTTTTCCATGCCTAGACGGCGGGCTCGGCAAGAGGTGGCGATCCTGCTCAGGGAGTGGCGCCAGTTCGGCATCAAGGATGTCGAGGTTGATAAGGAACGCAACATCATCTTTGCTCGCGTGGGCGCCCAGAATGGTAAGTTATTTTTGTCTGGTGTCAGTTATCAGAGTTATGTGGAGACATGGATATGCTAACGTTTTTATGGTTGATGTCCAGTGCACAACATTAAGGAGGTCTCGTTTGCGATCGAGATCATGATGGTGATTGAGCATGGCAAGCGTAACCAGCGAACCCAACTCAGCATTGCGCGCTTCACGCAGGAGAAGGGAGCAGCTAGCAGCTTCCACAAGGTTGTTGATGCGATCAACGTGGAGTTCCGTAACCGCGGGCTTCTTGTCACCGACAAGCGCAAGACGCAGATGATGATCAAGACGCTCAACTCTTGATTGATCCTATACGGATCTCACTTCTCGCCTTTTTTGCTCACACTCTGCTTTCACCATTGCGGTTGCTCCGAAGTCGACATTGAACTGTTGTTGCCGAACAAAGGCTCAAAGCATATAATGTTGTCTTCCTGGCGGGCATTGCACTTTTCTATGCCCATCTTATACTAACGTTGTTTGGGGGTTTTATCATGTTGCCTTTGGTGTAAACGGAGTTATCGGGCACCTTGTTGGACTAGGATTGGATGTGAGGAAGATCCTCTGGAGTTTTGGGATCGTGAATGGATACGGGATATTAGTCCTTTGTAAAGATGGATGAGGAACAGTCCATCTGTCTGTCATAAAGAGAATGGGCAGGGGTATGAAGTTGTTTGTTTACTCAAAAAGGGGTGGTGGTTGACGGTGTGTGGGTGATTGAGGAACAAGACAAGCGACAGATCCGAAGATGCCCTCCGTCTTTCCCTACGTAATCTTGGCATTTGGCGGCTATGGTGGGGACGGTGGGACCCACTTGATGAGTGGTTCCGCTTGACGAGATTGGCTCATTGGAAGTCGCGAGTCGTTGTTGTTGAGGAGGACGACATTCAGGAGAAGATGGAGATGGAAATGGGAACGGGGAAAATTCATGGTTCTCTTCGATGACAGGAGCTACTACTTTGTTTTATCTTTTAATTCTGGTTTTCAGCTGCTCTTTGAGCTTAAGATGTTAGAAGTTTGTAATATTCATGTATCTTGTCTAGCAGTCAGTGCGTTGGTAGAACTAAAAAAGGTGTTAGGTTTCAATGAGAGGTTTTCGAGATTCAACCGGCAGCCAACAAAACAATTTCAACGACACTGTTGATGGTTTGTTGGTCAGATTGGTCAATGCCAACTGTTCTGCTGTTCGCGTTTGAACGGGTCCCGATTGGGCGGTGATGGGTAGAGGTAGGAACCGGGGTGGCCCGGCCGAGTTAACGGACCAGCGGGTTGCGGGCTTTCTAGGATTTATAGTGGGCGCAGACCGCTGCTGCCGCGTTTGGGGGCCGCGAGAGGGGCAGCGACAGCCAGCGGAACATGGCGGGATAGCGGGACTGGGCAGTGGGCGGCCAGCTCGGGCTTCAATTGACAGGCATGGTTGTTGTCGGGTCGCGCGAAAGGGTGACGACACGGCAGAAAAAAATGGAAGCTCTGAGACGTGCCACCTCACTGCTGGCGGACGGCGGGACGGGAACCATTGCGGTTCTCGCTTCTGCTTCCGAGTGCTGGCGACTGGCGACTGGCGACTGGCGAGGAGGGTTCATGGGTTCCCGTCCCTTTTGGTTCCATATTCCACGAGTGGTCCATGGATGAGTGCTTTTTATATGCGCGAACGCGTGAATTTCCGTGATTTCCTGTTGTTCCTGAACTTTTTATAATATCTCAAGCCTCCCTACCCTCCCCCCTCCGGAGCTGTGTCTGTGACCTTTTCTGGTGCGTATATTCCTTAATTTCTATTCATCTGTATGTGTTTACTTTCTCTTGATACCCATCATCTCCGCCAACATCACCTTCCGCTTCTTTACATTACCCCGAGCATCATAGCTGCAGCAGTCGTAGTAAGAATAGTCGCACCTTGTTGGAACTACCGTACTACCGAGTGCAGTATTGATTTCCCCTCATCATCATCATCTGATCTAACCACAAGTCGTACCCTCTCCAACAAACCCCGCTATCACCAAGCTTTCAGACCACCATCTTCCGGTGCTAGCCACACGCATACGAGCACTGTTCGCTTACACACGTACCTTGCTCTCCCAAAAGAGTATTATTAGTAACCATGCTTCGATCGATGCGCACTGCCGGCCGCCTGGCCAAGCCTCGGGCTGCTGCTGCCGTTGCTAGCACATGTCTCTCTGGCACCGCCCGCGTTGCTTCAAATGTCGCCAGCTCCTCCTCCTCCAAGGCCGCTGTCAGCTTCTCCGTTGCTCCCAAGACCTCTGCCCGTTACTTCTCCAGCTCCAGCGCCATGGCCAAGAACACCAGAATCGAGACCGATGCCTTCGGCGAGATCGAGGTTGAGTCCGACAAGTACTGGGGCGCCCAGACCCAGCGTTCTCTGAGCAACTTCAAGATCAACCAGCCCCAGGACCGCATGCCTCCTCCCATTGTCAAGGCTTTCGGTATCCTCAAGGGCGCTGCCGCCACCGTCAACATGCGCTACGGCCTTGGTATGTGAATTCCCTCCCCTTAGGAGCTCTGGAAGAGCTATGCGCAGAAGCTAACCTTTGGCGAATTACAGACCCCAAGATCGGCGAGGCCATCCAGCAGGCCGCCAAGGAGGTTGCCGACCTCAAGCTCCTCGACCATTTCCCCCTCGTCGTCTGGCAGACTGGCTCCGGCACCCAGTCCAACATGAACGCCAACGAGGTCATCTCCAACCGCGCCATTGAGATCCTCGGCGGCACCATGGGCTCCAAGAAGCCCGTGCACCCCAACGACCACGTCAACCGCTCCGCCTCGTCCAACGACACCTTCCCCACCGTCATGCACATCGCCGCCGTCCTCGAGGTCGAGGGTGAGCTCCTGCCCGCGCTCAAGTCCCTCCGCGATGCCCTCCAGGCCAAGGTGGACGAGTTCGAGGCCAAGAAGATCATCAAGATCGGCCGCACCCACTTGCAGGACGCCACCCCCTTGACCCTCGCCCAGGAGTTCTCTGGCTACGTCGCCCAGCTCGACTTCGGCATCAAGCGCGTCGAGGACTCTCTCCCCGACCTCCGCCTGCTCGCCCAGGGCGGCACCGCCGTCGGCACCGGCATCAACACGTACATTGGCTTCGCCGAGGCCATCGCCGAGGAAGTCACCAAGATGACCGGCACCGAGTTCAAGACTGCTCCTAACAAGTTTGAGGCTCTCGCGGCGCACGACGCCCTCGTCCACGCCCACGGCGCCCTCAACACCCTCGCCGCATCCCTCACCAAGATCGCCCAGGACATCCGCTACCTCGGCTCCGGTCCTCGCTGCGGCTTGGGAGAGCTCAACCTGCCCGAGAACGAGCCCGGCTCGTCCATCATGCCGGGTAAGGTCAACCCCACCCAGTGCGAGGCTTTGACCATGGTCTGCGCGCAAGTGATGGGTAACCACGTTGCTACTACTATTGGTGGCATGAACGGCCAGTTCGAGCTGAACGTTTACAAGCCGTTGATCATCCGCAACTTCTTGCACTCTGTCCGCCTGTTGGCCGATGGCATGCGCAGCTTTGAGAAGAACTTGGTTCACGGGCTGACGGCCAACGAAGAGAGGATTGCGAAAATCATGAAGGAGAGTCTGATGCTGGTTACTTGCTTGAACCCCAAGATTGGATACGATATGGCGTCCAAGGTGGCCAAGAATGCGCATAAGAAGGGGTTGACGCTCAAGCAGTCCGCGCTCGAGCTGAAGGCGTTGACGGAGGAGGAGTTTGATGCCCTGGTGAAGCCGGAGTTGATGATTGGTCCCCAGCCTTATAAGGGTTAAGTGACTGGTCTGGGCAGGGGGAGTGTAAGAAGGGGATGAGAGGGAGAGGGGAGATGATGATGATTTGTAATTCTATGTAGAATGAAGCCTCAATGATACCATTTTGAAGTACACATCTAAGTTCCCATTGTTCCGATTGCTCGAGCTAAGCTGCTTAGTACGATTATTCGATGTTATGCTGCTTGGTATAAACCTATGAGAGCTTCGAAGATCTTGTATCCCTCCCATTCCCTTCCTCCGTTGCGCCATGAGGGTAGTAGTGTTTCGCGATCCAGGCAAAGACAAATCAGCAGGAGAGGAGGCACCTAAGGTTAGGCAGGTACCCGTACTGTGTATGTCCAAATTCCTATTAGTTTGTTCTCTTCTCCCTGCCGCGTTGTCTTGGCGGGCCTGGGCTGGGGAGCAAAATCTGGGGTAAATGGGATTGGATGAGATGAGATGGATGGCATGAAATCGAATGCCACGAGATGCAGTCAGTCCCAACGATTTGGTCGGGTCGGGCAGTTCTCATCCGAAGAGTGAGTTCCGAAGAGACTCCAAGTAACGGAAGTGATAGGATGCTTATTGTAAAGTCAAGAGACAAGATATTCAGAAGGCACCTGCTGAGAAGGAGACCTTGACGCGATCTGAAAGAGACCTTGAAGAGTCAGTCCCTGAAAGATACAAAGAGTACCTAGTTTACAAAATCCGCCATGTCCCCCGTCCCAGGTGTTGAAGCGGGATGCTGACCAATTTCATTCCTTCTTTCCGCTCTGTGTCTAGGCATTCTTGAGGTTTTCGTGAAGAACATTTGGAGATCAAAATTCTTACCATCAATACGTCTTTCTTCCCAACCCAACTCCTAGTCTTGTACCTCCTCTTTTTTTTTTTTTTTTTTTTCGTCCGTATTCCTTAGGTAGCCTTGTCTCTCCTTGTCTTTTTCGTTTTCGCGAAGTCCTCATGTAAATCAGGCGCAAGGTAATGTTGCGACAGCCGGCATCGGGTTTCTAGAAACTTACCTGTAGAAGCCCGAGAGCCCGGTGCCTGCGGTGAGTACACATAAAACTGTACCCTTAACCGAATCCGACGGCACATGAAGCATGTGTATGTGGCATGTGCCGCCATGTATCTCGGTAGGCATGCAAGCTTGCCACAGCGGTTGGTGCAGTACGTTTAGTACGTTGCATGACTGATGAAAGGTATGATGATGACTCGGACAGTTGGTTCAGGAGGCGGTTTACGCAATTTGCACTTGTGAAGTTGGTGAGCGTAACGAGTCGCGATAAACAGACGATAGTGTTGGTTAACTCGGCAAAGTTGGTGAGCACGGTGAGGTCGTTGGACCGGTGAGGTTGGTGATATCTGCGAAGGGTATGTAACAAGTTCGGTAATTGTGGAGCCCCGCCCCGCGTCCGGACCGGCCGGAGTTCGGATGTTGCGAGGTTACGATACCGTCTTCCGGCGGACTTTTTTGTCTGTCAATGCCAGCTTTCAGGTTCCCGGATGCCGGGCTGGACGGCTATTGTCAGTAGTTCTATAAAGTGCCGGTTCCTGGATCGGAGGTGGACAATTAATAATCTAGTTGCAGCCGGCCCCTCTCCGGTAACCGACACCCGTCGGGATTGGGTTCGAAGTATTTCTGGAGATTCCGGGTTTAAGACGGAGAGCCTCCATTCCGGTGATACTTCTGAGCCCGGGGGAGCTTCTTATGTCCGGTCTACACTAAGGCAATGACCAGACATTGTCATACCAATCGATATCCATCGCCGATAACTTGCCTCGAACTTGCGTGCTACGATGAAGGTTTAAGGTTGGAAGTACTGTATTTGCCTTTCTTGTGATGATCGCAGGTGATCACCACCTCGCGATTGGAGAGAACCTTGAGAGGTACGATGTTCCTGGCAGGCAGGAGGCAAGCTTGGTCAGACCTTGTCCAGTTTACTATACCCCGTATCCAGATATGGACCTCGTTCGGGCCTGGGGAACTTTTTGGCTTCATGGTTTGGGGTTCCATACAGAAGTCCATTCCTCTTTTGGGTCACGGTCAGGACAGAACGGTCTGTGACTGGACTGGGCTTGGGAATTTGAGTCACGTAATTCCGTTCCTTGTGGCTTGTCTCCTTGTCTCCTGTCCGTCTTTCTGCTTTGTTTGCCAGTCGCTTTTTGGCTCATGTAAGTCAGTTCGCAAAGGTCGGAGTCGCGAACTTTTTGGCTAGGTACGTGTAAATGGACGACGTGGATCGGAAAGAGTCGGTAAAGTGTCTATGAACCCTGTTTTCCCCACATCCGAAAGGAGTCGACCTCGGCTCTGCGCCGGCAGATCGGAGACAAACCCAAAACATGGGGATGCATTCCAGTGGTTTGTCCCAGGACTCCCAGTGGCCAGTCGAGTGACAGCCAGTGGCACACAGCAGCCAAGAATGGCACTCTTCTTCAACCCCGGATGGATGGCGGGGCAAGTCGCCGGGCCTGGGGAAGTTGCAAGGGCGCGGAACGGTGGACGGAACAAGCATCTCCAAGCCAAGAGAAAGTTTGGAGTCGAAAGCGACTTGGAGAACAGGTATCGAGCAAACAGGGGAATCGATCTTGTCAGCTGACATGTTGATTGTTTGTCAATCATAACGACATCGGAGCCGGATGTTTTGTTGAGTTAATGGATGAATGTCGTTGAATGTAACTCACGGCCCGAAGGTCGGTGTTTCGTTTGTAAGCAGGGTAGAGAAAGACAGAATTTTATTAGAGTCGAGAAAGCGATAAAGTTGATAAGAAGTTGATAAAGCGAGGCTTCGGGCAGCTCCAGAGTTAAAGAGTGACTGCAGGCCGCCGTAGTTCCCCCAAGTCCTGGGTGATTGGCGAGCGGACCCTCTCGCTCACATGGCGGGGTTGGCCAGTAAGATACCAGGGTACCTCATTTCGTACCGATGACCTCACAGCCTACAATGGGAAATGTACGATAGCCGTCACATGTCAAAGTCGATTACCCCGACATTACATACAGCTTTCATCCTTTGTAGGTTGGGGTGACAGGCCTCGTCTTGACAAGATGATGGTTTTGCTTTAAGATCAAGACTCTATATCAAGTGGAAATAGTAAGGTGAAAAGGACAGCATATAAATGGCGTTGAAGCAGCGATTGATAGCCCAACTGGATAAACGGTAGTGACAACGACCCCCACCTTCAACACTTTCTGCGCAGAGTGGATGCAGGACAACAACAAACCAAGATGGAGAGAACAATGGAGACGCGACTTACACCGGTAACAGATGTGGCTCCCGTACCGCATGTACAGCATGTACCCCAGGCCAGGCCACTAGCAACAAGTCACAGTCACCGGCCGGCATGAACAATGGGTGGACGATTCGTGGAAAGACGAACATCGATTTGCCTTCGACCGCAGATGTATGCTGTCTGAAAACCAGGGTATCATCGTGGACCGGGACAAACCGCGAAGAGCCACATGGTTGAGACTGACCCGAAGCAAGTATCTCGAGATGTAAGTTGGTAAGGAGAACAGCAACAGAGGTATGATACTAGTAACAGCCGGTAACACAACCCCGCTCAAGGGCTCCATCAAGCAAAGTCCACATGCCCCCGATTCTTTTCGTCATGCCTCGTTAGATCCGTCCCCTTGCTCCGTCGCATCTCCGTTGTCTCTGGCTGGGTAAACTGCTCGATAGACATCAATTGGATCCGGAAACCGAGTTGCCCAGGTGAGTGACTCAAGCCCAGAAGTGGATTGAAGGACATTGGATCTTCACGAGACTTCTTTAAGCTTTCAATTCCTCGAACAGATAAACAAACTCTTCTCCCCTTCCCTTTCTCTTCTCTCTTCACTGTCTTTGTTTTGTCCATACCTCCATCTGCCTGCCCCTCCACCACCCCCGGCAAACATCATTCTCTTCACATCCTCGGCACTTCTCGGTAGCACGGGATTTCTTAGTTTGTATGTTTGCTTCAGACGTCACTTATTAACTTTTCTGTGAACCTCATTGCTAACTTCTGACCTTTTTCAAAGAACGATCTCATTCCATCAGCATTTTCTTTTAGAATAATACCTACCACACACTTCACAATGGCTTCCGTCGAGACTGTTCTTCAGGGCGTCATCATCAACGGCCCCATTGAGGAGCACCAGAGGAAGATCCTGACTCCTCAGGCTCTCTCCTTCGTCGCCCTCCTCCACCGTTCCTTCAACCAGACCCGCAAGAACCTCCTCGAGCGCCGCCAGATCCGCCAGTCCGAGATCGACCGCGGTATCTTCCCCGACTTCCTCCCCGAGACCAAGCACATCCGTGAGAACCCCACATGGAAGGGTGCGCCTCCCGCTCCCGGTCTCGTCGACCGCCGCGTTGAGATCACCGGTCCCACCGACCGCAAGATGGTCGTTAACGCCCTCAACTCCGACGTCTACACCTACATGGCCGACTTCGAGGACTCCAGCGCCCCTACCTGGGCCAACATGGTCAACGGCCAGGTCAACCTCTACGACGCCATCCGTCGCCAGATCGACTTCAAGCAGGGCCAGAAGGAGTACAAGCTCCGCACCGACAGGACTCTCCCCACCCTCATCGTCCGTCCCCGTGGCTGGCACCTTGAGGAGAAGCACGTCACCATTGACGGCGAGCCCGTCAGCGGTTCCCTCTTCGACTTCGGTCTCTACTTCTTCCACAACGCCAAGGAGCTCATCAAGCGCGGCTTCGGCCCCTACTTCTACCTCCCCAAGATGGAGTCTCACCTTGAGGCCCGTCTCTGGAACGACGCCTTCAACCTCGGCCAGGACTACATTGGCATCCCCCGCGGCACCATCCGTGGTACCGTCCTGATCGAGACCATTCTCGCCGCCTTCGAGATGGAAGAGATCATCTACGAGCTCCGCGAGCACTCTTCCGGTCTTAACTGCGGCCGCTGGGACTACATCTTCTCCACCATCAAAAGGTTCCGCAACCAACCCTCTTTCGTCCTCCCCGACCGCTCCTGCGTCACCATGACCGTCCCCTTCATGGACGCCTACGTCAAGCTCCTCATCCAGACCTGTCACAAGCGCGGCGTCCACGCCATGGGTGGCATGGCCGCTCAGATCCCTATCAAGGACGACAAGGCCGCCAACGACAAGGCCATGGAGGGTGTCCGTGCTGACAAGCTCCGCGAGGTCCGCGCCGGCCACGACGGTACCTGGGTTGCTCACCCCGCCCTTGCCAGCATTGCCCTTGAGGTCTTCAACAAGCACATGCCTACCCCCAACCAGCTCTTCAACCGCCGCGAGGACGTCAAGATTAGCGGGGCGGATCTGCTCAACATGAACGTCCCCGGCTCGATCACCGAGGAGGGTATCCGCAAGAACCTCAACATTGGTCTCGGTTACATGGAGGCCTGGATCCGTGGCATTGGTTGCGTTCCCATCAACTACCTCATGTAAGTATCCCCTTCCTTCCCCCCTTAGGTTGCCTCATCATACTAACAACCACAACAGGGAAGATGCCGCCACCGCCGAGGTCTCCCGCTCCCAGCTCTGGCAGTGGGTCAAGCACGGCGTCACCACCGCCGAGGGCAAGCGCGTCGACAAGTCGTACGCCCTCAAGCTTCTCAAGGAGCAGACCGACGAGCTCGCCTCCAAGGCTCCCCAGGGCAACAAGTTCAATCTTGCCGCTCAGTACTTCGCCACCCAGGTGACTGGCGAGGACTATGCCGACTTCTTGACCTCCCTGCTTTACAACGAGATTACCAGCGCTGGTAACTCGTTGCCTGCTTCTAAGCTCTAAATGCTGAGCTTCGGATGTAAGGTGCAAGACGGGGATAGGGATGGAAAGGGAAATGTAAAATTGTACGGATATCCAAGTACGATAGATGACATTGAGGATGTTGTGATGAGGATGAGTGATGTGGATTTTCTCTAAATTTTTTTTCTTTGGTGTTTGGGATATATCATATCATATCAGTTCAGGTTTTCTGTTTTTTACCCTGGGAAATTGAAATATTACCCTAACTTCTCTCGTGTCCAAGCATCAATTAAAGCGTGTGGTGGATGATGACTGGAAGGTTTACCATGTCCGTGACTGGAGGTACCACTTACCCGCGTACCGTATCTTCTCATATGATATTCACAGCTGTTACCAGTCCCATCCAGCTTTTCTATGACAGCTACCTTGTCTGGAGGTTCTCTTGTGGACATGATGGAACATGCTCGCAATGATTGTTCGCACCAGGCCGCGTACTACGTGAGCCCGATGTTGCCCAGAATTATTGGCATGACAACTTCTGCAAATCCAGACATCATGTCCCCTCCATATTGTCAATCGTTCAGTCACGACTTCAACTATTTGCATGGCAAATGTGACATGACCGCGAAGCACGACAATTCCCACGAGCAATTCGGCGAGTGAAGACAATATCAATCATGCTAGCTAGAGATACCGGTCGTCAAAAACACCCTACTGAGGGTAGATTAAGTGTAATATATGATCCACCAAATCCCCTTTACTGTTGCTCTGCTCCTGTCAGAAGGAGTGTTAGGTATGCCCCTGGGACAGTCAGATGTGAACAAATCGCACGACCATTGGGACTCACGGATCCTTCGCCGGCATTTCTCGTCACTACAGAGGGCAAGTGCGACGGGGACACGACTCGCTCCGTCCGCTTCTTATTTGCTCGTTCTCTTATCATTGCTCTCGGGCGCTCCTGCTCAAAGTTCTATTGATTCTTCTTCGTATTGTGCTTTCCCTTTTCTCTTTTACGTATCGCTCGTTCCTTTTCTTCTTTTTTCATCCCCGCAGTTTCTTTCCTGGCCCTCATACCCCGTCATTTCTTACTGTTACGTGCTGTTTTATCTTCGCCCATGTACCTCCGGTCATGTCTGGCTTCAGTTGTTTTTTTTTTTTTTTTTTTAATAAATCGTGACCAGGTCATAAGACGCATGAGGTTTGGTGTGGTATCTACGTGCATGGAAGTTGAAACTGGTCGTTGAACGGGGAGATGAGTCCATGTGATGCCATTGATGACTGGAAAGAAATGAGGATATTGAGAATAAAGTGAAGGGGAGAGGAGGAGAGAGGAGAAGTGTCGACGATAACGTCGATAAGGTAGACACAATTGACGGAGGATGTGAAGGAGGAAGATAAGGGAAAGGGAAGGGACAGATTGACTTGCACTCTAATTATTCGGAGGTGAAGCGAAGACTGAGGTGTGAGGCGAGATATTTCGGTGTGAGAAATATATGGATATCGCACAAGGGATGATGATGGCCTGGCCAATACTTTGACAGCATTCATTATTTGAAGAGTGGCAGTTGTGATGGGAAAATGAATGTTTTCGATCTACTCTCTCGCCATGTTAATATGTTCGTTTCTTTTCGTGTTGCATCGTCTTTATTTCCTTGTTCCTTCCCTGTTATTTTTCTCTTACTGTCACTTGAATTTCCTCTTCGGACCTTTTTACATTCATCTTTTCTTTTCTACTATCTTGTATTATCGTCTGCTTTCATGTCTCCCTTCAGGTTACTTTTTGCCTTATTCTTCGTATAGTAGTCTTCATGGGCTGTCTTCCTCGTGGGTCGTCTTCCCCGTGGAAGTGGATTCCTTCGACACCAACTAAGATTGAGCCGTGACGAGAAATCATGAGTGCTGCTCTTCGCCTTCGTCTTCGTCTTCAATAATCATCACTAACACAAAGTAACGGAGGCATAAACACCGGGGATTTAAAGGTCTTTTCCGCACATTCCTCCAACCCAGTCCGTTTGTCAATCCCCACACATACATGCCCCCTTGACAATTGCATCCCCCACCGTGAAAGAGTTATTGACAGATGCGCTGTAGGACTTCTCCTCAGTCTCCTATCCTTCCCCTATTTTACCTCCCGTTTTTCGTGACACCATTCAACCGACCGACCGGTAGACATCGATGCCGGCCCCTTATACCAGTCACTTGGTCACTTAATTCACTGCCTCGTTTGTTTACCAACGAGAATCGAGCCATAGCAACGGCACTGACTGCAGTGCAAAGAAGCGAGAATGAGTGAGTTCAATGTGAACCGACAAACCCTTGCCCCGAAAAGGGCGAAAAAGGGGGAAGACAAGGAGAAAGTTGAGTATGACAAACGCAGGTACCCGTTGAGCTGGGGTTTGTGTCTCCAGCCGACGCCAGTCTAGCTTTCAGTCACTCCGTTTTCGCCTCTTTGCTTTATTTGTGTGTTCGCTGTGCCCTTCAGTTGCTTTTTGCGTTGTTACTATTGCTTCGCTTGAACGCATGAACAATCACTTATTATCGTGGCATTGCCATCGATGCAATCCGATTTCTCTTTTGTGCGTATGAAGTTGCTTCTCTTCAGCTTGACACAAAGCCGAAACTGGCTACTGTTGTTGCCATTACCAATGCGTGTGAAAGACCTGACGGAAGCGCAATTGAAATGCAATATTACTTTCCACCCCCGTTATAACAGACGTTCAAATGGTTGCCAAACATTCTTTCTATTTTCATCCGGGTCCGCAAATGCAGACCTTCAGCTGGCAGGGATGTCGAACCGGGACGGGGGAGGGGGATTTACTTGACCCTGTGTGTGCCTGGCTGTGCGTGCCTGTGTCGCCTGTTTTTGTGCGACCCAGCTCCCCTCCCGTTTCGGTCGGTAGACCAAATTGAGAGATCTCTCCCACCCAAGCAACTGTGATGTTGGGTGTGGCGTGGGGGAGAAAAAGGGTGATAAGGTAGATATCCGTATGACCTTGATTTCCCCAGTTTATTCGTTCCGTTGTAGGTGCGTAGTTGCAGTATGCGATCGTGGAGTGTGTGTGCGAGTCCTTGACTCGAAGACAGAAAGCAAACTGAACCTCACTGCGTTTGTTTGTTATTTTTTTCCGGAAATAGGAGCACTGCCCGCGGTGATTGATGATGCATCTCATCGGGCTCATTGAGCAGTGAGAAATGGAGTGAAGCACAGGGAAGCAAGAGGAAGAAGAAGGTGAAAAATTGAAAGTGTCCCGAGACAGGTGTTGGTTATCTTTCCGACTTGTGTAAGTCTCTGTCAGGTTGGGCTTTGTAGAGGTACTTGGAGCGAGAATTTTCAGAGCAGCATGTTTTCAGTGAACATCGAAGAGATGATGATGATGGTGGTGGAGTCCCCTTCTTTGTTGTTTGGTAAGCACCTTCAGCCAGATTCGTAAAGTTGAAGTGAGTCCGTGTAACGCGAAAAGAGTGTATTCTAAACCACTGCGAGTCCGATCCGACATACCGATAGCCCAGCAAGATTTCCTATACGAGGATCATGTCTAGGTTTGGTCAGTAGAGATACAGTTTTTGTTTTCTCGAAGGGGATTATCATGAGACATGTGTTCAGCCTATGTCGCCTCGTATCATATCATCATCAACATGGCTTTGAATGCTGCAGAGGTTTGGAGTAGTTCGGTAACTTTCCGAACTGAACAAGATGTGCCATCTGAGAGTCGCGTGAGACTCCGACCCTTTGAAGAGCTCAATGTTCTAGACCTTCGGAGCCTCCGAGCCATGTCGGAGTTACGTTGTTAGCAAGTCCCAGGTGGGTATAGACTCTTCGTGAAGCATGCCTTTGAGAACAAAGGCGCATAAAGACCAGCCATCGACGGTTTCGAGGTGATCGTAGTGTAGGGAGAAGAGGGCGGATTGGTCAAGAAGCGGTTAAGATTAAGCTTTGGGTCATGATTGATCGACGCATGGGTCTCGGTCGTCACCTTTTGGGGATAGCCTGATCCATAGTGTTGAAGGGAAGGCGCTGAAGATGGAGTCGACGAAGAGGCTGAGTGAGTGAGATTCAGGTCAGGTACCGGGAGAGTATCATTGTGATAAGAACTTGGCGGCGCGTGACTGGACTGGACGAGAACTGCTTCCTCTGCCGTGCCATGGGCCCATGGTGGTGGACCTTTTGATTTTGACGGCGTGAGTGGCTTCCATTTGTCGCTGATTTCTGCTCGAACGGCAGGCGCGCATGACTGCCGTGGTTTTTGCAATTTGTGGGCTTCTATTTGGCATTTTGGCAGGTGCCGGTGATCTGGAGGAGTTGGAAGGACGAGTTCGGGAAGGCGCCTCCCGTCGCTCATCCCGCAGTTTGTGACCAAGTACCACCGTATCAGATAAGGGCACCGATAAGGGGCATTTTGTCAGTGTCCTCGTTAGTGCAGTTCTGGTTCCAAGGCTTGGGGATCCACTCATCACCACATCGCACACCAGTCCACCGCACTTTTTGGATTGCACAACACTCTGCTTCTCCCTCTTTCAACGTCACTCCATCCAACAGTCCGACTTCTGTTTCGGTGACCGCTCCGATTCCAACTGCACCAATGGCATGTCGGACAATTCTCGCTGCCGTGGTTGGCATTGTCTTCGTATCGTCTCTCACCTGAATTTTCCGGTATTGGTCCAATATGACACCCAACCCGACGTGACGGATGCGATTCAAAGCGATGCCCCCATTCCACTCGGCGAATCATTGCCAGCCTCCAATCAGCAGCTTATGAGTAGCCTATGACTGAACGTCCTTGAGGTCGCCGTGCAGGTACAAGTGCTTAGACTACTTGGTAGAGTCGCACACGGGTCGAGATGGTACGCACATCTCGAACTGACAGCTCCCAAATCCCTCCGGTGTTGGTGACACTGCTAACACCCGACGGTCTGGTGCAGGCGTCTTTCTCTCCGAGCCTCTCGTCTCTTTCCATCTCTTTGGTAGACACATGTCCCGCTTGGTGCCCGCTTCCGCTCCATCCTGCGAGACAGAAACGGACAGGAAAGAGCCCAAGTCTTGTGCGCTGCCGCCGTCGCCGCCGCCGCCGGCTTGAAAGGCTTCCGGTCGAGGCTTCCATGACCACTCCTTCCATGGCGGCACCGTCAACCGGCATCATCAAAGCCCACCGGGCTTGCTCGCTTTGCTCATCTGCATCCCTTCCCCTGCCTTGGACATGGCGTGCCTACGTTGTGCAATGTACCTACAGAAAACGTTCAATGGCAGTGCGGCTCAACCCACACTGTCAAGTCTGTCGAAAATCCCCCTCCCGGCTGCTGTCTTGCCCAAACCCCGAAAGCTTGCAGACCATTATTGAGACTTCTCATTCCTTTTCCGCACTTTGAATTTCGGTACCCTCCGACCCCGTCGTATCAGGAAATTGCCTCTTTCCTTTCCCACGACGCACATCTTCGTCATGTCGAAAAAGTGAGACTCCAGAGAGCGCTTTTGGGGGTTTGGGCGTGACCATCGTCGACGGGATGGTCCTGCTGCCACATGCTGGCTAATCTCGTTGGCGCATCGTGGCTTGCTGCACCTTGCCTTGTCCAAGAACGCCCACAAGCAAGCCAGCAAGCCAGTCCCATGGGTCGTGACCCTCCTTGGGTGCCTGCGGTGCCATCTCAACGCCTTGTCCTAAAGATGCGGCTTAACGATGATGACGCCACTGCGCCTATTCATATTTCACTGACAGACGAATTCCCTCCGGCAGCCGAGAGAAGCTGCCTCAACATGGATATGGCATCTTTCGGCGGCAAGTCTTTGAGGGATCGGGTCCCTTACCCAGCATTCCAAGTCTGCCAGTCCAGCCCGGCCCCAACAAAATTGAATCATCTATGTCGTCTCCTCCGTCAGCACGTCGCTTGGGACGCAAACTTTAGAAAAATTTTAAGTGCTCCTTTCTCAAACTTCATGTTCCCTTGCGCAAGGGGCATAATCGGGCTTCCATACGATTGGTCCGGCCTTCTCATCCGCTTTCCCGACAACTGTTTGTTCGGCAACAATTCCCAGGCGGCATTCACGTTTGACTTTGTTCAAGATGGTGACAATCACGGGTCACGGCACCTCTACAACGGTCTATCGACAGCCAAATGCTTGGCTCGACTATCATCGTGGGCAGTGCTGCTTGACGGCCGCCTTGTACGGTATGCGCAGTGGCCCTCACAGTAGTCATGGAGGGGGTCCTGGTGCAACACCGTTTACCACCTATCCGGAGCGTACTGTGTAGGATCACCAAGGGTTCCGAAATCACACTAGGGGCGCCTCTCTATGAAGCATGTCTGAGCAAGAGGGAGGGCAGTAATCCGTCCCTACTGTGTGTCACTTCGCAAAAATAACTCTGGGAGCAAACATACCCGCCTGGGGGTCGATTCCCGCGAGGTTCCAGCTATCGGAGTGATATGCTGTGCAATGTTGAGGGACGGCTGCATCGAGGGCAACAATGGTAGCAATTTGCGTAACCTGGCATTCTACTCCCCAGCATTGGAATGTATCAGGTACTCCGCATGTCATAGCTCCTCGCCGGAACCTTGTTTGCTGTCCTCCCCTGGCACTACCTGCTACCAGCGTCTGGCTATAATTCGACCTTGTACGCCCAGCTTCAATCCAGCCTTTTGTGGTACAAGCGTGACACAAAAAAGAAAAGAAGGCTCGGATATTGTGTCGGCGCCCTACGGCAGGGAAAGGGATTATCCTAATATTGACGCGCCGCGACCAGTGAAGCAAAGTTGCCGAGTGAGACTCGCACGCTTCGTTGTTGGAGAGGGCCACCCGCGCCGGTCAATACCCTAGAAACGTCTGAAAGGATAGTAGGCGATGGCTGACTAGTCTCCGTTCTCGTCAAAAATTCCCCAATACAGAAAGGACTCGTGTCTTGTCGCCCAACGGGCCTTCCTCCTGTCAACCCATCCTTTCACCGATCCGGCCATCTGTCAGGTGCAACCAATCCGTCAGAGTGCGCATTACAAAATCGACGTTTAATGCCCACCTGGGGCACAAAAAGAACTTTCCTTTATCATTCCGCGCTCCGTGGAGACGGGCTACGGAATCCAGAACGGGACGTGTCATACGGGGTGCCCCGTGCTCCGTACATACACACCCACCTCATCTTACTGGGCCCTTTGGGACGGGAATGATTCTGCGGGGGGATGGTTATCAAGCTTGAGTAACATCCACCGACATTTGGGGCTGCTTGTCCGTCCCGGGACTCTGTATAGCCCCTGCATTGTGGAAGCAAGCCCGCAGGCACTTTCTGTCAACGATCGCCTTAATTACCAGACCTGCCAGGCTTCGCATCTGGGTTAGCATTTCCAATGTTTCCCTCGATACTGGCATGGACGATTGGGCGAGTCTTTGCCAGTCCGAACGCAGAGAAGGTGCAAAAATACAAGTTTTCTCCCCTATTTTGCGCAGGTCCTCTACAAGAAGGGTCGTGTGCAAATGAAGTGCAGAGAAGGCTGCGCAAGTCTTTGCTTTTTCTGCGTTTCAATGGATTCGTTGGGGGGCGCTTCTTCTCTTGGCTCAAGATGTCACCCACCCCTCCTCCCTTGGAGCTGATCCCATGCAGCGTGCAGAGAAACTAGTGGCACCAAACGCACCCGTTAACTGGATGCGATGGAAGAGGCTAGAGCAAAACAGGCTTCAGGGGTGCTCCTTGATACGCTCGATTCCGAGCCGGCAATGGCCGCTGCTTGGCCTTGTCACCCAATTCTCTGCTCCGTGAACGCGTCCTGCAATCTCAAACCTGGACTTCAGCTGAACAATTTCTATGCACCTTTGCGAGATGAAGTCGGCCGCCTACCCTAGCACTGGAACGTTCTCAATCAGGTAGCCATATTATCGTTCGTCCCGTCTCCTTGTCCGTGTCAGATATTATTGCAGAGTGAATGGGGGACTACCGTATCTGGTGTTCTGGTCTCTGGACTTTTTACGCGCACTGCTTACCAAGATACCCCTACCTACCAAGATTGCTATTCGGCGGTGCGTCCGATTATTGCTCGGTCGCTTCTATGATCTGATGTGATCTCCATCGTTCGTCATTTCCTTCAGTGCAAAAGGTGGAATCACCCCCCTTCATTCGACCGGGCGGTGATTTTGCTGAAGCGTGAGCACTGCAGAGAGTGTGAATCGGACGGGATCACACCTCCATCTTAATACCCCGAGCGCCTAATTCGAGAAGCGGACGGGAGGCGCAACGAAACGCCATGCCTATAGGCGTGCAATGGCTGCACCACTCAGTGCCATTGCCGTAGTTAGGCTACATTGAGATCAGCCACGTTTGGTTACTTAGCCTTCATGGCGCGTTTCCCAGTACATGCCTCGTGGGGAGCCAGGTCTTGGGTCAAAGTCCAACGGTGGTCACGCGATTCAGACAATGCACAACTTCGAGAAGTCGAAATGAGCTTCTGCCCAGGCTCTGGACCGGACCTGTTCGCTGAACAATTCTTCTGTCAGGCGGGAGCGTGAGTGGACAAAGCCTGAAGTGACAGATATAAGAGTGTCACAAGCGTTCGTGCTTTATGCTGGACATAAGACGATTTATGGGGGAGCAGGTTACCGTTTGAATAAAAGCTGACTTCCACGTTACTGGAAGCAATTTTAACCAAATCAAGCAGAGTATTTCTTGTCCAAGGAGCTGCCAAGCATGGGATTCATACGAGGACACCGGGGACGGGGATTAAATTGGCAGGGGTACATCTCCCAGGATGGCAAACCGCCCAAACGGAGCGTTCTGTAGACCTCCCGTGCCGAATGTCAGCACTTGGAGCATGCCTCGAGTTCTTTACACATTCTGGACCGTGGCCACAAGGCCCGCTCGCAGTTGTCTAGCAGCAAAGCTGAATCTGTCCTAGTATGCTCGGGTTGGGTTGGTCCTGGTTCGCCGGTTCGCAGTACCTATTAGCTGGAGCCGGATGCAGTCCCTTTATTGTCACCACTCGCTGTCCATACGGGGGCTACCAGGTCATTCGTCTGCTGGGACGTATTCGGATAACTGGATACATGTCATCGTGCACTTATATTGGCGAAGACATGTCAGCACTGAGCAATAACGGATTGACATCGAACCCTGCTGCACATCATGCTTCGCTGACATCTGTTGGAGAACGCTTAGAAGTCTGTGGCAGCACTCCGTATGGCAGGGATTGCACACTGTAGCCTTGCAGAAACGGAGAGTCCGGATTAAACGGTTCCTGGCGTGGCTTTTCCTAGCAGCACCATGGCGGTTATTGAACTGACGGCGCTTGATTAGCACCTTGTCGGGTTTGTCAACCGTTATTCAGCCCAGATGCATCGAAGAGAAGAGGGCGAGACGGCCCACACATCTGTGCCAGGCACCAAGCGAGATGCACCAGAATCTACATACATAGTATTGTAGGGCAAGACATGGGCGTGACCCGACAAGAAATCGATACCACCCTTGTTCCTACTAGAACTTCCCAGGTTAGGGGGCATGCGGATACATCCCGGCGCCCTGGTGCATGGGCGGGTGGTGTTGACTCTTAGTGTGGGAGGCGGACCAAGCACCCGGACCGGGGCTCTGGCCTCCGTCGGTCCTCGTTGCTTGTCTTTCGACCTCAGGACATGATCGGTTGGCTATAACCTCTTGTATTTCCTGGGTTCACCTCAAACACTGCTGCTTATCGTTGAGAATTCAGAGCTGGTGAAAAGACGACGACCTGTGACGAGAAGCTGAGCAACTTTTGCCTACATGACGACGAACCCCCCCTTACGGAGCTCATACCACACCTATCACTTTGCTTTTCTTTCAAGAGAGCGGACAACTCGGTAGCCCGAAATCTTGAGCTCGGTCCCGTCATAAGAGCTCACAAAAAAAGAGGTGTATGCCGGATCTGGGCTTCGTCACTGCACTTGGATCCGCGCCAAGTTGAGTTTGGCACTGCACCCCCGGTGTAAAGGATAAGGAGGAGGTCACGATCTTATGTACCGGGTCAGACTTACGCCGTACGCGCTTGCTTGGCCTGAACGCCACTCCCACCGTTCCCTAAGTATCCAGGGACCCTCCACCCTGTAGGTACTCCGTACCAGAAACCAGTCCAGCCTGGTTCCACATCCCGACTGTCTGTTTTTGCTCCCCAGATCTCTGGAGTCGCGGGAGAGGCCATCGTCAACAGGGTACACTCGACTCAGCAAGAGCATCATTAACAAAACATCTGCCGTCTTCCATCACTGGCGCACTAGTCTCCTTTCAAAAAAACGCTGTGAGTTTCTGCCACGGTCACTGCTGCCGCTATTCCCTCCGTTTTCCCCGAAGAGACCGCGTTAAGAAGCTTTTTCACTCTGCCGTGGCGCCTGTCTTCTTGCTGAGGTGGACTACCAACCGCACATTGTACCTTACCACATGGGAGGGGCGCTATTAGCGTTGCGGCCACTGTCAAGAGTTGTCAAGACTCCATATTCTCAGCTCAGCATTTTGTCCCCTTATCAAGCTTTGTTTGTCAGACTGCGACGACCATCACTAGCAACCCTGAAAGCCGACAACTCCACAGTCACAAAACAATACAGCAACAACGGCATACACAACGGGCCACGCAGTGACATTGGGATTTTTTGAAGAACGTCGAGAAGAAAGTCCGATGGTGGGCGCGTCCTACACTCTTTCACACCAACCTCGGCGATCGAAGGTTGAACAAGGATTGAGCTCTCACAACCCGCGCTCTTTCAGCCTTCCCGCACTGGGGTAGCCAAGTTCGACCATAAACCAAAAGCAAAGGAGCCACCAAGCACAATACAAAGCGCCAGCTAGGGACGAGCTTCCAGCCGAACTACCAGGTACTACTCACCGTCCGGCAGTCGTTCATTCGAAAAGAGACACATCTGTTCTCGGGCAAGGGGCAAGAAACGCCCGCGGCTGTTGCTTGATCCTGCCACACCTACATACCCTTGGCTAGACTTGGACAGGGTCCTTATTTGGATTCCGAGCCTCCCTACGGGGATACATGCGTGGGTGTGTGGGTGCTAGTGTATGCGTGTGTGTACACCTTTGGGACAAGCGCACATATAGTTCAGGCGGATGCCATCGACAGATCGACACTCCACATCTGCTACCTAAAACTGATCAAAGAGCGACCTCGAAGCTCTTCTCCGCCCAAGTAAGCTTAATTAGGGCTCTCGGCGACCTTCCTTTCCTTGGCTGAAGCCCATACCTCTCCATCCGCTACAGACTCAGCGTTGTCGACAACCTAAGCCTGGAGGCGTCTTCACCTGGCCGACATCTTCCCCGCGGACTAGGCTTCCTACAATCCCCAGAGCAGAACTCAGCTTCTATCGAAAGGCAGATTTTCCTTTTACACGCCAAAAGCAAAAGCAGAGACTGCGAAAGGAATTCTTCCTCCGACAAGCCTTTTGGATGGGTCTCCATCTGACGCCAGCCGATAGATATCATTGTAACATCAAAGCTTCAAGGACTGCTATAACTTGGCCTGTCTACCAGCAATAAGTATACGACCGACAACAACGAACTCTCTGTTTCCATCCGACGAGAACGATCAACTCCCGCGAAACAGGACGAACCGAAGCGCGCGTATGGGTATCATGACCGATCATCAGGCGACCCTAGCACATCCTGAGAGCTTCTCCAGAACGAGAAAGGTGACCACGAGTCTACCACCTTTTACTTTACCTGCTCTAGATATACCAAGTACGCGAAACCCTTATCGTGCTTCTCCCGTTCTGGGCAGCCCGAGTGACAGTGCTTTTGGGGATCACAACCGGCAGCGGTGGACTCCCACTGCCCCCAAGGCAGCAGGTCTCACTTCGCCCTCCCCTTATCCTCCCCCTCTTACCCATTCCATTCCTCAGCCATCCCCAACTAGTCAAACCACAATCAGCACAACCATCACCACGAACAACAGTAATCTGACAACCACCTCAGGATCAGAGATAGCAGCTGAAGGGCTCAATCTATCATCGGGCATTAACAGCAGCGGGTCGCAATCCTACCAGCAGCCCGGATCATCCCTTAACTACTCGGGTCAACTCACAGGATCGTGGCCAACGCCGGGCAGCTCATCGCAATCCGCATACACGTACTTGAGTCCAGATTCCAACCCTGGGTCAGGATCACTCACCCAAACCTCTTATACTCACCGACCACAAGCCACCTTTAGCTCGGTTCCCTCATCTGTGACGAACTATTCAGGGGGCCGTACCACCTCTACGTCAACCAACGCGGAAACCGTGCCAGTTTCATCGTCTTACCAGGGACAGCATTCGTTTCCGACATCAGTAGGATCGTCGGGAGGACCTCTGGGATCATCGCACCCTTCACAAGCGTCAGGTCCTACCCAACCAATGCTGAGCTCACAGAACCCGGCGGTAACGCAACCGCCAACGGCGGGGCACGGCTCTTCGTTGCCCTCTCTTCAGGGCTTTGACGCCTTCAGGACAACTTCGTCCCAGAACAGCTACTATCCGTCTGCGACCCAACAACCACAAAGCTCTACCCAAAGTAGTTACTATCCATCACCGTCCACACCACAGCAAGGCTCATATCCTGGTTTCCAAGGGGCACCACCATCACAATTATCCCCGACAGGTTACTCACCGTCGACATCCCAAGGGAATGCGTCACGCGGATTGGGATCGATATCGAGCAGCGGCAGCAGCACATCCGGGCTACAGTACGTGACGGGCAGCAGACCTCAGCAATACGCTCTCCAGTCTCACCATCACTACTCGCTCAACGGGCACGGACACGGTCCCGTGCTGAGCAACATGCACCAGCCCGGCACACCGTTGGCCATGGTGGGCATGTCAGGCATGCATTATGGCGCCCACCATCCGATGCCTCAGTACCATCGGTATGGAGCTGGCCACGACCAACTGGGACCTCGTCAAGGGGACCGACCATACAAGTGTGATCAGTGCACACAGGGCTTCAACAGAAATCATGACTTGAAGCGCCACAAGAGGATACATTTGGCTACGAAGCCATATCCTTGTGGCAACTGTGAGAAGTCTTTTTCAAGGAAGGATGCGTTGAAGGTAGGTTGCCTAATTCCCCTGTGACTACCACGAGCGAAATACTAACGTTTCCTTTGCGTCACGTCCAGCGTCACAGACTAGTCAAGGGTTGTGGAAAGAATGATCAGATTAACGGAAACAACACCAAGCCGGGAGGAACGACGACAGGAACGGCGGCGGACAACAACACACGGCCACCGGGCGACTATTCGATAGGCTCCAGGACTTCGCCGATGGAACGCATCGACGAAAATGCGAGCGACGACGCAGCAGTGGCGCGATTGGCAACGTAAAAAGAGGACCATTTCGAATTGGGCTCGAACTTTCGCCTTGTTTCTGGCTTTCGTTGACGTTTTCTCTTCTCATGTGTGCTTCTTTTATGGATCAATACTAGCGGACGGAACGGGCTTTGGATATAACGGGAGTACTTCTCTCAACTGGAGATGGACAGGATAAATCGGGCGCTTGGACGGCTACTGCTTTTTTTACCCTTCTTGTTGATGGAATTCCATGCAGGTTCTCTTCTGGAGGGCTGGCTTTAATGGGCTTTCCGGATATGGACACTTCAGGCGTAAAATAAAGAGGAGGGAATGGACTGGTGAGATATGGGCAAAGAGAGAGTTGCAAATGAACTTGCACCTCCATTACAACATAACGGCTTGTTAGAGTCTGGTTTGCATTGCGTTTGCTTTTTTTACTTTTCTTCCCAATGGGATGGAGTGGCTTTTGAATGAATTGCCTTTTCAACAAGACATTGCGAGGACAATACTCTACGGAGGGACCAAGAAGGGGGTGGGGTCAAACACGAACGGGAGGTTGACTTGACAAGGAATGCGTTTTGTGTGTGTATCTGAATAATTAACACTCACCCAACCCTCTGCGGATGGTGATTGATTTTTTATATACCCTACTGTTTTTTCACTTGGCAAAACTCGGATTTGAGTTCGCAAAGCAAAGATGGTGGTTGAGACGGTTTGATCCTGACCCCACCACGATTTGGGTCGTGGAGTGTGCACTTTCTTGGTGAGAAAACCGGTGGTTTGTGGCTGACCACTCGCTAATTCAGCAACCCACAACCATAAGGGGCAGACAGGTACCGGATGGGCGCCGGGTCAGAGACGCATTACATTACCACTGGAAGAATCCTGAGAATACCTACCTGTGTGGTATCACTCATTTTTCAGCCCTGTCCCTCGCGAGGGAAGAACAAGAATGAGAGTGTTTTGAGAAAGTTCCGCTGGCCAATGGCAAAATTTCCCAGAAGTAGCCGGGTAGCTCAACATGCCAACGTTGTCGAACAAATCAGCCCTCCACGGGATTTGGAAATGTAGGAGAACGAGAAAAGCAAGGATCTTGACACACAGAAACTAGAGGTAGGTAAAGAAATACAGTCCAGGTCGTCCTTAAATAGCGAGTTACGAAACAGGCAGCAGTTTATTAGTTCATATGAACTTCATGGTCCGCTCCCGCCAAGTTGCCCCACTAAAAAGAGGAAAATGCTGCCCGGTTATATTATCAGGAGAACTGTCTCTCCAGCGACAGGACAGACTTGATGCTCTGCGAATACTCTTCATATTCGTAGGCAAGAGGTACCCCGTCCCCATACAGGAGAGGAGACATTGAGAGCTTGCGCATATGCCGCGGAAGAACGAAGTTTTTTTTAAAAATTTGTTATTTTTTTTATATTTTTTTTTTAATTATTATTATTATTAATACCACGTCTGCGACTCCCATACATGCATACCGTACTCACAATAACATGGATTGACAATGGAAATAGCAATATCAATGAACTAGGAAATAGGTGGAAAAAGAGACTGTCTACCTACCTACCAGATCTTACAGCCGTGTCAGTATCAGTGGGCTCCCGGATCTCTGTTCTGGATTTTAGTTTACGGACAGAGAGGCACAAATAAGCGAGAGATTGACCTGGTTCTGGTTCTTGGGATAGATATAAAGTGACCGATTGGTCCCGCCGTTACCCCGGTCGTGTGGTCTAGATGTCATAGGTTCTCGAAGTCCTTTTGAACTAAAGAAGCTGTATGGCTTGACGCCAATTGCTATCGCTGTTTTATTGAGGACAAAAAGGTGGAAGACCTTAACATAAGTGGGTAGGCAAAAGGAAAACGCCAAGAAGGCCGTTAGTGTTCAGCTAGCCACTTCGCTTCTACTTGCACCGTCAAACCCTTCAATCGTTCCACCTTCTACAATCCTGTGAACCAACGAACCCCACGAAAGAGAAAGAACAAATATTAGTTGGAACTTCCAGCTGTTAATTCTTACATTGACGCTGATCAAATATGTCTTTGATCGTGATTGACTGGTGCAAGTACGAAAGAAACGAAGAGCTAACTGGCACTCAAAGAGAAATATCTAAGCGACCCATGATCTTCCGTAAAGTAGAGCTGAAAGACGGGAAAGAGCAATGGAACGACAGATAGACCAGACATGAAAGAGAGCAGCAGCTGTCGCGGTTATGGCACCGTTAGGTCTCCGTCCGTTAGCAGCCTGTCTGTCACACATCCCCCCCTCTCGATCGCACCTGCCACGCACAATGGGGTCCTCGGCGGCTATGGCTTTTATTGCCCTGATCTCGGGCTTTCTTGCCGTCAATACCGTTATTAGGAGAAAAATTGATGAAATGTGTTAGTGATATATCAAGCCCTGTGAGCTTCTTGGTGGTATGTTCTGGGTATTCAACATTCTTCTAGTCCCCAGCATGATGAGCAAGCGCTGACAAACGATTGGAACGGCAAGTGTAGTCGCAAAGTGTAAGTTTCAACGGAACACACGAGCTTGAGCTGGCAAAGATGTTTCCGAGTTCCTCCGTACGCTGCAGCCCGTGAGTGTTTCGCCTTGGCCTTAATCCAGAACGAAGGGGCTGTGTCCTACCCCTACTCCGTGTGAGACGACATGGCGATAGAATACCACCACTATCACTAGATGTAGCAACAGTGAAGGGCACGAGAAGAGGTGGAAATAGAGGTTTGAGAAGCTCAGAAATAATCAAGAACAGTACATTGAGGCTTCATGGTGAACATTGCGAGATAGTTCCCCTGCCTTTCTTTGGAATACACACTCGATCCAGTGCTCGGACTACGATCAGAGCCGTTCAATCTAGGAAGTCCTATCACATACCAAACACCGAGACTCGCAACTGATCGATGTCTAATGTCTAGAGTATTTTCAACGATCACTAGACCGCCAGTTCTGAACGCAGTCTAATTCCACAGCTGATAGCCGAGTACTGAAGACCGAGCATCTTGATTTTCATACCACCCACCAAAGATTATTTCCTTAACCTGTTGGGAATCTAGCAACTGGAAAGGAGAGCCATCAGTCCTGTGGGTTTTCACATCCCATGCTTATGCCACTTTGTCTTCACTGCTCGATAAGCAAGCAAACAGCATACCCACACGACGTGGACAATGGATAAGTAGAAATGTCCACCTGGAATGTCAACAAAGTTCCTCTCCCTTGAGCTTGAAAACAAGGGATTAGGTTTGGCCATAGCAATCCTCAACCAGACTCAAGTCACAAAGTGGCATGGATGGGCTGGTCTGAAAAAGGGGGAGTGAAGCTGGCAGCCCAAACAGTGAAGATCAATCAGACTCCCGGTTTTCGCACCTTGACCAATTCTTCTTACCATCCACCCCCCACGAAGATCCCGCAAGAAGATGGAGCAACCCCCTTTTCCCAGATTACCTCACCCCGGTTTGAAGACCCGGTGACGCTTGACCGGGCTGGAAGGACCAATTGTCGGAATGTTGTGAATGGTCCCAGAAATATCCCGTCGTAGGTACTGTGTATGCACAGAAGTGCATCACGCATACAACAAACACCCATTCATGATCCTTGCAAAGATCAAGAAAACTCAGGATTGGTTGCGCACTTGCATACGTTGAGTTCTGTTAAGAGATGTGGGTTTCGTCTGTCTAGAACAAACATACAGCGGCGCCTACCAACTTTGACCATACTAAGAAAGTTCGTCAGCCTTGAAATGGCTCCAGTCAAGTTCTTGACAGTTGTTTCCCTGTTAGTGTAACCTCTTCAAATGCCGGTGTGATATTCTTATGGCAGGCAGGTCCAGCTTTTGCACTTCTTGATGACTACCTCAGACTACCTCAGCTGATCACACTGTCGGACAAGACACTCGTCAAGACTCGAAGGGATTGTGCTAACATTGCGGCTGAAGTAAATCGATGAATTTGTGATCCGTGAGGCTCAGCGACAGTCCATGATATTGCGCGAAGACGACAGGTGGTGAGCACGAAGCAGGGAAGTCGTCCCGTTTATTGATCGGCTATGCCACTCCCGGGATGGGATGTGTACGAAACTAACCAGAAAAAGGAAGACAGCCTATAAAACCAAGATTGTGTTACCCAACAACCCTCGATGAGATGGTTCTGGGAAGACTCTTACCATACAAGAGCACGATATGTCTTGATATGACGGACAGAAGTTCCAACACCTGCAGTTCTTCTCCCCACGGTGGAAATGTAGGCGATTGGGGAGGACTCTGAGCCGCTAGCACTAACCAGCGGCAAGCATAATCCCGAAAGAGGGGATGAAAGGTCATGGCTTGGCCCGGGGCAGCAATGCCGGTAAACAGGGTTCAGGAATTTGGTTCGCGATGGAGGGCGGCAAGCCGTGGCGCTCTGCGACTTGCATTTCAGCCCGCCCAGATCAGGAAGTGGTGGCAGCCGTTCTCAGTCCAAACATCACAAAAAGTGTGGGTGTCCGGCGGGTCATTGTCAATGTTCGGGTGCTGAAGTCACGCGGGTGGCTACGGCCATCTCCGTTTCATGGCCAAAAAGAAATCAGAAAGTCCACAAATGGGCGAATGCAATGAATCGATCTTCTTCTCTCCGTCACCACCACTTGATGGGAACTGTTATCCTCACGCCCCCGTCAGCAGACCTATTGTTGATTGGGCTGACCAATGTACATAGTAACTCGTTCGTCAATCTCCTTCGCACGGTGTCTAGAGGTCACACATTTCGATAATTTGCTCCCCTTCCCCTCTTTGCAGTCACTCTCGCCGCTCTCCAGCGTCTCGGTTTCGCATGTCTTGTTTCCGCTTCGGTCCTCGACATGCCCCTGCGTCCATGTATAGGTCGCTACCCGAAGGAGGAGATATATCGTCAGATAACTGGACTGCGTGCGATCTCGAGTATTGCTTTTCTGGATTGCGAGTGTGGAAAAAGAGCCAGAACCATTGGCACAAAGGCTCAGTGCACCCATACCTACTCATTTCACGCAGTGCAGGCTTGCAGATGGGCCGAGGAGACCGGCCGCCCATCTAACCGCCACTGAAGAGTGTTGAACCGGCGTGCTTGCAGACTTCGGAAGCCTCTATGCTGCCAATGGAAACTGAATGCCCCCCTTGGGGCCTTCAGGATGAATGGAGTACGCTGCTAACGCCCCGTCTCGAATATGTACAGTGTGAGAGGTGTAGTAAGCAGGAAATGTCGTGATTATGGCTGCCATGTCTTGCCAAGCTATCCGGAGTGGGAGACGAGGACAGCTAACGGTGCCTTGGACGGACTTGTTTCCGTTTGGCGAGCGAGCTTCGGTGAGAGCAAATGCGATGCAACCCCCCATTCTTTCCATCATCGCCCAACTTTGGGCCTTCATCTTCCAGTCACAAACCATTCCTGATCAACCGCCGTTTTCGGCGCGCGAGGCCATCTGGATATGGTGGGTGGCTTCCTGACATGGCGGGACCATAGGCGGCTTAGCAGTTCTCTCCACGCTATGGCTTTGACCAGAGCATATCCAGATCTGAATGTTAAAACCGCCGCATAACGCCCTCCCGGTTTTTGTGGCTTGTTTATGCCGATCTCCCGAAGACACCCCCATAGGATTGCTGATACCACGTCGGCTGGTCGGTGGTCAAGATAAAATATCATTCATTGGAGATGTGCGCGTTATGTGAACGACAATTTTGTTGGAGAATGGAACGCAAGGAGGAGAAAGCACTTGCCCAAATTCTGTCACTGGAGTGAAAGTCAGCAACTCTGACATCGGACTCAAGTATAAAGTGCGGTTTGATGACTAACAAATTTGCTAACGGTCGCACAGGCTGGCTTGGCTTTGGCTCCCCGGCGAGAGAAAATGCAATGTCTCCGAGAAACCTAGTCCCAGGGTTTGGCTCCGATGAGTGTCGCAGATTTGGCCATTGCTGCCGGAGTTCTGCGTCTTGACCAAGGAGAGCAGTCAAGGTATGAGTGCAGCCTGGTACACTAGGACCAAGCGCGACGCGAACGCGCCGTTGTGATGGAGATCGGCAGGCTGCATCGAAAAGGAATAAGATTCGCTGGCAGTGGTGATGTCGATATCAAAGGTAACACATGGAGGCCGGATGTCCTGGAGAAGCTCTGGCCAAGTAAGCTGTGCAACGGCAGCCGATTGTGGTATCTCAATCTGAAGTTGGGTTCAGGTTCGCGTCTGCAGGGAAAGGATCTTGAACTTCTGTGTGCGTGTTGATGCTGTTTGACTGGGCAAGAAGAAGAGCAGGGGCGAGGAAGTACAAGGGAGGCCCCGTCGGAATACTCTAGCTCGACACAGGCGGTTGCGGAGGTTGAGTTTGCCTGACGTTGATTTAGACTCTGTCGATGGTGTCTCGCGGCTGTGATCCGTCCCACTGGGACGTCGGGTTGGATTTGATGCACTGGCGGTTGCATTTGCGGTACCCAGAACTCCGATTGTCTGACCTTGTCACGCCTAGTCCCGTATATTCTGCCAAGTGGTCGTCAGCGATGTGATAATCATATCCACAGTACCAGGTACACACCGGTGTCGAAGGGCTATTTTGCCTAATATTGCCCGTACAAGTGCAACTAGATGAGTGACAGGTACTATCGCAACCCGAGGAGGACCCCCCAATGCCCCCGTTCCATGAAGGTTCGGGCCCTACAAGGAGGCCAAGAAGACCAGACACATGAGGCTAGTCGGCGGCCATTCGGGCGACCTTGCCAGAGAAGGGTTGAAGAGTGCAGATCACCGGTTCGACAAGCGCGTGTCGCAGAGAGTGATAGGAACGGGGCAGATCAGGCCCCCAAAGGGTAACTGCAAGAGCACCATGGCACTTTTGCTGGAACACCCTATGGTGCAGTAGCTGTAGCGGCTGCGAGCCCGAGAGACATCGAAGCGCGTGATGTTTCGAATGTTCTGACATCGCGAGGAGTCGGTAGGGCACGGTTCGGACGCATTGTTTCGAGTGTGTTGTTATTTTGGTCGACGCGGAGGAACTGGGCATGGATTGGCGGCAGTGATGTTGAATGTTGATGGAAACAAATCCCGAGAAGTGATGCGGCCATAAGGAGCTGAAGATGCCGTCACCCCGCCCGTAAAATTTTGATCTCCGTGACTATCGTTCCTGCCTGTCATGGATAATAGTCTCCTTCCTCGTCCACATCTTTCTTTCCTTCGTTTCTTTCTTCCTTCCTTCCCTAGTTGATATTCTGGGCCGAGTGGTGCGATCGCAATTTCTCGCCCGCGTCACATAAAGATGAAACTTCTTTGAGCAGTACAAAGGGAAGCTGCCGGCCCAGGTCGAATTGTTGTGCTTTGCGGGACTGTAGATGATCTTTTGGGGGGAAGTTGATATTTGGGCAACTTAAAGAGTGTTGGGTTTGTTGCCAAGCAGAAGTCGCGTGTTTGATATCACGGATAACAAGATGCAAACAGGCACGGAAAGAGCAAATCAATGGGCCGGCTCTTGCGTGCAAGTGTTTGGGATTTGCTCTACACCGAGTACCTGTACGTTGGCGGCGGGTTCCGCTTTCTTTTAGTGCTGAGTACTCAGGTGTTCTTCGCTAACAGCTACTAATTTATTTGTCTGAACTTTTGCGCGTAGTTATGTTAGTATAATGACTCAAGAAACATAAAAGCAACCAAACAATGGCAGGGTTACACTCCACTTGCCACTCCTCCAACGTGCCGCTTAAGGTGAGCATGTTTCTCTGACACGAGATCGGACAAAGCACGATTTCTCCATCATGCAAAAGGGGCGACCGCTCCAGCCTTTCGAACTCTGGACAGCCTCTTCTTCTCCTTCTCGTCACTCGTTCAGTTGTTTTGCCCCAACCAAGGAAAGACGCGATCGAGGCCAGCAAGAATCAGAGCTGTCGCACACTCATCATCCCGCTGCAATTCCCACCGCCAGTCTTGCCGAACAGTATTTCGACAACAAAAGACATCAATATTGAAATCCATCAAAATGAGCCACTCACACGACATGGACATGGACATGGGCTCCGGCACAAGCTCCGGCGCCAGCGCGCACGGCATGATGGCCGTATTCCAGAACTCGATGGCCACATCTCTCTACTCGGAAACATGGACACCCAAGACCACCGGTACCTACGCAGCCACGTGCATCTTCCTTATCGTCTTCTCCGCCATCTTCCGCGGTCTGTTGGCCCTACGCAACTGGCAGGAGAACAGATGGATCGACGCCGAGATGAAGCGCCGCTACGTCGTTGTTGCCGGACGAGGAACGCTGACCGAAAGGGTCAGCAACGATTCACTGGCGAAGCCCATGGTGCTGAGCGGTAACGGCGTCGAGGAGAACGTTATGGTCGTTCAGAGGCATGGAGCGGGAGGGCGCCCGTTCAGGTTGAGCGTGGATCCGATTCGTGCGGTGCTTGATACGGTTATTGCCGGTGTTGGATATCTTCTGTGAGTTACGGGCGAATTCTGGACGTCCTACACTTTACTGATATAGTGTCTCTAGCATGTTGGCGGTTATGACTATGAATGTCGGATATTTCATCTCGGTGCTCGGTGGAGTATTCATCGGCAGTCTTCTTTGCGGCCGCTATGCGACATACACAGGTCACTAACGTGGCCTGTCGATACGATATCTGGATTTTTTTATTTTTTTATTTTTTGGCGTGGGAGTTTAGCATTTGATCAGCATTTTAGTGAGTTGCGGTTGTCTATTTCTTGAGGAGTTTGGACGGGGGTTCTGGTCAGAACTAGAGGGCATAAGCAGGGTTTCGCATAGCTTTTGGGAATTGCCACGGTCAACAGGACCACAAGTCTTTAATAACAAGGAGTCGTAATAAGTATCAACAAGATCGCCAGCGCTCATTGTCCATCTGTCTCAAAGAACTTTGGAGTCGTCAACAAAAGAAGCTTTCTGATAGTGCTCTGGGCCATGGCAGGTACCTGTACTTTGAACAGCGCTAGCATGGGTGGCATGCATGAAATCTGCTCAAATCCACTCAACCTTGATGGTCGGTCAGTGGCTGGATCTCCACCCCTGCTCCATCCGCCGCCGTCCGTGACCCCACTTGGCGTAGGTAATGATTTGGAATCCCACTCGGACCGTCCGCTCCTTCCACAAACACCGACGACGACTTCCGGTTATCCGTTCCGGCCATGCTCCGGCTCCGGCTCCGGCTCCGTGTCTGTGCCCGGCTCTCATGAAGAACCTGCCGCGCCTGGCCGGTTTTCTTTTCCTATGTGCTTCATACACCATCATTCTGAAGTTTAAAACCTACGATGCTCTGCCTCGGAATCCAGAGCGAGTCCGTTGGTTCTCCAATCAAATTCCATCCCAAAGCTCTTTTGATTGGTAGTTTTGATCGTGTGTTTCAAGCGCATGCTCCTTCCCCAAAAGTGTTTTGTTTTTTTCTTCAGTTCCTGGGTCCATGTTCATGGTCCGAGTGATCCAGTCCGATAGGTCTTCCGGACACAGCTCTCTTCCTTCCCCTGTTCATTTGTCAAGCAACCGCATTCCAAGCAACTCTTCTTGTACTTCTCATTTTCGCCAACTCTTTTGCTTCACATTGCTCCTCTGGGTTGGAAATGCCGCGCTTTTCTCCACATAAAAAACTCGACGAATGTCGCCCAAGGGACGATGCATCTAGTGGTGAGTTATGTTATTTATCTCCACCCTCATAACGAAGGTGAAGGGTGCTGAACAATGTGCTAACTCGACCGGTTTTCTTCAACTTGCCCACAAGTTGTTACTCTTCCCTCATTCCGACGACAGAGCATATCGATATCCTTTGAATGAGTGTCCTTTGTGCCCCTAAAACCATCCTCGCTACTACTCCACACCGAATCCAGTTCCCTCAACGACAGCCCATCCTACGAAATTCATTCTCCCTGTCAACTGACACCGTGCTGCTCTCGTCCAGCGAGGAGTCCATCCACCAAAGCAGAGCATCACCCACGCACCGGCAGCTTCTTTCAGAAGTTCTGATGGAAACTCCGTTGGTCTGGCGAGTCCTCGCTAGACCTTAGTTGGTGCTCTATTGGGAGCCTTTCATGCGATCAAGAATGGGCTGGTAAAACCACAAGTCCTCCATCTCCTCTTGCCCAGTTGGGGGCGGCTTCCATGGCGAATTGCTTGAAAGGGGCTCCTTCGGTCGCGCGGTCTTGAGCGGAACGTATTGTGGTATACCGCGGTGTTCGAGTTTGGTTTCGAAATTCTCGATGGCGTAGACGGCTACCCTTACGTTCCATAATGCCGCGAGCACTCTTCAATCGTAATGATCACCGTAATCAGAGATAGCATTCCGCCGTGGCAATATCAACTTTGTCGCTGAGGTACCAGACAAATTGATTAGAGATGATTCCAAGCTCCGTTTTCTGGGCAGCAACAATAGAGTTCTTACCTTCGTCGCACTGCGTCAAGAGTTTGTCCCAGAGCGCGTACAGCGCCAGTGATCGGTAATTGATCTCTTCTTTTTCCTTGGGCACTTTGCTGAGCTTCTGAGCCTTCCAATAGCCTGTCAGGACCTTGCCCATTTTTTTTGTGTACGGTATACACCCCGAGGCGCCTTAACAGGGCGCTAACCTCAAGGGAGATATTATCGTAGCTTGGGTGGCGCCGGTCGAATGCTTAGAAATTTCCATCAATGGGCTTGGCGTTGATAGGCTTCTCATATTTGTTTTCGAAATCTGCTGAGAGGCCTGGGTTGACTTCACCCGGGTCAGACGCCGCCTGGTTGAGAATGCTCTTGCCGTCGTCGTTGGAAAATTCCGTTTCATCATTCTCAACCGGCTCGGCTCCCTCAAAAGGAAGTGCAACCTCCGAATCATCGTCAGACGTGGTAGTCCCGTCGGCAGATGGAGGCTTTGAATCCGGCATGTTGAAATTTTTTGGTGCTTTGGCGTTCGGAAAAAAAAAAAAGACAGGGACTGTTAAAGTTGCCTGAATGCTTATTGAGAAAGAATGTAGTGATGAGAGAAAACGAAAATGACTCAAGGTTCTGGACAGAACCTGTGGTCTTTTATCTTCAAGTCGTTCTCCGAGCTTGCACTTAACATCGCTGACGCCTATCTTTGGAACTATGACCAACACTTTCATCATCTTTATCGACGTTGATCTACTTTCGCAGAATCTTCAACCGACCAACGAGCCGCTAGAATTTGAGGAGCATCATGATTTCCTTTCAAGGACAAATCATGCTCTGAGAAGAAATCATGCTATCAGAGACACTTATGCTATATTGCAGGCGTGTCGCTGGAGACGTCATTCGATCGTAGGACCCTTTAACTAATTACATACCGCGAAGCACCACCTCCTCAGCGCACCTCTAATTGTAGGCTATCCGAAGCCCAACATGGCCGAGGTAGAGAAACGACGGGTTTACGAGGGCAGATTGTTATTGAGGCTCTTCCGGGTAAGGTAGCCGCTTGCAACATAATCAACGCCATCACCAATTTTCGACGTTGGTACCTAGCAACGATGAGATGAGGGCCCCAATTCCGCCATTTACCGTCATTGATAATGTATGATTTGTGGATTACTCCCTGATCCGAAAGTGTAAAAACTGATAAGATGAGCTGGCCGCCAACACCAGACGGAACATAAGAAACCAACTACCAACATCGAGCGGTTCGGTGACTTGTGTAACGGGAGACGGGATGTTGAGGTAAATGTACTAAACGACCACTCACCACTTTCCTTTGACAAAAGTCATTGCATGTGATGTAATGCGGGTCAATTTGGCTGACGAAGTAGAAGAACACTCTTTTTCAATGACGACAATGTCCTATTGGTTCTTTACGGCCTACCTGGACCAACAACCCCGAGGCCCTCGACGATCAGTTCGATCTGCTTCCGAGCACGCCTTCTATCGTCGCTTTTTTCTACCTTAGAACAAATGGTGTTGGCTATGCGCGGACAATGAATGCCCAGTGGAGGACTTCAGCTCATGATGAAAAAAGCGCTTGGTTGGTGACAGTCATTTCCGAGAGAAAGGAATCCTCATACGTCGGAGCGAAACGGATTAAGCACCAGACATGCTTCGATATTGTCAGACAGTCGATTATAAAATGCTCTGAGCTTGCTCTAGGGAAGATGGCTCTGGATATTCTGAGTATCGTCAGCTTCGCCTGAGTGCCTATATCGTAACATCAAGCACATCACTACCATCACTGCCCTTCACATCGACGCCATACAACCCAGATTTGTTACGAGACCATTCAATATGTCCGATATACCTGATCCACGTATGAGAAGAGATAGGAGTGCTCTCCATGAGTGTTAGCTGCATTTTCGAAGATCTTGGCTATGTCTTTGGGGCCGACGAAGACGCCACCGTCGACGAATGGCGGGATCACAGAGAGGAAGCTGAGAGGTTACCTCTAAACAACAGGTTTAAGGCTTGGTCGCGAGTGTTTGAACCGGTCGAAGTCTCTCAAGAATACACCGACAACCCGTCGGAAATCTCGGGATCGAAGAAGAGGCAGCTGTTTGTGCTGTGGAACAAGCTCTATGATGTTCTTAGGAACTGTAGGTGACGTCCCGCAGATCACTGAATTTGTTTTATCTTAGTGAGAAGATTTAGTACTGACGAAGGGCTTTTCAACCGCATTTAGTGTATCTCGTAGCCCAGCGTTATGCTTCAGAAGAAGGCAGAGGTACGGCGTGGGATGATACTGGAACCATCAATGTCACTCCTGTGGCCCCCCGGAGTGGGCCCATTCGGAATGTGCCTCTTAGGGCTGCTCGAAGAGCGGTCCAGCGTATAGTGGTAAGCTGTTCAGAATATTTCCAGTTGTTTACTTTCATCAGGTCACCGTGGCCATAGATTTAACACCAGACCAAACATGAACTTGTACAGAATGGAAGCAGCAAAAATCCCAAGAAAGAATGTGCTATATTGCTCTAAGATCGCGCAGGTGGTTTATGAATGCGAGGGGCATCAATTTCAACTACCCAGCGGGAGGGAATGCACCCCTCCCATCTCGGTGATGACTGAACGAGTGGAGGACGCGGATAGGCCACTTTACCGAGTCTTAGCTCGAACCACGGGTCTACGGCAACTTCGGACAGAAGTCAGAGAAGCGCATGAGCAAGCTGAGCCGCGTCCATATACGCCGGAAGAACTGGTGCCCCCTACGGACCTGCCTTCGGCATGAACAACGCCAACGGCGGCGCGAATGGACATGCCAATGGCCACGCCAACGGTCATGCCAACGGGCACTAAACATGCCCACCGGAACCCGTAGGGCTGAGTTGTCACTCGGTCTCGAAAGCATCACAATCTTCTGGCTGGACGAGAAGGTTTAACTTGGAAGGGATGTGCATATTTTCCTAGGAAAAATATCATCAGGGAAACTGCTGGATTTCACTCTTTTGAAAACGCACCACTCACTAAGTACCCATTAAGGGCAATCAGTCCTTACCACACAACCCCAGAAACAGGAAAGCAACTCGCAGGCAAGTTGCAAGAAAACCGGTTGAATTACGTGTAATTAGAAATAGTCTACTACATGTTTAGCAGGAGTCCTCTCTCTTTTCCGTTCCGTTGCAGGAACAGGAAGTGGGAGAGCAAAAATAAACAGATCTCAGCCACCACTTACCTATGTTCCCTTTTGTAAAAGAACCTCAAGATCTCTTCAGCTACCATTCATACGAACACCAGCCATACACCAGCCCATCCCATCCTGGAAACTGACTACGAAATACGAGGCACTTTCCCAGACCTACTGAATGGACCGTTCAACTGGGGCAACAACCATGAAAGGGGGAGAGAGAGAGGAGAGAGACAGACAGAGAGAGAAAGAGCTGGTACCGACGAAATCGTTTTTTGAGAGTAGGCAACAGGAAGTAGTTGAAGGTGAGCGAACCGAGTGACCTGAGTACCTCTAAATTGAGTGAACTGAAGCAATATAAGGTTAGAAGGAATGAGGAAGTGAGGAAGCGAAGCAAGGCTACACTAGGTGTTGGCGAGGTGAGGTAAAATAAGGAAGATGATGTAAAGTCAAGCAAGGCAAATTTTGCTGCTGTAGACTTCTCCGGGAGTTATGTTCCTTTTTTTCCTGTTGTGTTTGGTTCACCTTCTTGTTTTCTTTCTTTCTGTTGTCCTCTTTTATTTGAGGATGATTTTGGTTTACTTCGCAGTTTTCTTCTCTTCCTCTATCCCTGCTCGGTCTGCCGTTCTCATTTCTTTTGTTTTATTTTCTTCGTTTTATTATTTTCCTATTTTTTCTCTCCTTCGGTCCCTCTCGTGCCTTTTCCGTATTTTTTTTTCGCTCCTATTTTATGCCCCTCGGTTATATGCCCTTCAGTGCTCATCTCCCATCCGTCCTTCTTTTCACCTTCTGTTTTTTTTGATCTTTTTTTTTTTKTCCTGCTTCCCTCCTTATCCAGCCCCGTCAGAGGGTGTCTGTCACGAAGCACAACGGCATCCCTTGTTCCGCGCGGTCAAGCGCACATTTTCTTGTTTCCCCATTAGGACATATCAACTTGAAAGTTCAAAGTTGAGAAATGACGTCGTTGATCGCTCCTGAGACTTTCAATAGCCTCTCGGATTTAATCCAACAACGGTTTAGCCTCCCTCCGCATGCACATCTATCTGTGCTCGTATCTGCTCTCCGCAGGTTTGCACATTCCCGTTTTGCGTCCCGTATGTCCTGTAATGTGAATGTCCTGCGAATGTCCTATGGATGCGCTGCCCTGTTCTTGTGACCGTCCAGCAATGTGTATCAATCTGTCAAAAGCAAGCAAGCAAGGAAGCAAGCAGGGAAGGAAAGGCACGTCATCGCCGCTGCTGCTGCTGCTACTGCTGGTCAAGTATGTCGTGCATTTGGCGCCCTCTGCACCCCAGGCACTCGACGTTCGTTCGGCCATTAGCATTATGGAGTATGGGGAATCCTTTTTGATGATGTGCAGTTTTTGTTTCGTCCGATTTTCCCGATCCTTGGATTTTTAAGTGTGGGGGAGGCGAAAAATTTCCCAAAAGGATATTTCCCAAAGAAGACATCGAACCGCGAGCCAAGAACGCGGCAAGAAGCGCAAGACGGATAGAAAAATAGAAAGAAAGAAAGTAAAACAACGCATGTGGAAGTCAACAAGCTTTTTTTCTTTTTTTTTCTGGAGACGGGACGGATTGATAGATTCCTTCCCGAGCGGGATCCGATCCGGAAAAGAAACCCCCGAACGGGTAGAAGCCCGAAGGCCGACTTCCTGCTTGCATCGCGGCAACGGCAATGCGGGTAGGGCTGAACTTTTCGTTGAGTGATCCATGATCCAATATTTCCCGCTCCCGCCTCACCTTTCCTCCTTTGGTATTTCGAGGTGGAAACCACATTCTGGGTATGCTGGGTTGAGAGACATTCACGGGAAACGGGTAAAGCTTGGTGGTCTGATCACCGAGCCTTCCCTGTCTTGGACAAATCATCCGTGTCTTAGTCAGACTTTAGATGATATGCTGATGTCTGTCCTGGAATGGATAGATCACGCAGGCGGGGAGATGACTGGGTATTTCTTCATTTGAAAGACTCATAAATGTGACATGAAGATATTGTGGCTTTTGAAAATGGGAACGTTCGCTATATCATACAAGTAGGTGGACGGTTAAACCTTCGTTTTTTCTTTGCCCCGCGATATCAAACCCCCCATATTTGTCCTCTCACCAATATTGCCGCCCGCCAAACACAGGATACACGTTCGAAGGGTGAAGGCCCAAGAAAGAAAACTACCCCGTCTCTCTTCTCCTGGAGCATGGCAAACGCAGCCAAGAGTCGCCATAAAACACCAGGAACCGAATCGAACGGGGATGCAAGGCAGCGGAGAATGATGTTGAAGCGGCGAAAGCAGACAGTTTCTTGTCATACTAAGCCACGCCATAATCGGTCCATGGCAGGGCCCAAGACTAGAACAAAACTGAACAAATTTGTTGACGCAGTCCGATTCGTAAACGTAGAGCGTTCATGGGTCGTAACTTCGTGCCTCGCCCCCTGACATGAACCTTGTTTTACTAAAGCAAACGTCGAGAACCGCTTCTGGCCAGAAAACGCAGAAAATGCGAGCCGCCAAGTTCACCCCCAAGCCGACGCCACCGTCTCATCCGCACATAAGTCTCCCCTTTATCCCATGACATTGCCATTTTACATCACACCGTTACCAATCCCCGCCCCATTGCGAATGCTCGCATGTACCACCCTTCACGGGCCCAAATGCTCACTGGTCTCCAGGACAAATCGACCTTTGCTGCCCCGAACACAAACCAATCATGTAGTTTAGCCGATTAACCCTGCCACCCACGGACGGCAGAGTTGGGATATAGGGGGTATGAGATGAATTCCGTGGAACTCGAAACTGAGGGAAAGGACCGTCAAGAAGTTGCTAGAAAGAGATAAGAAACAGTATCAAACACCCCAACTGAACGCCGAGCTGGCATAACCCTCGTATGCAACGACGAGGGGCACCCTAACGATGTCGAATGGGGGAAATGACACTTCATGAATGCATTAATGCTGGGTATTATCGCGCAAGCTGAAGTCATGAAAAGAGCCGCCCTGAGTATTATTATGACTGGTGGCCGGCGTGCTGCTGCAGACCAGGCTGAGGCATGTACTGGCCACCTCTTTGTTGTTGTACGTAGTTTGTGTACGCCAGTGCTTGCGCTTGCTGGGCATCCATTGCGCCGACATTGGGCATGTAGTTGGGAGGCATGTGTCCTTGGGGCGGCATGCCAGGTCGGCCTTGCTGGGGAGGCAGGTGGGCGCTCGAGGGCTCTTCGGGCGAGTCGACCGCATTAGAGTCGTCCACGCCATTCTCGGCAGACGCGGGCTCGGGGGCGTTCAGGCATGCCTAGAGAGAATGTCAGAAAAGTTCAATGCGAACCAAGGCGCGTTCTAGCCCATACCTGAATCAAGTTCTTTCCCTCGGCCTTGGTGACGAGAGGTTGCAACTTGGGAGTTGTGAAGGTGTAGACCAGGCCGGTTTCCGAAACAACGAGTAGCAGTACTTGGGTTCCTGTCAATACGGAAAGTTCGTAGGCCTAAAGCAGCAAGAATAATGTTAGTAACATGTTGCTCAGATACACAGAATACACGGACAATGGACCACCGGCGCCAATGCGTATATCCAGATTTGTCGTCAAGACAGCTTGTTTTCAGGGCCTAAAACGTACCTTCTTCATGATACCAGCCTTGCGCTTGGAGAAGGTAATGTGGCGACGCGACTTGTCGCTGATGAACTTGATTTCGATCTTGCGGCGCTCGCGGCCGCCCTTCTCGTCGTCATCATCATCGTCATCGGCCGTGGCAGGGCGGGCGCGTTTAACACCGCGGGGCTCATTGTTGTTGACATTGCCATTGCCCACGGCATGCGCCTCGTCAAGCTCGGTGGGCGAGGTTTGTTCGTGCTGATCGGTGATGTCGGCCATTTTGGGATTTGAGGTTCAAGGTACCACGAAGATGCTGAAAAAGGTAGAATTGGTGGAGATGCTGTTTTGAGCGTTGTGCCGATGGCCTAGGCTTGATCTGGAGTGTGCGGAGAGGCTGCCTTTTGTCGCAGAAACCTGGTTGGGCGCTGCACTGTATTGAGTTTGGTGTGTGCCGACGGCGGAAGGAAGCGAGGAATCACGTTTTTAATTTTTATTTGCTTTTGTTTGACTTCTCTTGAGCCTGGGGGGTAGGTTGCTGGGGGTGGACGGTCCAGGTATTTCGCGGAGCCACGAGCGTGCCAGTGAGCAGTGGTAAAAGTATGTAGGTATGTATGTAATCCGTACGGCGGGGAGTGTGCACTGGGGAGTGACTGATTGGTGGGTCGGCTGGAGAGGATGGATCTTTCAAGACAAGGGGCCTCCGCTGATAATCGACCTGCAGTGAGAAAGAGGTGGGTGAGCGACAGTGCGAGACACACGGTAGACTAGTAGCCGAACGTCTCTGGGTCTGGGGCCTGGGATGGTGGATGGGAAGCTCGAGGCTGGGCAACCTGGAAGCTTTGTGCAGTAGTGTTGGACGGTGATTGACCGTGGTTATTCGGGATAAGGTTCGGAGGGAACGGACGTGGAATTGGGATTGCCTGGTAGTGAAAGAAAGAGACAGGCGGATGACTGGGCTGGACTGGAGCCGGGACCAAAGAACGGGAATTGTGATGCGGCATGGATATGAGTGGAAGGTGAGGCAGGAGAAGTGGAAAGCGGCTGTAAGAGAGGGCAGATTGTTGCTGTGTGTGTCTGCGTGTGTACCTACCTCACCTGTACCGTACCTGTCAAATTGCAGGGTATTTGCACGTTTTGGGTGGTCTTGGGTTCCTTCTGCCCCTGTTGAGAAAGCCGAGCAGATGTCAGTCAGTCGCAGTTCGTCGGTGCAGCTTGACAATCTTGCCTGGAATGGGCTTGGGCGACTGCGGAGTGATTGAAAAGAGGATCGCGAAAGAGGAACCTGGTGGCACCGTCCACTTTCACCACGGGCGCTACGGGCCACGGTTTTAAAACCGAAAGAAAAAAGAATGAGATGGCAGGGAGGGAGGGAAGCGACTGACAGTCAACGGTCGTCTCTCTGGATTCTTTCAAAGTCGTTCTGTTCTTCTGCACTTGCACACTGCAAGGTCGAGGGAGGTTGGTTGCTTGGTGCTTCAAGAGTTTGTCCGAGAGAGGAAAGGTGCGAGTTGCTCAAAAAGGTGGGAGCGATAGGGTATTAGGTACCTAGTTCGCGCACGTGCCAGAATAGGGCCAAGGTACCTGCCTGTACCTGTCGCCGCACGGACCTGGACTCGACGATGGAGCCATGGATTCCACTTGGCTTGGACCCCGACGGGGATTGGCGAACGGGCTCCATTCTTTGGAGCATTTGCAAGCGCTCCATTAGTAAAACTGAGAAATGCCCACTGTGATGGACGGACAGCCGAAGAACACAACACAACGAACACTGGAGCTGCCACAGATGGAAGAAGTGGAAGCTGTTGCTGCAGCTCTCGCTCGCGTTCCCGGCCAACATCCACCACCATCCACCACCTTCAAACGCCAGACTTCCCCTTTTCATTACATATGCCTAGGCCCCATTTCCTATCTCACCTTTTCCACACGGGCATGCAGCCCACTCACCCTCGACGGGAATCCTCGATAAACCCGTCCGTCGCCTGCCCTGTGCCCATAACTGAACTTGTGATGACCAGGATAAGGTAATTTGCCTGCCTAGTACCTACAATAGTGGCTGCAGAATCAAGCAGATACTGTCGCGTTCCGAGGCGCACGAAACAAGAGTATTTTGCAGTGGTGAAACCAATGTTAGGGGACATTGACATTGAGGAGGAGGAGAGCCCAGCCCAGCGGCACTGAGATTCATTACAGTTAGGTACTGTATAGGTACCTTCTCACTCCCAGCAGTAAAGGCATATATCGTGAAATTTGGAGGTCCCCGTGCCCGTGTCTCTGGAATGCCCTGCCGTGCCTACCTACGGGTTGCGCAATCGGTATGGCGTGGGTCAAGAAGATGGAGGTGTTCGTTCATTGCTTACCTTACCTTACCTTTCTCTGCTCTCACAGCGGGCAGAGAACGAATGGCACGAAACTCCTCCAACGGTGCCGCCCCGCTTCAACCGCCGTTCCCCTGAGCATCGGACCGGAGTCCCTGTTCGTGGTTCGTGGAGCCAGAGCCAGAGAGGTTAGTTTTGTTAGGTGACTTTGGATGACCCCAAAAGCTTCCCCAAGCACACAAGCACGAACTCGAGGTTGTAAGGTCCCTTTTCTCGGTGATGGCGCTGTCGACCGGTGGCGCGGGCTGTTCTGAAAATCACTGTGCTGCTCTCTTGTCTTTGGGGTCCAGGAGTCAGGGTTTCGTCAGCAGGGGGGACGTTGAGGGCGTCCGGTGCTCTTTGTGCCTTTTTGCCTGCCCACTTACGAGTGTCATGCACAGTGCATATCAGATGAAGACCAACTGTCACCGAGTTGCTCTTTGAGATCCGAGTTTGGAGCGGACGGAAGATGCAGTGTGGGCGGTGCAGTAACAGGTTTTTGATATTTCTGAGCGTTTTTACGGGCAATTTGTTACTTGCTAAAAGATCAGCCTTCAAAGCCACAGACGAGCGTAAATCATCAGTCTCTTTTCTCTTAAATGAAGCTGAAGCGGGGGAAAACATACAGGGCATCGAAACGCAAGACCACGAAACGCTCAGTGCTCCTTCATGGTCTTCCCGTAGGGCAACCGGGCAACTTGGCTTCGTACCACAGGGCATGCCGGCTCGGTGGAGCGATAGGCGTACCCGGACGGGCGACGGCGGCGGCGGTAGCCGGTCAACGGACTTGCTTGATTTTCTGTTTCTCTTCTTTTTTCCTTACCAGCCTCATTGTTGTAATTCCTGTTTTCGAAAACTGAGACATAAACCCGTTGTGCGCGGATAACTCCATGGTGGAAAACGAAATGACAGGAGCATGAGAACAATGAGAAGCGAGAGTCAACAGTGCAGCTATTTCTTTCGCGTAAGGCATCCGGCAGGGCACTTGCATCTGGGATAGCAATCTCAATGGTCTGCATAGGGAGAAGAGTTCGCCGACAGCCCAGCCAAATTGTAGCCAGCCCATCTCTTTCCAACCCTTCCCAGGCTTGCCAAGGACCTGGGACAGGCCAGCCCACACCACCTCCAAGGATTCTCAAAGGGCCCGGAACCACATAGGGGTCTGTGACGTCCAATGAGTTTGTTGCCGAGTTTGGTTTGACAGATACCTACTCTTTTTTTCTTTTTCTTCTTCATCTTGATAACATATGCTGTTCGAGGCCGAGATTGAGAACCATTGAACTATCGAATCAGATGGATGATGCATCTATTGGGAGGTCGTCGGTCTGGTGGTGGTGTTCAAAATCTGTTAATTACCCGCTGTCAGTGCCTCTGTCGAGGGTGTATTCTACGATCTCGATTTGATTGTCGATACCCCGTACTTGCGCATGCTCCCTGATGATTATCCCGCCTGCAATATATCGTTCTGCAGCCCTTTGCCCCCCTAATATCTGGAAGTCCCTTCTTTTTCGAGGCAGAGGCAGAAAGACAAGACGGGAACCTTGCCTCCCATGGACAGCCGCGGAACGAATTGAGTAGCACTGGACGTTCCCGTCCGTCCGCTTTGGTTTGACTCTTCCAGTCTCTCGGAACGGTAATCAAACGAGATCACGCCCCACGAAACGCCTCGGTGTGCAGCACCCTCAACGCTCGGACAGTTCATGTTGGCCGTCCATTTGTGATACAGGAAAAGTATTACGGGTCCTATCACCGTACCGGCCAGCGTACCTTGATGATCAGACATGGTACTTGTATAGTATGCAGGTGTTATTCTGCTATGTCGAAGCCATCCTACGTAAAAAGAACACCAGGCTACCCGTCCCATTGATGGGCCGGCTAGGCACGGGGCCAGGGGAGTTTGCTTGTCTCTGGGTTGGCGAGAGCGAGCGAGAGCGTAACCAGCCCCGAGAAGTGTTTAGAAAGGCTAGCAAGTGGAAATTCATGATTGTGTCAGTCCGGATGACGCCCCCCCCCCCCCCCCCCCCCCCCCCAAAAAAACTGCGAGAGATAGGGGGTCTCTGGGGGTTGTGATGCTGGGCTGGAAGATGCCACAAGAGCTTCGAGTGTTGCTGGGCCGTGTTCCGGTGGAGTTGCCCACGAACTGCGCTGGACTTTGTTCCCACTGTGCCGCTCTCTGTGCACTTGTTGCCCACTGGTGCCCCACCCCCTGGGATGACCGGGGCGAGAGGCTCGCGCGCGCAGTGGTTGAAGATTGGAGAAGGCATGAGCCTGCAAGGATGGGAAAAGCGGGGGTGCGCGATAGCGCGTGATTGCGTGTGAGGATTTGTGGGTTTAGATAGTGGAAGGGAAGAAGAACTGGGGTCGACAATGTAACCTCACCTTGGACCTGACTGAAGCCATCGTGCAAAGACGGCGGGCCTCCGACTGTGTACCCGCCGGCCGCTGCTTGTTGGTTGCTGGAGAGAGCGTCGAGCTAAGAGAGATTGCCCTAACAAGCTTTTGAGCAAGCAACATTTGGGGCCGGGTTGGGGGATGAGTTGTGGCGAGGCTCCAAGATATGCAGAATTTAATGAGAGGATGGAACAATGGATAACGGGAGTTTTGACAACGACTCAGTGATGACACTTCTCTTTTGTGAGATCTCTGCCATGGCCGATAATCGAGCGCCGCCGGGCAAGCCAGGTGCCTTGACAAGTTCCTCGGATAGGAAAGGTGTGGATGGCATGCAGCAGTAGGCTGAAGGATGGGACGAAGGATGAGGTGCCCGGAAAGTAACGGCAGTTCAGGAACAGGAAACTGACAGCCAGCAAAGTGCGAAAACGGAAAAGTCGACAATGCCATCATCGCAGAACTCCAACTCCCATTGCCAAATCATGAACTTTAAAAAGGCAGTTATCGAAAAAGAGAGAAATCGAGGACGAATCGGTGGCATTTGCACGAGACAAGACACAGCTGCAAGCGATGAACGACAATGGCCGGCACAGACGAACAATGAGAAAAGTGCGGAGGAAAGTGATCGAAAACGGGCAAGTGGGTTGCTGAAAACAGGAAATGAGCAGCAGCTTCTTCTTACGGAAAAAAGGCCACTTCTGATTGGCTGGTGTGCAAGAGCCACGGGCTGGACGGAGTGGAGCCCCCCTTGTCTCCGCGTCGGATGGTGGGCAACCTTCGGCTGGCAGGGAAGGAGGGCAGGCAGTGGCAGGCACGCTCCAGGCTTTTCCAGGAAGGCAAACACGGGCGCACTTGCAGACACCAGCCTGTCCTGATCGGACAGACCTGCCCCGTCTCGTCTTCGCCAGTGCCAGAAGGAATGAATGCCTTGCTGACCAGAATCTACCCGCACCGCTATGAAGCCACCGAGACAATCGACGCCATCGGACGGGCTCCCGCAGCAGCAGCCAACAGATTTCCCCTTTCGGTCAAATACCAGGCTTCACAAATTCAGTCAGTGTGCCATCATCACAAGCCCAGGTAGTGAATAATGTCGACCAAAAAACACAATGACCGACGTGTCTTTGGATACTCGGCAAAGCTTATGGATAGCCGAGTTGTTAGTGTAATGACTTTTGCGTCAAAAGTTGCTTTCACGCTTCTCTCAAATTCCGCTTGGTTGCTAGGGACTGGAGACCGGGCGCGCTAACAAAATAAACCCGATCATTCGACCGGACATTGATGGCCCGCGTGGATGCAGCACCACAGCGCCGAACAAGTTGCATCAGACGGGAGTTTTTGCCGATGAATTTGACCCACTGAAGTCGATGCGAGTCGATGCCCATCCTTTGGCTTTTGAAGCTGAAAGTTGGCGGTCAAGTATCTCCAGCAAATCAACAAGACGAGTGTTCTACACTTCTCCTGATAGCTACATATTGCTGACTGTCACCTAGCCACCTACAAGTCACACCTGCCGGAGCCTCGTGAGCAAAACGAAACCCACATCAAAGATACCAACTGGAGTCGATTCAGCTCGCAGTTGTTCTGGTACAGTCAATGTCAACCCGGCGTGTCCGGTTGCTGATCTTGGAACGAGGCACAGAATCAAAGAAAAGCCCCGCCATATCCTGCGGTTGCGGCGTACGGAGGGTGGTCGCAATAACTCTGCGCCAATCAGCGCAACCACTTGAAGCCAGTCTCAACTCCAGACGAGTTGGTTTCTTGACCCCAGGACGAGAATCATGGCTGACAAAGTCAGAAAGCAATCCGTGCCGAGGTCCAAAGACATGTTCAGATGCCAACCGGTCAGAGGCAAGGCTGGTGATATGCCATCTACTCGGAGCTCAAGTAAAGAGTCTTGTGAGAGCGGTGTCATCGCGGCGGTGCAGTTTCCGTGTAACTGTGACCCTAGTTGGAAGGTGTACAATCCAGAGTACGGGTCGTAGCAGCATCTCGCCCAGCTGCTACACAGCAATGTCGGTGGTAGTTGTTTGTATTCGCATGAATGACGCTGTCGAAACCGTTGCCACCAATGTCTAAGTGCAACCTGAAAAAAGAGAAAGCAAGAGGTCAACCTCGGCTCTCAAGTTTGCATTTGAGCGTCTGCGTTTGGCGGCGTTTCGAACAGGGCGAAGAGTTTGCGAAATTCAAGAATGGTAAAAGAAACAAAAAGAGAAGAGACCAGAGGTTGAAAAAAAAAAGATGAAGCAAGCCTCCTGTTTGAGGTTTTGATATGTTGACCTTCTGTCGTTCGATTTCTGATGGTCCACCACTCCCGTCCCCAGATTGGTGACATTCATCCAGATTTGTCGCCCCAACGTCCTCTTTTAGAGACAGCACAGGGCGCATAGAGGTACGTGTCCTGTAAATCCCCTGATTTCGTGGGCTTTTGGACGAGTCCCTAACCGCCGCGAGTCTTGGCAACGACCCTTCAGCCGCCCAGGTCCCTGCGAAAGCCCGTCACCCAGCGACATCTGAAACGACTTATGTCAGGAACAGGCAACTCTCCTACAACATCTCGGTCTGAAGCAACCGATGCGACTCGCGCAATGGTAGTGCTGCCCTCACTTTTCATCTCCCAACAGTAACATCGTTCCGTCGTTTCGGTTTCCTGAAGCCATCGCCAAGTGGGATGCCCCCCGTCGTCTGGCCTGTCTTCGCCCGTGTCTGGACTCTGGAACGTCTCTACTCTCTCCTTTTCTTCTTAATCGTATCGGCTTTTGCCCTGGTTGGCTGTGCACAGAATCGCTTTTCCGTGCCCTTCGGATTTTCCATTTCTCGTCATCTAGGCGGGTAGGTAGTCTGTCGCGTCGGCCTCTCCTTTCGATGTCATGATCTGGTAAACACCAAAAGATTATACCATTTTCCAGTCCATCTTTCGCTTCTTTTTGCCTCTTGGCACTCTCTTTTATCCGCGATTGGAATTGCAGGTCGATTTCACCGGTATCTTTCGCTCCTTTATACTCCGTACAGTCTCTCACTACTACGAAGACAAACCCGAACGAAGACGCCGGTCGTCATTTTCATATTCAACACTAGAAGGAAACACTATCGAGCCCGTGAAACGAACATTATCTCGGACTGAGTCAAAGGGAGCAGCCGAGTCTTTTATGTCGAGGCTGCTCATCAACGAAAAACGCACAAGACAACACCTAGAAAGAATACAATGAGTAAAGTGCTTCTGGCCTATGTGGTCGCCGATGGCCTCTTCCTTTTGATGGGCATATTCATGATCGCCTTCTCCGTCATTGTTCAGAACATCCAGTTTGAGATCCCTACAGAAGGACATCAAGCAGCAAGGAATCTTTTGTACCAAAGGTTCCCTCTCACAGGTGCGTAACTTCATGTCGATACGTTGCTTGACCTATGGTTCACATCGCTGACGGAACAAACCCTGATATAGCCGGTATCGTGAACGCCGTCTTCATCTTCGTCACTTTCCTTTTCACTATCCCCGGTGTCATCACCCCCGCGCGAGGATGGCTCAAAATAGGCGGCTGGATGACCACCGTCTGCGGCCTCTTCAGCCTCATCATCGGTCTCTATCTCTGGATCTTGACCCTCAAGACTAAGGGGGATTTTGCGCCGCTGTATTTCCGCCAGACTCCTGAAATCCAGCAGCTTATGCAGTCAGCCGTATGTCATCCATCCCATTCCCTCACCTGTAACTTCACTTATACTAACAAGAATTTCAGTTCCAATGCTGCGGCTACTTCAATAGCACCTCCCCCGCCTTCATCACCGACGACGTCTGCTCCAGCCCAGCTGCCGCCGCGCTCATGCGCCCCTGTTCGACTCCCATCACCTCCTTCGCCAACGTCCTGGTCGACAACATATTTACTGCGGTCTTCGGCATGGTCGGTATCGACGTCGTCCTCATCATGGCTACCGCTTGTCTGCTGAAGGAGCGCAGGGAGAGGGAACGCTTCCGTCACATCGACGAGAAGAGTGGTGTTGTTGGATTCTGAAAGAGGTTTACGCAAGCGAGGGAACAACGAGATTTAAATAACAGCATATACGAATCTGCCTTGCGCGCGCGATAATGCTGGCTTGTTGCCCTTCATGACGGACGGAAGGAAGAGAAGGGAAAGGGAAGAAACCTTGACCGAGGAACTGGGAAAGAAAGAGTGCCGGATGGACCACACCGGAGGGAACGAACCAAACAGACCGCAGGGCGAGAAGCCGTGAGTGGAAAGGCGGCGGGCGGTTCGAACATACCATCATTATCACACCAAAGCCCGTGACGCGTCGACGCACACGACATACTTGCTCGGCTGCATGTTGGAGGTCATCTACTCAGTCGGAGGTCCGGTTAGATTGGGATATAGTACCACGGCTGGTTCACGAAAACGAGAGATATCCACCTACCTACCTCGTCTAATAAACACCACTTCACACTCGCTTCTCAAATGCACCGATAGACAAATGATACCCATCAAGAACACTCACTCACTCACTCGCTCACTAACTCACTCACTCACTCACTCACCCACTTACCGACAAGACTACGGCCAAGAATCGACTTTTGCCTCACTCTACCACTACTTGTTTGTCATTGTCACGTTGTAGAATAGTTCCACAGATTTTGTGTTTATATTCGAACAGGTCTCGTCCCAAATTATTAGCGAGTTTTTCTCAGTATTCCAGCCAGTGTTGTTAGCGCGGCAGGCTACCTTAACATAGAATGGATTCCTATGCTCTTGCCTTATTAACCGTACTGGGAGGAGGGGGGTTCCACGACCTGTACTTAGATACCTCGAGAACCCCCGATGTCTAACTGGTTTCGGTTGCCAAACTACTATCAATTGATTGTCCCGCCCTACGAAACGTCTAGATTTCCCAACGTTTGAAATATCCAGATGGTCAAAAGGCTGTGAACTGATGGTCAAATGGCTACCAAATGCCCCAAAAGTGAAACGTTGGTTCATTCAAATATCAAAAAAAGTCGAGAGCTCTAAGTACAGGTCACCAAATACGAAACTATCAAAAGACCGTTCGCGAATAGTTCGTAAGACCCCCCCTCTCCCAGTACGGTAAACTTGGTTCTTGGGTACTTGATACCCACCAGACGTCCGGTTGGACTTGCCGTGTCTGGTCTCTCAGTACCTCTACGTTTCCCGTCGTCGGTTCTTTCCCTTTGAGTGTGAAATTGATGCTCTCCATCAAGAGAGTCAGCAACGGGGGTGCCCATTGGAACCCTTGAGTCCGCGTTTTCTCTTCCCTCCAACCACTCGACGTTCGCTTGTGTCCGCCCGATTATAACAACACGGCGTCGAAGATCCAACATCAACGTTCGCTGTCATACCTTTGTTGCTCTGATGCCAAATAGTATTGCATAGAGTTCTGAAAAGAGCTTGGTCAGTAACATGCCCTTCATCAGATCATTTGGTGATAATCGACAGCTAACTAATCGCATCAGTTGGATAGGAACGAGAATCTCATCCTGACCGTTGGAGCACGAGATAGGGTGCGCTTGGCCCGTCCGACTGGAACATAGCCTCCGAGTTAGCCGGCCATCATCACGAACCAGGCAAAGCAAACCACTACACCCATCACAGCCCCCTAACAACCGCCTTTCCAAGATGACCTCACGCGGCGATGTCCCGAACTCCTTGCGAGAAAATATCTTCATGCTTCACATAGCTATCCACCTGCGATTTTGTCAACTCAAGTTCATTTTCGGTGACGAAGACGACGACGACGTCGAGCTCAACAATCAGTATTTCGAACTGGTCGAGGTCCGGTGGCTCTTTCGCCGCCTTTAGGATTGGACAGGGCATTATCCGCCGGTCCTATTGGAGGAAAAGTATGACCAGATCGACTCCCCGAGAGCAAGGAATAAGCGGGAAGAGCTATACCAGTTGTATAACAAGGTTTATGACGTTGTTACATGTTGTAAGTCCTTGATTTGGAGCTCGGCTCAAAGGTATAAGGTTCCTGACATATGGTATTGTGCCCGCTATGACATCTAGTGCTTTATTATTGTATAGATCAGAATCCAGATGGACCGTCAAGAGTGTTCAATGGGATGACGCTTTTAATGAGCGATACTCGACGGAAGATTCGTAGTCTTAACTCCCGGGTAAGTTTCAACTCTTCCAATTTTCCCAGTCACCCACCAAGATCCAGGACTGGTCTATGTAGGCTTGATCAAAACAGCTCTAACGCTTTTCGACACCAATTTATCAGAACAGAGAGACCTGCCATTTCACACGCGAATGTGCAAAGAGAGACTCCTCAAGATCGCAAGCGTGATCTACCAATGCGAAAAGTGGAAGTTAGAATTGCACGACACCCCAGAGTATCGGTACCGGAGTGAAGATCAGGAGAACAAGGATGTAGACAGGCCTGTGTACCGGATGTTTCCTCCCGGCACGATTCAAGAAATTCGGAATGAGGAGCATCATCATGCGGCACCATTTTATGACGCACATCAGCAATTTCCCTACGGCGAAGACAACGCGTATTCGGACAACGGAAACGTCGATGATAATCAGACTGGGAACGACGGTGGAAGAGCGCGCCTGAATGGGCTTACCAATGGTCTTGCCAACAGACATGCTAATGGACATACGGATGGGCAGGCGAACGGTAATGCCAACGGGCATACCAACGGCAACATCAACGGCAACACCAATTTGAGCGGTCGCGTCAACGAAATCCCCAACGCCAGTCGCACCAGCGCTTTGGGTGCCGTCAACTCCCACTTCAACCTCTTGCCGCGTCTTCCGCAGCGTCAACATCCCCTTCAACCCCCGCCTCACCATCCCCTACAACAGCCCCCTCATGGGGCTCACCAACGGCAGTGGCAATGAAATAGTCCTCAGCAGTAATATCAGCCGTGCCATGAGCGGAACCTCTATCATAGACCTGAGGCTTAGCAGGGCCATCGCCAACAATCGCAGATCGACGACGGCCACATAAAACCTAGTCCTCAATAATACCGTCGACAGCGACATGGAGATTATAAAACAGTGCCATTAACAGTAGTATAAGCACCAGAAGTCATAACAGGATCAGCGCCAATGACACCACCGACTGTGACGCCTACAGCAGGATCGTCGACGGCCATATCACCCATATACAACCGTAGCGTCCACAATAGCAATGGTTAACTCTCTCTACGTGAGTGTTTTCAAAAATCACCGGGAGAGGGAACGGTGGTGTGAACGGCACAAGCAATGGCAACGCCGTCGCTATGAGTTCGAGGGTCAACGAACAGTTGATCTGTTGGGCTTTGGGTTCAGGGATACCGGATAATTTACACAGCGTACATAAGAGGTGGATTCTCGGGGTTTGTCAGTATGGTTCTTTCATTCAAACGACGATGTACAAATGGGATAGCGATAGCTAGCGAGTAGGATATTTTCCCGCATTTCAATTCATCATTTCTTTTTCATGAGGGCCTTTCTTCGTGTGCTGACAATGTTCTTACTGTGGAGATTCCATGGATGGTTCTACGACGAGGAAGCTAACGATCAAATCGTTTGTTGAGGTTGAGGGCACTCAACTAACTATCAACTGTAGAAGTGTCCCGTTGAGATTGATTGAATCTACATAGGTTTCATTCAGCCTTCAACCGAAATGAAAGTGTTTGAGGGTCTGGTTGAAATCCCCATCATACGATGTCGGCGTGAAAACGACACGGAGAAGGATGATCACATACTCAAGCAGGTACAGCATTTGGAACAAGACACACGTCTATTGCTGGTATATTTAGTTATATCCACCCCCAGAGCCCCCATTGCTACCTATAGAAGAAAATGATAAAAGCCAGAACCCAAGCGCCAACCCAAGCAAGCACACGGTCTACTATACCGGTGAATCATCAACCTTGCGCCTCCCATTATTCCTTATCCCTCCTGTTGTTGATGATGGCTCATGCCCTTGGGCACCATCCAGTGATAACGCCTCTGTCCTCCCCTGCCCATTCTTTGGGGACACACTCTCACTCTGTGTCCCTGACCCCGACCCTTGCGCCTGTCCCTGACTCTGACTATGCCCCTGCCCCTGCCCCTGGCCATGATAATCCTCCAATAACCCCTCCCCTTCCTCCTCATGTATCCTATTCCTCGCAGCAACTATCGCCTCCTCCCTGAGCCCTGGCACACCAAGGGTAGTCTTGGGTTTATTCTTCCACCACCTCGCTCTCAGGAACCCACCGACAATATCCTGCAGACCACCTGATGGTTTCCTTGGTGCTGTTGTTGCTGACGGCTTGCGGGGGATAAAACCCGGGAAACCTGTAGACTTTCTACGTCTCCGAAAATTTCGTCGGGGCGAGGCGAGATCGGTGGCTGCCCTGGGCGCAAATTGGTAGCTGTCGCTTACTTCTCTTCGGCGAGGGTGGAGGAGGGAGGTACCCTCGTTTGGATTAGAAACGGGTAAAGTGGTTGAGCGTCGCCTGCTGCTGGAGAGAAAGGCTGGGGAGGAGAGGGAGGAGTGATCGGGCGGCGTGTCGCGGTCTTCGAGCTCGTCCCAGATTTCGGCGCGTTCGGTCCATCGGTTGGAAGGTAGGGTGCGGATCGATTGGCCGGCTAGGGAACGCTGGCGCTTTGGTGGTGCTATCACCAGGACGGGCCCGCCGCCGCTGCCGCCTTGAGAGGTGCCGTCGCCTTGTAGTCGAGATTGGCTGGTGCTGAAGGTGCTGTAGCTGTATAAGCGTGGGGAAGGGACACCGACGCGTTCTTCCTCGTCTTCGATGTCGGAACGTAGGAGGAGGGCTTCTTCGTCTTCTTCGTCTTCTGTGTCTTCGACCAGGCCCATTCCCGGGGCGAGTGTCGACTGTCCGACGCCGGGGGTGTGTTGTTCGTCGTGGAGACGCCATGATAGTGCCAGGACGCCGGTTAGAAGGATGACGGTGCCGAGGGTGATTAGACACGCCTGGAGCGGGCTGATCAGCTCGGTCTGATCAAAGTAGATTAGGCCATCCAGGATGGCGATGATGTTATAGATGCAAAATATTAGTGGGTATAGAACCGAGGTCGAAACCAGTTTCAGGCCGCGGTGTAGGTAGTAAAGTTGGCTGAGGGCCAGAGTGACGAGAGCCAGGAGAATGACCCAGGCCTGCCAGTGGACGAACTGGTTATCGCCGTCCACAAGAGTCTTGACGAGGAGTTCGACGGCTGACTTGGCCACCAGCAGGGAGTGAGCAGACAAGATGCCACTTATGCACCCGTACGCAAAACCCCGGGCAAGGCGGAACCGGGAATGCTGCATCAGCTTCGTGAAGTTGCTAATCACGTCTGTCGCGATCGCAATGCCCAGCACAAGAATGCCCTGAAACACCATCCAGGCCACAAAGGGACCTCTCCCCAACAACTCCAGCAGCTCGCTCAGTTTATGCGCCGGCGAGGGAATAGCTCCGAAGATGGCGATCAAGACTGCGCCGCTGCAGACCAGCAAGGTTCCCCATAGTGACCACCTCGTGAACGGTTCGCCGAGAATTAGGGTGGCGCATATCGAGTTGAAGACCAAGCCGGACGCTTGGAGTGTCGAGAGAACCGGTAAAGGGAGGACCGATATCTGAACCGAGCTACCGATGACGTTGGAGATGATGAACATGCCCATTCCTACCTGCCACCTCCTTCTTCGGTATGGCGGTCGTCGAACATCGTAGGGCCCCTTTTCATCTTCGAGTATGTGTGACTTTCGTTGCAGCGTGAGGCCGAGACTTTGAACGCTCGTGGATATCAAGCCGACTATTATTCCGAGCTGTAGTTGCCCATGAAGATTAGAAGTTGCCGGTGGAATGAAGTATGTCGAGTGTTTAGCTTACAGCAATGCTCCCTCCAGGAGAGATGCCGCCAATGAGCCCCATCGCGCCTGTGATTTGAGGCTATCTTTCACCCAGACAGCCAGAGGGCGAGGTGGCGGCTAGTATACTATGTTTGCATGGGGGAATATCGTGACGGAGATGCCGCTCGGTCGCTGAGGTTGTCCGCGCAAGTTGTTGGATCGAGGGGAGGATCTGTACAACAACAAAGAGGGTTGTTGGCTATGATATCGACGTAATTCGAGCGCACGAAGACTAAGTCAGGTGCCAATCGGTGAAGAGGCGGGAGTCGTCGTCCGTTTCAATTCGGTAATGTAGTCTAGGTGTGTCGCAAACGGTCGAGTCGGTCGTAGGTATAAAGGTACTAGCGAGGTAGATAGAGGACGATAAGGTTGGTTGGTGGCCGCCGTGGGGACCTCGCTGGACACTGGACTGTTATAGGGTCTTTCTCCCTGATGTCTCAGGGCAGTAATATGCGACCGCAGGGCAGGTGAAATAGCTATCGACCTCTTGCAACTGAGTGCAAATCTCGGATGGTTCACCAGGCTGGTATCACGAAAGGAGTGGTTGAAGAAGTGGTGGAAGGGGGAAATTGTATTCGAGAGACGAAACATTAAACACTTGAAAAAGGACAGGGCAACCGTGTATGGATCGGGCCTTGACGCATGAAGGAACAAAACCACCGGGTGTCGACCTGGACTCTTTTCTGCAAAAGAACCGGCCATGGGTCACCGAAACGGGCTGGAGGTGGTCTAGCGCGACGCTCTCACGCGCAGTGCAGTGTGTTTGCAGCACATGTCCGGGCAGTCAATGCGCTGGAACGCTAGGTAAGGGGAAGACTTTGAGTGATTGAGAGTGACCGACCTTGGTGAGTGGCCGGTGGGTCCAATCAGCTGACATGGGCCGTTGATTCTCTCTCTTGTGTCTGGTCGCTTTGCCAGCCGGACATCACTTGCAGCTAGCCGATAGTGATCATGTCTGGACACGGACCCCCGATTCATCAGCAGCGGCAGGCATTTAATAGGTACCGATAGGAGGCTGATGTCTTGCTTCCAAGGTGGGGTTCCTGTGGCTAGTGCCTGTCGCCTGGTGCAGCAGTGCAGTCCGGTGCTGCTCGAAGCTCTGCACAGCGACGGAGTGCAGCGAGCGACGTCGTTACAGCGCCAACGAGTTGGCCGATGCCTACCACCAGATTGTCCAGGGCCGGGGTTGCTGTTGCCAGCCTTCCTGGCTCCAGTCCAATGCCAAGCCAACATCACCCTCCCAAGCTGCGTCAACGGGCAACATCTATTAGTCGACGTCGTTCAACGATAATCCTTCGTTTAAACAATACAAGCAACTGCGATACCCTTTCAGCCCTGTTTTCGACGTTTGATAGATCGCGATCACCTTAAGCGCCCTACACTCCGCTTCTTCGCCTTATACACGATATCGATCCAAGTTAGCTCTGCCCGTGAGCTTCCCCTCCCAAGGACGACGACATCACATCCTCGATAACCGTCCTCGGCGAACCGGTCCTATACCGACACCACCACCACAACATCCTATTCCCTAGAGCACCTCCATAAACACCAGCCAAAATGTCACAAGTTCACGCCTTGTCCGACGATCAGGTAGGCCTTCTGGATGTCCATGGTTTCCCGCAAGCGCCAATGCTAACCTCGATGCCACTGCCACCAGGTCGGACAAGAGCTCCGCAAGATGACAGCCTTCATCAAGCAAGAAGCCGAGGAAAAAGCGCGCGAGATCGAGATCAAAGCCAATGAGGAATTCGCCATCGAAAAGTCCAAGCTGGTCCGCCAGGAGACGGACGCCATCGACTCGGCCTACGCCAAGAAGTTCAAGCAAGCGCAGATGTCGCAGCAGATCACGCGGTCGACGGTGGCCAACAAGACGCGGCTCAAGGTGCTTGGTGCGCGCCAGGAGTTGCTTGATGACATCTTTGAGGCTGCCAGCGCCCAGCTGGGCGATGCTACCAAGGATCAGGGCCGCTACAAGGATATCCTCAAGGGCTTCATTCTCGAGGGCTTCTACGCCATGAACGAGCCCGAGTTACAAATCCGCACGCGCAAGGCGGACTTTGATGTGGTTAGGCAGGCGGTAGAGGCGGCGAGCAAGGAGTACAAGGAGAAGACGGATAAGGATGTCAAGGCGACGATTGATGAGGAGAATCCCGTTGCTGAGGGGAGGTAGGTTACACCACTCGACCGAGCTGCTAGCAGGGAGATATGCTAACAGAGGGATACAGCGCCGGTGGCATCGTCATTGTCGGCGGAAACGGCAAGATCGATATCGACAACACCTTCGAGGCCAGGTTGAACCTGCTTAAGGACAGCGCTCTCCCGGCGATGCGCAAGGCTCTTTTCGGTGACAACCCCAACCGCAAGTTCTTCGACTAAATGCACCGCTTCTTCGGAAGGCTATGAATACGAAGAAGGGTACGGTTTTCCCTATAACAAGTTACGGCATCTGATGTTCAGGGAAGGGAGAAGGAGTCCTGTGGACGAAATCTCAAGAGGGAGACGAGGCCGGAGGTTCACTCCAGACAGAGCATTGGGTACTTCTCGTTGTTTGATGATGTTCAATGACAAGACAAGTTAAGCCAAGAAAAGGTTGGCGAATGAGTAGGTAGTTATGGATGGACGAATGCATGCATGGGTTATCATGTTAGAGTTTTTGTATGATACAGTTGTTTTCGCTGTTCCCTTTTTTATCGCAAAGCAACTGTTGTTCCATGCTGTTGGGTTGACGAGCTGTGTGCTTCTTATCTCTTGATAAGGCTACAACCATGCCTCGTATGCATTAACAGCAATGGTGATTACCTACATCTTGACGCTCCTATATTCGTGTCGAGGTTCCGCTCTTCCCCAGACCCATATTCTCAAGACATGTATCCCCAAAGACGTATAAAAAGACGAACATACACAAACCGCCAATACGCCACATTCGGTAACTTTCCAAGTCCAGAGCGTCGTTATACAAACCGTCAACATACCCATACACCAAACACCCAAACACTCCATCCATAGAGAAGACCACTATACCCACAATAACACCAAGCAACCCACACAACCCAGTCAGATAACCCCCTCAACCCTCAACTCTGCCCAGCCACCGTTCCCTTCCCCAAAAACCTCCTCATAAACATCTTCTGCTCCACCCCATCCCTCTCCCTTTTCTGTTTCCTCTCCCTCTCCTCCTCACTATCCACATCCTCCCCCTCCCCATATCCACCGCCCAATATCCCCGCTCCTCCTCCTCCTGCTCCAGACCTAATCCCAAAGATATTTGCCCTACTAACCGGTTTCGTCCTAACCGCCCACTCCAGTTTTCTCTCGAGGTCTTTAAGCTTGACTTTCGCTTCCAACCGAGAGATCTCTGCTGTCGACCCGGATTGGTCGTGGATGTTGGACCAGAGGGTGCGGATGCGGCGGGTGAGGAGGTCGATTCGGCGGTTGTGGGATTTGATTTCCGGGTCTGCGGAGGTCGATTTGGGGAGGGGCAGGGGAGAAGAACGGGGAGAAGGGGGATCGCCGTCGCCTATGGCTATGCGTAACAGGTCGGTTTGGGCGGAGAGAACAAAGTAATCAGCAGACGACGAGGAGCGGGTGGTTTGGAAATGGGGAGAAATGTCCAAGTAAGCCAGGAGCAAAGGGAGGGAGAAAGTCTGGCTGGGGTCGTTAGACGAAAATTCTTGTATGGGGGATGGAACCCTCGACGAAGAGGGAGAAGGGAAGAGGGACGTGGAAGCGGAGGCGAAGAGGAAAGCCAGAGCAAGCCGGCGGCGGAGGTTGACCAGTTTCGGGGTTTGGTACGGCAGGGAGCGGAGGGCGTCGGAGAGGAGGGAGGAGTCCGTGGTTAGGGAGTAGAGAGAGGTGCAGCAGGAGAGGCAGAAGCCGTCGAAGGAAGAGGAGGGCACGGCTTCGATCAGGTTGATGAGGGTGTGTCGGAAGGTGGAGTGTAGGTCCGGGTTGCGACGGATGAGGGCGTCCATGCCGAGACGGAGGAGGAGGGTGGTGGAGCGGGTGAGGGAGTCGATGGACAGGCCGTGGGCGGTCTCGGATAGGATGCGCAGGACGGTGCGGAGCGGGGTCCAGTCTCTGTCGATGTTATAGGGACGGCCGGGGTCGGATTTCTTTCCCTCACTGTTGTCTTCCGATGACGGCGTCTCGAGACATCGCTTGGGTGTGCCGATGGTGCGGAATAACTGGGTGATGCGGTCGGGTGTGAGTAGTCGGCCTGCTTGTTCGAGACATATCCCTAGAAGTCTGAGGTTGGATTCTCGTAACCTCCTGGTCTTGACGAACGGTAGCTCGTCTACGATCCAAATAAAGATCTCGTCAGGTATGTTCTGTAGTTTGCACTGAAGATGGTATGCAACTCCGCGCTCGATAAGATCCATTCTCCCCTTTTGTGCCGCCAGGATCTTCCAAACACCGGTAGCCGCGTGCTGGGGAAATTTGTTCCTGAAGCCTATGGACAGATCGTCGACCACTTTATGCCCATGATCTTCGTCAAAGAAGTACCATTGTTTCCGCTGACTTGTGGCTTCTGTCCTCTTAACCGCCCTCAGCAGCTTCTCCTTCTTGGTCTCTTCCTGGCTGTCCTCCGCTTCGGACAACATGTCAAGCATGTCGTCATGGAGAGTGGTGCCCTCCTTCTTGACGGCAAGTGGCTCGGCTCGTTTCTCCTCTTCGTCCTCAGCCATGAGGGCCTCAACCCGCTTCTCGCTCTCTGCTATCTTCTTCTCTGCCTCGGTATGCTTCAAGATTGCCTTCATGTCGAACTTATGCTTCTTGTTGAAGTTGATGGGAGACACCACGAACTTGGCTGATGCCATTCGCTTTGACGCTGGCCCTTCCGTGGGGCTTCCATTTGCTCGAATCGACACAGGTACTTCGGTCTTAGGTTCGGCGAAGAGATCGGGCAGGTCATCGTCGGATGATATGAAGTCGTTGTCGTCTTCTTCGTCGGATGCTCCGATGACGGCATTTCGATCTCGTACCGGCTTGACGGTAGATCGAGGCTTTAACGGTGGTGATACAGGAGACCTGATCGGTAGTGATGACTTGAACCCCGTTCCTGGCGTTCCAGGCATTTTGAAGGCTGACATTGCTGCCCTGATGGGCGATCGGGGGATTGAAGATGGCGGGACCTGTGAACTCCCTTGGGAGTCCTGCGAGTCCCGCGGGGCCGGCTTGAAGAAGCTGGTGATCGCAGCGTTCTTCGACATTTCGGCGGTGCTTTTGGGATCGAAGTTCTAGTAAACGCAGAAGGTACGGTCTGCTTTCTTTGGATATTCGACGACTTGACGTTGTGCTGTTGAACCTCTAAGCATCTTTCGCTTCAGAAACGATATGGGCAGGTTAGCCTATTCTACCGCAAACAAGGATCCTGGAAGTGTGAGCGTCTAGCAGACGTTTTGGTAATAATGTTTGATTGATATTTTCTATCTCATCATGATGTTTACCAAGAAAAGTCATTGATTCATCGAGGTCCTTGATTGTCTGGAAAGACGCGTCGCTGCAGCTTGACCCGCGTCGCAGCGGCCCGCATCAATTTACAGCTGCATTCATCCCCGCCAACGACCCCGCAAAAGAGTGTTTGTCTGCAGTGCTTCAGGTTAGGGTTATACATGCGGAAATCCAACGGATCGAGAAACAACCATCAACTGAACAATGAACAACTTGTCGTCGACAGATACTTACCAAAGGCCACCGCTGCGCATCGGTGCGGGCCTTTTCTTTCTGCCTTTGTCACGGACATAATCATTCATTATCATGCCAAACGACGGGACCAGAGTGGCTCAGCTCATCAACACTCACTCCCGTACGAGCAACATGAAACGCAATTAATCCTTCACTCAGCACTAAAGAAAACCCATTCCGAGCAATTGGTTCACAGTTATTCTCTCAGTCTCACTCAATCTCTCATGACAGCACATGATAGCTTGGCCATTCATCGACAACTGTCAGCGAACGTCAGCGATGTCAGCCCCGGGAGTACAAGAATGCCTATGACTCTGGTAAGGCTTCTAGGTCGGCACAGTTAAAGTCCCAACGAGATGACAGGGCATACTCAAACAAGGTAGGCCGAGAAGCGGAGGACATTTTTCGGAGGTCCGAAACGTCAAACGGCAGGCCGGAATTTTTGGCTGCTTTGGCAACCCCTGCATTGACCATTGTGTCGGAGCTTTGGTATCGGGCAAAGAACTTCACGTTTCCAGTTGGAGGGGTGACCCAACTTGCGATTCCGTTCGCTTCTTCTTGGATTGTTCTTGATTCTGTCCTGAATTCCGTGATTGAAACGAAGGAAGATGGGGAAAGCCTTGTGAGATCCGTAAGTTTTCGACGGGCCTGTCAGGTTTCCGTTTACAGATCCCAAGGGTCGAGAGGACATCAAGGGTCTCCTCCAAAACGACGTCGGGCGATGATGCCATCTCGAATTCCCTTCCTTTTATAGCATCTTTAAAATAAGCCAGGACCTCGACATCGCCAATCCGTGGAGCCATGCCTAAAATGTCTTCAAGTCTCAACTTTCACCTTTCCTTTCTCGGGCACTTCAGGTTTACCTCGGCCCTCTTTTCGCTGTCAGGCTGTCTCACTGTCTCACAGTTCAAACTAGAAAGGGCCAAGTCCAAGCCAAGTATTCACAGCCTCAATTCAGTCCCACGTTCACACTTTCACACGTTCTTGAGAGCTCTTCACCTGTTTTATCTGATCCAAGAACCGTCCAAGACCATCCCGAAATTGTTAACGGCTACTAGCAACAAATATGGTAATTTCAACACTTCGCTAAAACCGCCTCCTTGGCGAACGCTTGGGCCTTCAGGACGTTCAGGTACGCTTCTACCGCTTTGCTAGGGTCATCCCTGTTTGGTGGTTAATAGGGGACGATCCGTTCAGTGCTCTGCGTGCTCTGGAAGGTCTTTCGGAATCATGAGAACAAAGAGTCTTTTCTCGTTTGGTCCCTTCTGGAGGTCCGGATTTGAGGAATTGAGTTTTGCTGGGTTCCGCTTTAACTCCGTCGATTCTTTGTCAGCGGAAAAGTCTAAAAAGGTTACGCTGGCATTCAATCCGATCCACTACAAAGCCCAATTGCATGAAGTCTCGATGCAATGCTGACCCAACGCGAGAATTGTCATTATTTGTCTCGATTGTGTTGGTACATAACCAACTGGTACATACATAGGTATTTGGAAAGAAAAAGGGAAGAAAAAGCGTCCTTCCTGGGTTTCATCCATTCATCCATCCCTCGGGAGTCGGGACACCGGGGGCGGCGGCGGCGGCGGCGCACGCACGGTTGCACAGAGGTAGGTAAGTTTCATCGTCGAGTTTTGTCTTTCTTTCTTTCCCGGAAGTTTAAAAGTAGTATGAAACTTGCCCTACGCAGTACGTATGTCTACCCGGAGCTTGGGGTATGTGCTCCGTATAATGAACGGACTGGGAGTTTAACGGGTGTTTTGTTTGTGCGGTTGTGTCATGTTACTGCTATCGGTAGTGTCTCTAACTCGCCAGCTACCTACTACGGTTCAGTTCGGTGGTTAAACGTCGTAATATCTTGCTTCTCTGTAAGCGTCATGAGGACTCATGATGATTCATCACAAACTTATGGGTCCGAGTTGGGCATGTCAAGAGGGGCGCGAGCCATTTTGGGGTATCATTCTCGGCTTGCACGGTGTTCGTCCCTTTCGAGATATAAGAATGCTAGAAAGCAGTGAAAGGCAAACTCGCACTCCAAAAACTCTCGTGAATTCTGTGTAGTCGGCGTACTGTATCACGAAAAGAGGCTTAGAGGGGTATCCCTGAGAAACCCAAGAAATCTTAAGCTGGTTTTGGATTACCTTACCTACTACACTGTCACTGAAACATCGTCACAGGTAAAATTGGCGTGTTACACGAACATCATACCTAGAACTACATCAGACCCAAATCCAGCTAAGGAAGACTGTTTACTGAAAAGGGTCATCATTCATTTAAGAGGCGGTCGGCGTTGGTCGTCACGGGATAGCTTCCCTATGCCTTGTGGCCTGTGTCCTGGCCTGCCCTGCTCTGCTACGGTAAACGGTAACGGCGTATGCCGGGGCACCGCACTGGGCTGGCAGCGAGCGGGCTGAGCCGCAAATCTTCAAATCTTTCAGTTCAGAAGGAGAGACACAAAAGGTCGGATCTCGGATAGGCGCGACTTCGCTCCAGAAAGAGACCAAGAGCCTTGAAGGGCTTGCAAGGCTTGAAAAGGGTTTAGGAGTCCTTATCTTTCTCAAAGAGGGGCGGGTCGGGTATCCATCGAGGCTGTGAAATAGGGGTCGCCGGGTCGGTGATCGGGTTCCGTTTTGCTTGCCAGGACCGCCTAGATCGGATCCTCATGAACGACGGGGATGGGGGACGCGTAGACGCGCTGTCGGCGGTGTGATCATGAATGCCTCTGGTCATTCATGTTTTTTAATAAAATGAAATCGATTGTATAAACACGGTTAAGGCTGGCTAACTGCTTTGGGAACTGGGGCACCTGGTCTGGTGGCGCTGCAAGTCATAATGAGGCGGCGGATGGGCTTGTAGCATTGGATCATGAGAAAGGAAAGAGATCAGATTGAGATTCTAACGTTCAGTCCAGTCGTCCACTGTAAGCTGAAGACGGATTTCAGAATACCAGTTGTCCCAGGGCTGCCGAGATAGCCCCTATTTTTTTTTCTTTTCGTTGGTTGGTTAGGGTGGCTCGGTGGGAGGTCTTCCCCACGATGGAGCAGATCTCTTTAGTCCGCCCTTCATCAAAGTGCGAGGATCTCGAGAAGCGCGGGCGCGCGTTTCGGTCTTTTCTGCTGTTCTTTTTGTGATAAGACTCGCGAATCTGGAAGTTGTTTCGCAATGCACATCTTCCATTTATAGTTGCATTTTCCAAGCCCTCCAATTCGAGAAAGCCGGGCATTGAACTGAGAGCCAAGTCCGTCAAGCTAACCAGGTGCTGCAACACTTCAATTTTGCGGATTAAGAGAACTTATACCTGATTGGGCAGGCGACTCCATACTATTCGTCGCCTTCCACTTGGGGGGTTCAGAAAGAGGAATGGTTCCGAAGCTGGACCACGGTGGACTTTTATACAACGCGGGCTTCGGGACCCGGGTTTTGCGTAAAACCCGAGAGAGAAAGAAAAAAAAGGGGCCAGGGGAGTTTGCATTTTGTGATGGATGGTTAATGACGCGTTGCTTCTTCCTTTGCAGAACGCTTTCCTGATCTCCACGGTGCTATGTATAGGGGAGATTTGATATGTATAGACATATCATGTTCAAGGGAACAATAACCGTACGTACCGAGAGCGGAGAGAAATAGCTCTCTCTTACAGCGAACCTCAAACTTGATGACTATAAAAAGGTAAATCTGCAAGATAGATAAAATGAGGAGGTGCATTGGGCGCCATCGCAAGGCGGGGAGGGCTAATCAATTGAGTGGTTGATGGGTTGATGGACGGATATGGCCATGTCCCGGAGAGGCAATTGTTCGGAATCTTTATGGCCCTTTCCCCCCACCCCTTCCCACCTTTCCACCTGCGATCTCTGCAAGAAAACAGCATGATCGACGACGGCTTCCATGTTTTGTTGGCCCGCACGTGCATTGGTGCTTCTTTTACACACAGGCTTTACAACGAGACAAAGGCGTCAAGCCTCTCTCGGAGCTGACAGTGAGGGGCCGAGCCTCCCGGATGCCACTGTGGTCTTTTTGGAACGAGGTGCCGTGGTCTCAGGTATTGAGGTGTCGAGGTTGAGGTTGAGTGGTGTTTGCTGTGGGTAATGTTTCACGTGTAACCATTCCATTACACAGAGAGGCAGAGGAATAAAGATATGAGTTGAAGGTGGCCGGTTGAGGCATGTGCCGGCGTTTAGGTTAGTTATGCTTATGAATAACCTTGGCTGGGCGGATTCCATCAACCGATTCCATAGCCGGGCCGGTCAGCAAAGTCACCACCGCCCACCGTACAAGATCCGAACAAAAGGTCTCAGTTTGATTTGAGTTAACCGCGACTATTTGGCGAACAAACAACGGGATTCACAACGGGGTTGGCCGTGGTGGTGAACAAGCGGGAGTGCGCAGGAAGAAGGCCACATGCCCCACCTTCTCGTGCCGCGACGCCGTGAAATGAACTTGAGAGAGGAGTCTCTTCGTTGCACTTTGGCGGTGGGCAAAAAGAGTGGAAATCGTGTGAAGAAGGAGGGCCGGCGTCCCTGGTTGGCTGGCGATGGGTTCAATTTCGTTGATTACCAACTCCAGGGTGCGAGGTTGTATCTGATTGTTTCGTCAGAAACCCTGTCAAGATTCAAGGTCTGTGTTTGTCAGGCTTTCACAATCGTCCATCGGGCCGTCCACATGGATTGGATCATTGGATCTTTCCATCCTTTGGGAATGTGGTATTCCAGATCCCTTGGCATCTTGAAGCCACTTGAACTGTGCCTGGAAAGTGCAAGGAAAGGTGTCTGCCCTGCATTTCAAAGAAAGAAAAGTCAGAAGTGGAAAAGGTTCACTTGCCAAGAGACGGGATCGTATGTATCATGGGTTTCAGTCCCTCATGTCGTGAATGTCATTTTATCTTTTCTGCCATGCAGTGATCTCATCCGGCTGAAATGCAGTCCAATTGGATGATGGCCCTCGAGTTCCATCTTCCTGCAGCAACAATGCACTGATCAACGGCCTGGATGGAGACAAGCAAAACATCTCCAGTCTTTGGTCAGTTTTTACAAGCACGAGACTCCATTTGTAAGCCCACCTGTACGCGGTACCTACATTGCGCCGTAAAATTCAAGCCGGGACTCCCTTTCGTGACCTGTCTGAACGTGTATTGACTCGTACCAGTGGTTACAGTTGCTCGCACTTGCTACAAGTCCGGTTCGTTACCGGATCCACTTGCCATGTCCATTTTTCTCTTGGTTTGTTGGCCCCAGAAAAGTCAACCCCGGCTTTCCCGGGCCCTAGAAGGAGCCCAGTCTCCGTGCCCAGCCAGTGGCCCTGCTGCCCTGACCACCCGACTCAGTGCCCGCCTTGAGGAACACAGACTGGAAGGGGCCGCTGGGGCTGCTACTCACTGCCACCCGCTGTCGCGGCTGCTGCGTGCTGTACTCCATGCCGCTGCCTCACTCCCGTCAGCACTGATTCTCCCCTCCCGTCGCTTGCACTTCTCGCACTCACTCTCAACACGCACCGCATCCCATCTCGCCGAGTGCTGTGACGGGCTGTCATCCAATAAACCGTCCAAGGGCGCCAAAAACTCTCTTTCGCTCTCTTTCCATTTCCCTCCCCCCCCCTCTCGAGGACGTGCCAGCCGCGCCTGAACTCTCAGATCGCTCCTGGTTACGATTCCGACGCTCTTTTCGTGATCTTCCATCCGAATCGACTAGTCGCATAGATTTGCTTCTCCCATTCAACGACCTGACGCTATATCCGGAAAACCACAGTACAAACTCCATCCGCAACTCCCCAAGTTTTGCTTCTCGGGACCCGCCTACACCGGAAACCGACGACACTTTGCATTCGAGTTCCATCACCTACCTACCTCCAATACTATCGAACTAGGTACTCTACCGCGCTGCCACCGGGTCATCAATCGCATCGCCGACCATTGAATTGGCCTCTTTCGCAAACCCCAGTCTACTCCAACTTGCAGTGGCGACCTAAGCAGCAACAAAGGCCAACTAGGCCATCCTGGCGCACAGCTCGGGTTGATCGGGCTCTGCCCGCGATTCCCTCATCATGACTCCCAGACCAGCAGACGAAGACGAAGGGGGCGCTGAACCGACACCAATAAATTCGACGCAACGATCACGATGGGCCACACGGAAACTCACCGTCAAGAGCAGTGGGCTAAAGCGCCTCTCGTTGAAGAATAGGAACAACAATGGAAACGCTTTGGGCGCCGAGAAGAAGAGGGCCTCGGGGCACTCGGGGAAATCCGACTCGACGGCAGGGCAGTCCGAGGCGCCGCCGCCCACCGCCGGTGGTGACGCAGGGAAGGATGACGCGGACGGACAACATTCAGAACCAAGGACCATCTTCTTTGGCCTGCCATTAGCCGACGAGTTCAAGGATGACGAAGGCCATCCATCGCAGCAGTATCCGCGAAACAAGATCCGAACAGCAAAATACACGCCGCTCTCCTTCATCCCAAAGAACTTGTGGTTTCAATTTCACAACATTGCCAACATTTTCTTCCTTTTTGTTGTTATTTTAGTTGTGAGTGGCCATCTCCTCCACCGCTGCACCGCTGTATCCGCTCTCCCTCTGGAACCCCTTGCCCCCTGCCGATCTCGCCCCTGTTTGGGACCCAGAGCTAGCGATGCCTTCTGAGCCTCTAGTGTTGTTGATGCTGATGCGTGAACGTCCTTCTAGATTTTCCCCATATTTGGTGGCGTTAACCCCGGACTCAACGCCGTCCCTCTAATTGTTATTATTTGCGTCACCGCTATCAAGGATGCAGTCGAAGACTACCGAAGAACCATCTTGGATAATGTTCTTAACAATGCGCCCGTCCACAAATTGCACGGTATCCCTAATGTCAACGTCGAGGAGGATAACGTATCTCTATGGCGCAGGTTCAAAAAGGCAAACTCGCGAATCTTTGGTGCTCTGTGGCACAAGACCGAAGGACTATGGAAAAGGGAGGACGACAACCCGATCCTGAAGAATCACACGGCCTCGCACGATGAACCGGATCCGCGCATGTCAATGGAGTCGAGAACCTCGCGTACTAGACGGTCCCTCAATGTCCAACGAGACGAGGTTGAAATGACACCAGTTCCCTCGCCACTTCCGCGCCAGCCGAATGGAATGGACTTCCCCGGTGAAGGATCGAGCCACCAGATCGGCCAATACGCTCTGCAAGATATCAAGGGAGACTTGGTCAACCGCAACCTTCCAATTTCTGGCAAGGCCAGATTCGCCAAGGACGCCTGGAAGAGTTTGGTCGTGGGGGATTTTGTTCGTATCTACAACGATGACGAAATTCCGGCGGATATCATTATTCTGGCAACTTCAGATCCGGATGGCGCCTGCTACGTTGAGACTAAGAACTTGGACGGTGAAACCAACCTAAAGGTTCGCTCTGCTCTCCGGTGCGGCCGTGGAATGAAGCATGCCCGTGATTGTGAACGTGCGCAGTTCATTATCGAAAGCGAGCCTCCGCAGCCCAACCTTTACAAGTACAACGGTGCGGTCAGGTGGCTCCAGGAACTCCCCAACGACGAGGATGGCGACCCAATCGAAATGTCGGAGCCCATTAGCATCGACAACATGCTTCTTCGTGGCTGTAATCTTAGAAACACCGAATGGGCTCTTGGCGTCGTTGTCTTCACCGGTCACGATACCAAGATCATGATGAATGCAGGAGTTACTCCCAGCAAGCGGGCTCGGATTGCCCGTGAGCTCAACGTTAATGTCGTCTACAACTTCAGCATTCTTCTGATTATGTGTCTTATCGCGGCTATCGCTAACGGTGTCGCTTGGGCAAAGACCGATGCTTCTTCTTACTGGTTCGAATGGGGCTCTATTGGCGGGACTGCGGGTCTCACGGGATTTATCACCTTTTGGGCTGCGGTTATTGTCTTCCAGAACTTGGTGCCGATCTCGCTTTACATCTCGCTCGAAATCGTTCGGACGCTGCAGGCCTATTTCATCTACAGCGATATCCACATGTACTACGAGCCGATCGATGCGCCGTGTATCCCCAAGTCCTGGAACATCTCCGATGATGTTGGTCAGATTGAATACATTTTCTCCGACAAGACTGGTACCCTGACGCAGAATGTGATGGAGTTCAAGAAGGCCACGATCAACGGACAGCCCTACGGAGAAGCCTATACCGAAGCACAGATTGGTATGAGCAAGCGGAATGGTGGCGTGGACATCGATTCTGAGATTGCCAGGATCAAGGACGAAATTGAACAGGCCAAGGCACGCGCCCTCAATGGTCTCCGTGAGATTCACAACAACCCCTATCTCCACGATGAAGACCTTACGTTCGTTGCTCCCGACTTTGTTGAGGATCTTGCTGGTAAGAACGGTCCCGAGCAGCAAAAGGCCAACGAGCACTTCATGTTGGCCCTTGCTCTCTGCCACACTGTCGTTGCGGAGAAGCAGCCTGGTGATTCTCCCAAAATGATCTTCAAGGCGCAATCTCCGGACGAAGCCGCTCTGGTTGCTACCGCTCGTGATATGGGCTTCACCGTCCTCGGTATGTCCGATGGAGGCGTCAATGTCAACGTCATGGGCAAGGACATGCACTACCCCGTTCTCAACATCATCGAATTCAACTCCAGCAGAAAGAGAATGAGCGCGATCGTCAGAATGCCCGACGGTAAGATCATCCTCTTCTGCAAGGGTGCCGACAGTATCATCTACTCCCGTCTGAAGCGCGGCGAGCAAAAGGAGCTGCGCAAGGAAACCGCTGAACACCTCGAAATGTTCGCCGTCGAAGGTCTTCGCACTCTCTGTATTGCGGAGAAGGAGCTGACAGAGCAGGAATACTACGAATGGAAGAAGGAGCACGACATTGCCGCTACTGCCCTGGAGAACCGCGAGGAGAAGCTCGAGGAAGTTGCCGACAAAATCGAACAGGATCTCACTTTGCTCGGAGGTACCGCCATTGAGGATCGTCTCCAGGATGGTGTGCCCGATGCCATTGAGCTCCTCGGCAATGCCGGTATCAAGCTCTGGGTTCTTACCGGTGACAAGGTCGAGACCGCTATCAATATTGGTTTCTCTTGCAATCTCCTCAACAACGACATGGATCTTGTGCGCTTGCAGGTTAGCGAGGACGAGGCTGGTGTCCAGCAGGAAGCTGAGTACCTTCGCCTTGCCGAAGAAGAACTCGACAGGGGTTTGGCCAAGTTTGGCATGACCGGCAGCGACGAGGAGCTCAAGCAGGCCAAGAAGGACCACGAACCGCCAGCGTCTACTCACGGTCTCGTCGTTGACGGATTTACCCTTCGGTGGGTTCTCAGTGACACGCTCAAGCAGAAGTTCCTGCTGCTGTGCAAGCAGTGCAAGTCCGTGCTCTGCTGCCGTGTCAGTCCCGCCCAGAAGGCTGCTGTCGTCTCCATGGTCAAGAACGGCTTGGACGTCATGACGCTCTCTATCGGTGATGGTGCCAACGATGTTGCCATGATTCAGGAGGCGGATGTCGGTGTCGGTATTGCTGGCGAGGAAGGTCGCCAGGCTGTCATGTCTTCTGATTACGCCATCGGCCAGTTCAGATTCCTGACACGCTTGGTGCTCGTCCACGGTCGCTGGTCCTACCGACGCTTGGCAGAGACAATTAGCAACTTCTTCTACAAGAACATGGTGTGGACATGGGCCATCTTCTGGTTCCAGATTTTCTGCGACTTCGACATCTCGTACATTTTCGACTATACCTACATTCTCATGTTCAACCTGTTCTTCACTTCCATCCCGGTCATCCTCATGGGTGTCTTGGATCAGGATGTGAGCGACACTGTGTCCCTGGCCGTTCCTCAACTTTACCGCCGCGGTATTGAACGGCTTGAGTGGACACAGACCAAGTTCTGGTAAGTAATTCGCACATATACTACGGTTGAAGGCGTTACTAACAATTTCCCAGGGCTTACATGGCTGATGGTATCTATCAATCTGTCATGAGCTTCTTCATCCCGTTCATCTTCTGTATCCTTACCCCTGCCGCCTCTGGAAATGGTCTCGACGTTCAGGAAAGGACAAGACTGGGTTGCTACATTGCCCATCCTGCCGTGCTGACCATCAACATGTACATCCTGATGAACACTTACAGGTGGGATTGGGTGATGCTCCTGGTTGTCTTCCTCAGTGACATCTTCATCTTCTTCTGGACCGGCATCTACACGGCCACCAGCTACTCGGCCCAATTCTACCAGGCCGCTCCCCAGGTCTACGCCGAGTTCACCTTCTGGATGGCCTTCATTGTCACCCCCACCATCTGCCTGCTGCCCCGCCTTGTCACCAAGTGCATCCAGAAGCAGATGTTCCCCTACGACGTCGACATTATCCGCGAGCGCATCTCCGCTGGCGAATACAAGGCCATTGAAGCGCCCGTTGCCGCTCCCGCCGAGGACGACGCCCTCAAGGGCACCTCCTCCGGCTCCTCCGAATCTTCCAGCCGCCGCGCCAAGTCCAAGTCGTCCAAGCACTCCAAGCACACGCACTACGCCAGTGTCGACGAGGATCGCCGGCCTATCTATCCGCCATCCGTCACCACGCACAACACGCGCGCTCAGAACGGCAGTGACGGGACCAACTACACGCGGCACTCGCTTGACACCAACCAGCTCGAGGACGAGCCGCCAGTGGGTGGTGGACGCCCGTCCATTGACCGCGCCAGGCCATCGTATGATCGCTTACGTCGGTCGATGGATCGCGAGCGCATCAGGCAGAGTCTGGAGCAATCTAACGACTTTACGTCAGCTGCCAGGCTTAGTCGGATCGAGTCAACACACTCGGCGCAGAATCTGCCTACGCCGGGGGCGCAAAGGAGGTTTAACCTGACGACAGTGCGTAAGAGGGGGTTATCGGTGTTTAGCAAGAAGAGTGATGATGAAGTTCCGCATCCTGGGATAGAGGATGTGGATGAGAGGGACGAAAGACGGGAGAGTCAGCAATGACGTCAAGAGGGGGGAACAGTGAGTTGAAGTAAAGAGATAAAGTACAAAGGAACGAAGTGCATGCATGGCCACGAAGTTGAGATAACAGATGGGATCAAGTTCGAGGCGAAGGGAACGGGAGGAATAGGGAAGGGAAGGGAAGGAAGGACATGATTTCATGGCCCACACACATGACTTTTTGGTTGGTTGGTGATGTTGTCGTTGTTGTAGCTGCATGCTGTGTGCGAGGGATCACACAGCCTTGGGGAGGAATGGGGGGGGGGGGGGGGTTTTTCATCTATTTCCGTCTTGTTTTTCTCAGGGTCTTGGAAGCTGCTGTTACTGCTGCGTTCTTATACCTGCTGCTGCGATAGTATGTACTGCTGCTTTTTTGGTCCTCTTTCTTTCCGGCCGTCGAATCAACAAATCTACACTACTTGTTGTTTGGTTTTTCTGGGTATGGCTGCTTTCTTTTTTGTCACATATCATCACCATACTACTAGAAGAGGTCGAGTCGAGTTGAGAGAAAGAGAGGGAGGAAGCAAACAAGCCAAGCGAGCGAGTGGAGAGAGTATGGTGAGGAAGAAAGGGAAAGGAAGGGAAAGAAGAGTGCCACAAAAGATATAAGACTAAGTAAAGTGAAGTACAACTACAGTCCGCAAAAGCAAAAAGTGTATATTATTAATTATTCATATACACCCCGCGCAATGTTCATCACTCTTTTTTTCGTCTTTTTGATTCATCGCTGGCTCTGTTGACAGCGAAAGGAAGCAAAACAACAAGGGAGGGGATGGTTGTTCGGTGATGAATGCATGGATTCACACACTTCAAATAGATATCCATATGTTTGGCGCAGTCATCTTGCTCTTCATGTTCATAGGTTTTAGTTTTTACAGCGTATTATCAGGGAATCAAAGTCTTACTACAGAATTGAACAGGAAATATGCCGTGAAGTAAAGTCGATATAGGACATAAAATACAAACCGATGAAGATAAACCAAAATGAATCCATAACACTTTTACATGGCGTTGACAGCCAGTCTTTCGATGATCTGAGCTTCTTAAGCAAGCCTGAATATCACCCCGTAGCTGGAAGAGTAAGTTCTTCGCTTCGTCACCCATTCGGGCGTATAGATGTAAATAGCATCAGTTCTTGTATTTTTTAATCGTTCTTTCTATCATCCCGTCCGAGTTGACGTCCAGAAGGGGTCGGGGGGACGGGAATCCTTGCGGCTAGCACTAACAAGGATTGCCTGCCGGATGGCGCCATCTGTGGGACGTACCTGCATCTCGACCAATCATATGCGCTGAACAGCTCACGAACACGCACCTTGGGAACAGCTTCTAATGCGCTGGCTTGCCCCTGGAAGTTTGCTTTTGTGATTTTCGAGCTTCTCCTAGACAACTACCTACAAGTCTACATTACCCTGTAAGACTTGTGGAGGCATAGTCCTGCTGTCAAGAGCTTAGTTGGTCTGCCGTTGGCCTCTATAAGCTCACTTAACACAAGAATGGCGGCGGAGATACCTAGGAGTCTGCTCGTGCAGCTCCGGACCGCTTTGGAGGATACACCGTACGTGCAGACACTCTACCTTTCTTGCACATCCGTCTTCCGCGCCAGACAGGTAATTAACAATACGTCAAAACAGACTGAGCGGCTACATCCCCGAGTCATCATGGGCCCTCGTCTGGTCAGCCCTCGCCGCGCTGGCCGTCTGGTACATCGCGAGCCGCGAAGACCGTCCGATCCGCTACACGATTACTCCCGCCAACTACCCCAAGGAAGAGAACATCCTTGAGAAACCCTCGATCAAAGTCTCCGGTACCTCCGCAATCCAATGCTACGCCCCTGCTACCGGCCAGTTCCTCGGCTTCGTCAACCCTTCTACCCCCGAGGGCATCGACCGCGCCATCGACCAAGCCCACGCCGCCCAGGCCGAATGGGCCACGACCACATTCCGCCAGCGCCGCGCTGTCCTCCGCTCGCTGCTTCAGTACGTCCTCGACAACCAGGAAGAGATCTGCAGGGTGGCCTGCCTCGACAGCGGCAAGACCATGGTGGACGCCCAGCTGGGCGAGATTCTCGTTACGGCTGAGAAGCTGCAGTGGACTATCAAGCATGGTGAGAAGGCGCTGCGGCCGGAGTCGAGGCCTACGAACTTGTTGATGGCGTATAAGCGGAACACGGTACACTACGAGCCGCTGGGTGTGGTTGCTGCGCTGGTGAGCTGGAACTACCCCTTCCACAACTTGATCGGACCCGTGATCAGCGCGCTGTTTGCGGGCAACGGTATTGTGGTCAAAGTGTCGGAGCAGACGGCTTGGAGCTCGCAGTGGTTTACGAATGTGATCAGGGGCGCGTTGGTTGCGCATGGTCATAACCCGGCGCTCGTTCGTACGTATCCCCGGTTCTTTTGTGTCTACAACTTACCTTGACAGACCAACGGCTAACCAATGTATCGAACAGAAACCGTAGTCTGCTGGCCCCAAACCGCCAACCACATCACCTCCCACCCCAAGATCAGCCACATCACCTTCATCGGCTCCCAGCCTGTCTGCAAAAAGGTCGCCGAATCCGCCTCCAAGGCCCTAATCCCCGTCCTCGCCGAGCTCGGTGGCAAAGACGCCTCCATCATCCTCGCCTCCGCTCCCAAGTCCGACCTCCCTCGCATCGTCAACACCCTCATGCGCGGCACCTTCCAAGCCTCGGGCCAGAATTGCATCGGCATCGAGCGCATCGTCGCCGCCCCCGAACACTACGACACTCTCCTCTCCATGCTCACACCCCGTGTGCGCGCTCTCCGTCTCGGTCCCACAGCCGACGTGGGCGCCATGATCTCCGATAATGCTTTCGCCCGCCTCGAAGGACTGGTCGCTGACGCCGTCAATTCAGGCGCTAGACTCCTTGCCGGCGGCAAGCGGTACGCCCACCCTGAACATCCCAGCGGCCATTACTTCGTGCCTACTTTGCTCGTGGACGTCACGCCGGACATGGCTATCGCGCAAGAAGAGTGTTTCGGTCCCATCATGGTGGTCATGCGCGCCGCCTCCTCTTCGGCGGAGGACATCCTCGCCGTAGCCAATGCGCCCGACTTTGGGTTGGGAAGCTCCGTGTTCGGATCGGAATGGGATTCCACTTTGCACGAGGTAGTCAAGGGGTTGAAGGCGGGTATGGTAGCGGTCAACGATTTTGGCGCTACATATGCGGTTCAGCTCCCCTTCGGAGGCGTTGCGGGCTCGGGGTATGGAAGGTTTGCGGGTGAGGAAGGACTCAGAGGGTTGTGTAATATCAAGGCGGTTTGTGAGGATCGGTTTGGTTGGTTGGGTGTTAGGACGGCGATACCCAGGCCGATGCAGTATCCGGTTCCGGATCAGGAGCGGAGCTGGAGGTTTGCGAGGGGCGTGGTGGAAGTTGGGTATGGGATGGGACTGAAGAGGAAGGTAGGTGGGATTGTTGGGATTTTGAGGAATAGCTAGAGCGCCTGAGATGAAGGGTTTACGTTGGTGATGCTATACTTAGATATGTTTATGCGGAAAGCGGTTCCGTCGGACAACAGGTTATGGCCCGGTATATACCGTAGATCTTACGCGGGTTTGGAATAGAGGTAGACATGAGAAGGGGAGTAGTAGTAAATAATATCTAATGCATAAGACGAATCTTCTGGCGGCAATGGTATCCGCCAAGAATAAAATTGTCAGTATGATGTGATGGTCGGATCCATGGAACTGGACCCTGGATTCTGCTGGATCCAGACTGCCATGATGGTCTCAGTTTCAGAATGACAAGACCCTGGATAACCAAAACCATTGACATCACATGGCTACCTGGTTTGTATGGCACAAGCATGTCAACAAGAAGAAAAGAAATCAGGTACAGTACACTACCGTTAGAACAAACGGGCCCGCTCTTAAGGCCCAACGTCTCCAGCGAGGCCTAGATGTTCTCCAGCAAAAGCTCCAATTTAAACCTTGTTTATTCCCGGAGCAAATACTCTTGGCTATGCTGGATGATGAAGGTTCTCAGGCGTCTTTCCAGAACTTAAAGAATTCAGGGTCTTTCGGGGTGGGTTTGAAGACTTGATCCACATCCTTCCATCTTCCATACCTCCATGTGAGGCGTGCGTGCGTGCCTGATGTGATGTGATATTCGTCTCGCAGTTAAACAGGCATATGTCGTGCGGCCGCTTTGATATTACGCGGAGTGAATCTCTTGAAAATATATAGCTCTGTAGATATCGCAATATTCCGGAGATTAGCAGAAATGATCCTACACAACTTGAAGAGACTTAGAATGAACGGGACGGCCTGGAAGAAAAACGAAGAAAGTCAGAAAGAGGTGTCAACATCAAGGGTCTCTTTCGCCAAGCGCGGGATCCACACGCCATGTGCAGCCCCTTCGTCGTCGTGCATACGACACATGCCGCAAGTGGGGAACACCTATGACGTAGGCCCAATCCACTTTTGACAACTTTGCAGGTGCAGTGACCCTTTTTTCTCTTCCTTTCAAGTTCTTCCGCGACCACGCGAGATGACACTTTTTCTTCGGCTGAAGCGAGAATAGACGGAAGATTGGTTAGTGTGCCAAGGAAATCTAGGACGAAGTTTCAGGTCTGACAAAGATACGAGGTCACAGAGGTGAGAGAAGGCAAGCCACAGCAATGATGAATGATGAGTGCCGCGTCGGAGAGGATTGCCAAGTTTCGCCTCCAGGCAGTTTACCCGACGGTGTTGATTAGGTTGTTTGAGAAGAGCAAGTGAGGGAAGAAGACGTCAAGCCACATGTGGCATTACATCTTCCACCTCTCTCTATCAACCACGACAAGCCCTCAGGAGCTTGCAATATGGAAAGAGGCAAGCCACTATGTAGCCACTTCTCCTCACTTCTCCTCGCAAGCAAGTTGCTCAGCCACTTACCCGGAGACACCAGCCATGGACCAGCCATGATTGTATCAAAAGTATCTCCACCTCGTCGCGTGACGGGCCAAAAAAGAGTGCCGTGACAAATTTGGTGATATTGTAGCTCTCAACTAAGATTAACCACACTCTGGAAAAGCCCAATCAAGCACTATGGTTGGCCAACGTGCGTCCGAAGGTCGGCCACGCACAGGATTGGTACAGGATGGGGAGTCGATCTCTTTCTCGAAAGAGCTGGTCCTCTCTTCCCGCCAGCCCGCCAGGCATGTCTGTAACGGTTAACGACATCAACCCGCGTCTGTCTGGCTCGGCGTAAAAAAATTTGGCGAGAAGATTCAAGGCACACAAGGTTAGCTTCGGGGTACGTTCCGTTTTTTTGTGTCGCTGAAATGTGGACAAGAGCCAAGATGGCAGGTGCCGAGCCGGAGTGTGGAAGAAAAAAGACCTTGACAAAAGGTACCGGTACCTAACAGCCGTCCTGTGACGTCACAGGCCCTTTTACACACCAGATGAACTGCACACACACACAAGCACACTTGACACACACAATACAGAAAGCATGCCTTGCATGTACGCAATACGTACCTAGACGAGCGGGTAGGTAAAGTGGGCTGCAGTGAAAGAATGAAGTGAATGGACAACGGGATGGCCCATGAACAAGAATTTCCTGTTCCAAGGGAGAAGAGAAGTGACGAATGTGCTGCGAATGACTGAATGACTGGTTGCCTTGCAAGACCAGACCAACGAACAATTGCACATATATATCACACCTACCTTCCCTTCCTCCAACGGTGATTCATCCTTTCTGTATCCTCCATCATTCAAATCAACAAACATCTTCAAGAAAGACTTCGACCATCTGCGAAGCAATCTCAACACAACACAAAACAACTACAACCTACAAACCGAAATATCATACCAACCTAAGAACAAAACAAAGCAATCAAAATGGGCGCCGTCGTTTCTTGCGTACGTACCTCCCACCTCTAGCCCGCCACCTTCCACCCCCCACCCTTCATTCCCCCTTCACCTGCTAACTTTGTTTCCCCACAGATCCAAAGCGTCTTCCGCACCATCGGCCGCGCCATCATGGGCGTCGTGAACGGCATCGGCTCGATCCTCATGGCCATCATCAACGGCGTCATCGGCGTCATCGACGTGATCGTCGGCTTTTTGACCTGCAACTACTGTGGCAGCCGCCGGGGTCGCATGAGGAGGAGGAGCGGTGGTATGGGACGCAGGAGGCATGCTGGTACCACTGCGACGATTTAAAGTCGCCGGTGTTGGTACATAGGCTATGCCAGAAGGGGAGGAGATAAGGGAGGTGATCAGGAGATAAAGGGAGAGGGGAGATGATACCCAGTTGAGACGAGCATGCGGCTGCTGCACTTTAATGGTCTCCTTTGTTTCTGCGAATCTGTTTCTTACGGGCGATCAAGCAAGCATAATGCGATAATGAGTTATGGAGGAATAGGAGGAATGGATGGAGGTTATACGATAGCACAAGATGACGATGAGATACCCTATACCCCCTTTACGTTTTGCATTCGGTTCACGTCTTAAAAGGAAGGAGATTGGTAGTATTAGGAATGTAGAGGATATTCAACATCACATTCTTTGGCTGGATTCGCGACATGTGAAGATATCTGATCACTGAACTGGCTTGACTCCGTTGTCAGATAAACCACACGACCTTCCTTCGCAAGACCATATCTCTCTTGCTCACTGAGGTCTTGACACACGCTCAACCATGTCTTCTCTACCGAACAGCCTTGATTATACTTTTGAATATGGCCAACACACCTATCTCCCAAACACATCAACATACCTAGCGAGAAACATCACCCGCTATAATCCTCCAAAACATCCTTCTTAAAAAACTCCACAATCCGCCCCGCCGCTTCCCTCCCCACCAACCTCCCCAACTCCTCCACCTCCATATTCGCAACCTCCCTCACATTCTCCGCCTCCACAATAATATTCTTGATATTCTTCGGCGTCACACCCGGAACCTTCCCCAACATCTCCTGCGCCTCCACATTGAACGTCCCGCCATTCACCGCCCCCTTCCCCTCATTCACCCCATCCTCGGGGCTTTCTCCCTCCCCCAATCCCGCCCTGACAGCAGCGATGGGATCGGGTTCTTCTTCGAGGGCTTTCAGCCGCTCGAAGATTTCTGCGGTTTCGTAGGGGGAGGAGGACCAGATTATGCGTAACTTGGGGAATGCTAAAGTTAAAAGGACGATTTTGGATTGTAAATCGTTGGCGCCAGCGTTTTCGGGGTTTACGCTGCGCAAACTACCCGATAGATCGGCGAACGGTTCGAGGGTAAAAGATTTGTTTTGGTCGAACTCGATCAAAAGCATCGGGTTCTTGTAGTGCTGGAACATGGTCTCACATTGGGCGTACAGCCGGCCGTCTTTGAAGGAGGAGATCAAGTCCGAGACGGACTTGCGCTCGACGCAGATGTTGGGAGATAAGATGTAGTCGCCGACGGTGAGCATGCAGGGGACTATGACCATTGAGCGGCCGTGTAAAAGGGAAGGTAAGGAGGAGCGGAACTCGCGCACGTCGACGACTACGCGCGGTGGTTGGGCGGTCGCTTTGGCAAGCTTGCCGCCGCCGGCGATGCGGGTGTTGATTGTCCGCAAGAAGGCGGACTCGGGGTCTTCGACGCCGTGCGAGTCGGTGGTCATGACGATGGACATGGAGGCTCGCTCTTTGATGAGTTTCGTAAATGCGTCCTTCTCGCGACGCACAGAGGAGAGGTATCGCTGCTCTTCGACGGAGCCGCCGTAGTACAAGAAGTAGACACGCACGTTGCGGTCGTTGTGCGAAGAGCGGTAGACTTCGACGCGCCGGATGAAAGAGGCGTCGGGCTCGTACATGATGATGTATTTCGGTTTGACTTCTTCGAGGACGTGCTCGTCTTGGTCGCCTTCGTAGGCGTGGATGACGACCAGGTCTTGCATATCGTAGAGCTGGTAGTAGTCGTCCATGTCCTCCAGCGGGTCGGCGGTGGTGAAGGTGAGGATTTCTTCGGCTGCTTGGCCGCCTGTGTCGTCCTCGGTAATTTGGATCTCAGACATCAGGTCGGCTACCTCGTTGGGCTTTTCGAAGTGCTGGACGATACTGCCGTTCTCATGGCGGCTGGGGTTGCTTCCGACGCCACCACCGCCGCGGACTCGGCGCCGTTTGTTTGCTGGCGCTCCTCCTCGACCTCTAGCCTGGGGAAGTCGTGGGTCGACGGCGCCGCTGAGGGCTTTCTGGTTCTCGGAGAAGAGGGAGGCGTTGACTTGGGCGAATTCCCGTTTCCAGTTGAGATAGTTTCGCAGCTTTCGCCTCATTAGGAAGGCACCCGATGGTTTGTCCTCTTCAGGGTCATACACCTCTTCTACCTTCTTTGCCGTTCGAGGCCGGATGTGCATTGTTTGTAGATAATCGCGTAGCTGGCGACATGTGTCTGTGTCTGCACACATGATCAATACGGTACCGTTGGAATCATCGCGAACAGCTGGTTCAAAGTAGAGATCTCTATCAATCTCCTCCAAGACATCGGCAAGAACAGCCCACTTTGGCTGTTCTTCTAGGACGGGCTTCAGTGACTCGATGGTTGAATTTGGGCCCGCCTTCTGCTTGCTAGAGTAGACACGGTGTCTTGCAGTCTCGAAGATGGTTTGAGCCGCATCAGAGAACAGCCAAGGCGACTCTGTCTGCCTGGTAGTTCCAGGAGCAGGCTTATGTGCCGCATGGATGGTGTCCAGTTGTTGCAAGAACGACACAGCATCCAGGGCCAGGATAGACTGGAGCATACCACGGAGGACGGTCAGATCGCCAGCAATTTGCTTGGTTTTCCAGCTGACCCTATGCCAGTTTGGCTCCAGCTGTCTCCGTACCATGAGATCAAAGTTCCTGGTCAGAGCACTGTCTAGGTTCCAGTCTTCCATTTCCAGCCCAGTGTTTTCCTTCTTGAGCTCGTGGATGCTAATCTCGACACACTCCATGATGGCAGTTTGGATCTCCCTCATTGAGTCGGTCATGGGGACTTCCAACTCGATGACTTCTGCCTTCTTCTTTCCCTCGAGGGATTGAGCAACCTGGACATGAAACCGAGGCCAGAGTGAAGCCTTTCGGAGAAACATGTTTCTCATCATAGTAGCCAGTGGTGAAAAGCCTATTGTGAATGGATCCGGGTTATCTGAGAAGGCTTTGAGAAAGCCGGCCTTGTTCTTCTGGCGATATATCCTCAGGATGAAGGCCTCTAGGGAAGTAGCAACTATGCGATCCGCATGGAGGACAATCATGCCCGTGATGGTCTCCGGGTTTAGGAGGTTCGTCAACAAGTCGACGACCAAGATGCGCGACGTGATGCTAAAAATGCCACCATGGGCATACATCTTCTCTCTTGTTCCGACACTGGTAAAGTCCGTGTTGACGACTGTCAAGCCCCTGGCCTTGGGAGACATGCTAATGGCGGCATGTTCGGCCAGGGCTTCACCAATCCAGGCATTCTCTCTGTCTTCAGCGTTGACGACGACGATCAGGTTGTTTCCTGCGGCATCGTAGGAATGAAGCAGGTTGGTGATGAGGCGCATGAGGCCGAGGCCTCGGGCAAGAATGACGAGTTCATCTTCTTTGCGAAGCTCTTCAAACAGTTTTTGTTGGTAGACCTGTTTGGAGTATTAGTTTAGATGAAAACAATTAACACTACAATGATCCATGGACGCACAAGAGGAAGTGAGAGCTTCACGGGTTGCGGGGCACTGGAGGCCGACATGCGGGGCAGTGTTCTCGATCAGTCGAGTATCATGATGGAGAAAAGCTAGGATGATACTCGGGACGGTATCATGTGTGTTGTACTGGATGATAATGGCGGTCCCTGAGTGGTTCCTTCCAGTGGAACGGGAGTCGAGATGCTGTTTGATGCGCTGTTCGTGGGAGGTTTCCAATGCGCTGAGGTGCGCCTATAGCAGCTGCCAGCAACAGAGGGTGTGCCTGCCGCCGCATAAACATTCGCTGTGGACATGGAGACGCGTGACCACAAGCGACGTCATTGTCTTACACCCTCTTTTGGGCCCTTGTACGTGATACGACGACTACAGGTTTCTTTTTTTTTTTCCCTTTTACTCATCTTTCTCTTTTATAAAAGAGGCACTTCTCGACCGTTACAATCTTCTCCTCTTACACCTTACCGATCATCCAGCAAGACGATATCGAAAAAGTTGACCAAGACTCTCAGGTGTCTCTCAGCGACCCATTCTACAAGAACGATCAAGACCCCCACAAATCACAACATCAACACCATCACAATGGCCGGCGGCGACGATCTCAGCAAGAAGGAAGTCAACATCCTTCCCCACGATACCCAGAAGGACGAGCAGGCATGTTATCTCCTCCTTGCCTACTACTGCCTTGTGAATCACAGAGAACAGAAACTGACTTTTTGACCAAACAAACAGAAGAACCCCAACAACCCCCTCAACAAGCTCGCTGACGGTGCCAAGGCCACCTTCGAGCAGGCGTCAAAGGCCATGCCCGGTCCCGCCATTTCCCAGAACATCGGCGGCGAGGAGGGCACCAAGGAGGACCGCAGGGCCAAGGCCGAGCAGCTCAACAAGTAAAGAGAGGGACTTGTGCTTGGGAATGGACAAACAACGGAATGGATGGAATGATGATAATGACTGAATGATACATACATAATTGAACTGTTTTTGACAATTGTGATGGAGTTTTGTTGGATCCTGAAGTGACTTTGGTGTAATTGCGCCCAAATGAGAGGGGGCCTGTGAAAGGACGGCCATGTTGAAGGGTTCTCCGAGTTTGTTGTGAACATGTGAAGCTACTTCATCCCATACTAATACTTTCATCCCATGTTGAACTGTCAAACTCGCATCGACCATGCAAATGTTCTCACGGCCGGCGACATGTCAAACAGTTCTCGGAGGTTCCATCACGTTGGAGAACATCACCTCAGGCAAGCGCAAGGTCGGCTGTGTAAGCGGATAGTGGAGGGGTCTGCCAGGAGGGGATGTGAGGGATACCCACTGTTAGTGGACACGCCAATTGACGCCCTATCCACCCCCGGCACGCTATCTCGACGCTATCTGGTTCGTGTCCAGTGGTCGCTTCCCGCTCGGAAATTGGTCATTGAATGGCCTGCTGGGGTTGCCATGATTCGAGCGAGTCAAGTCAGGTCGCTGCCGCTGGAGCTGACCGTCGTTCCGCCGTGGTGATGCAACTCCCGAGTCCCGTAACCTCTTGCCAGGTACACCCGCAATTCAACTTATTCTCGCAATATACCAACGTTTTCTTGTCTTTGCTCCTCCGTACAGCTCTAATAAGTACATTGATTCTCCAGGGCAGATCCTAAGCTTAACTAAGTAGGCTACTGGATCCTTGTCCGAGGTACGTTATTCCCAGCCTGCCGCCCTCTATTCTACTCTCTTTTTGCTCCTTTCAGTCATTGGACATTGGGGCCGAGTCTCTCACCACCCACCAAACATCCGTGCCTATTTAGCTAACCGGCAACTTCCATTGTCCCTTCTAGGCTCCCGTCAAGTGCTCTTCATTATACGCGGCACGGCCACGGCAGCACGGAGTAAACTTTATCTTATACCGACAAGACACTCGGCTGTCGATAAGAAGCGCCAACAACTGGAAAAGCTTAATACGACATCCCACTTCCACTTGCTACCTCACCCTTCGCTCGACGTTGCCCCCCTCGCCGACCGACCCGCCGACCGAATCAAGGCACGGCGACCCAGCTTCATAACATCACCTCTTGGCGCTGCGCCCGCCGGCCGAGTCCTTCTACCGAACCTCGCATACCGACTCCCAGTCTATCCATGCTTTGCTCCCCCTGGACGATCTAAAGGGGACGCCAGGCCGCAACCCACCGCCCACCACTTCCGCGCTTCCACCCCTCATATCTCTTCACGATGCCGTCCATCCTCAGCGACGATGACAAGGAAACGGTCAAGCGCTGCGTGCCCAAGCAGACCAACAAGATCCATGCCGTCGCCGTCGCCAGGCTCTATGTAGCCTACCCTAACCCGTCGAAATGGACCTATACCGGCCTCCAGGGTGCCGTCGTGCTGGCAAACGATCTCGTGGGCAACACATATTGGATCAAGATGGTTGATATTTCGGTAAGTGTTAAAAAGACAATCACACGGCTAGACACGATTTGGCTGACATCGGACAGCCCGGAAACAGGGGAGTGATATGGGACCAGGAGATCTTCGACACTTGGAGCTACAACCAGGACCGTGTCTTCTTCCATACCTTTGAGCTTGAGGAATGCCTGGCCGGCTTGTCCTTCGTGGACGAGAAGGAAGCCAAGCAGTTCCTCAAGAAGATGAACGACAGGGAAAAGAACGCCAGCAAGGCTACCAGCAAGACACCTTTCGGAGGCGCATCCCAGGCACACCACCACAAGCACCACGGTCTTTTCGGAGGTCTGTTTGGAGGACATAAGCACTCGTCTCCGACAGCCACCCCGCCCGAGTCGCCGCGCACCGCTGCACCGGCAAGCCGTATGAGAGCTGGAAGCACCAATGGAATGAACGGATACAAGCCTCCTTCCGAGTTTGCGACTTTGGATGCTTTCGATCCCCTATGGAGGGAACACTTTGGTGACGACCTTAAGGCCCAAGGCCTCGACGACGACTTCATCCGCGACAACCAGGACTTTATCATTGAGTTCTTGAAACAGGAGCAAGCGAAGCAGAGTACACACACGAGCACTCCTCCTCCGCCGCCATCCGCTCCTCCTGGTGGTCCCGCAATGAGAGCTCCCCCACCACCTCCTCCTGCTGCTGCTCCGCGCAGTGTTTCCGAGTCGACAACTCCGTCGACGTCTAGGAGAGGGCCAGCACCCCCGCCTCCCCCTCCAGCAAGGAGATCCGGCAAGCTCGACACGGAAAACCACCAGGAACCGACCCCTACGCGAGACTCACCCCCAAGGCCGAGATTTGCTGTTCCTCCTCCCATCGCCGATGCTGGCAAGTTTGCCCACTCTGATCCTCCGCGACATACGCCCTCTGCGCCTGGACCTCCACCACCTCCCCGGCCGCCGAAGACGCCACTCGAAGATCAGGACCCGAGCCATAGGTTTGGCGTTCCTCCGCCATTCACAGGCCAACGAAGTGTACCCCCGCCGCCTCCTAGCCGTGGCTCTGTTCCTCCGCCACCGCCCCCGAGAAATTCAGCTGCGCAACCTCCTCTGCCTCCCAAGGCACCGGGACCAGCACCTCCCCTCCCGCCTGCGAGCTCACGGCCGCCGCCGATGTTGCCGACTAGAAGCCCGGCACCACCGCAGGCACCACCTCTCCCGACCTCGAACGCGCCGCCTCCGCCGCCTTTACCGGCCACCCAGGCGCCTCCACCACCTCCCCTTCCCGCAACCAGCGCGCCTCCTCCGCCAACACCGGCACCGCCAGCACCTCCGGCGCCCCCTCTTCCCGCAGCACATGCTCCCCCGCCGCCTCCTCCCATGCCTCCCATGCCCGCACCATCAGGCGGCGCACCACCTCCGCCTCCGCCTCCTCCACCGGGTGGTATGGGCGGTGTTCCTCCCCCTCCTCCTCCCCCTCCTCCACCGGGTGGTATGGGCGGTGTTCCTCCCCCTCCTCCTCCCCCTCCTCCAGGTGGTATGCCTCCACCGCCCGCCGCTGCCTTGCCGCCTGTTGACGGCACTCGCTCGGCCGTGTTGGACGGCATCAAGAGCGCGGGAGGTATTAGGGCGTTGAAGAAGGTAGACAGAAGCCAGATCCGCGATCGTTCCGGTGCTGCTGTTCCTGGTGGCGGCTCCGATACTGGGCCCGCAGGTAGTGGATTGCCGCCCGCTGGAGTTGCGCCGGGTGGCGGTGGTGGGATGGCGGATGCGTTGGCGTTAGCGTTGCAGAAGAGGAAGGAGAAGGTTAGCAAGAGTGGTAAGTACCCGAATTCCTGGTCTGTGAAGTGTGAGAGAATGTTGAGAATGATGCTAACACTTGTGGAAAAACAGATGATGAAGATGATGGTGATGATTGGGACTAAGTGCCCGATACCGGTGATGACAGGGTGAAGAGCCACCAAAAAAAAAAAAGTTCAAGTAGGTGAAGAGTGCAGAAGGAATGAAAAGCAAGAATGGAGAGACACCGCTATCCAGCCATCATCCATCAGGTGAACAGTTAGCCATAGATGAGAGTTGAAAATTATGAAATCATCAAGATGACGGCGAGGTTGGACCGTTGCTGGAGGAAGAAGAAGAGGAAACAGGGTGGAAGGGACACAGTATCGTTGCATATATAGCTTCACCGTATTTGGAAATATTCGCTTCATTACTGGTGTTCAAAAAGAATCCAGTTATACTTTCCACTTTCAGTAGTAGCCTTTCTATGTTTTCCACCTTACTCATTACCGTTCGAAACGGCGGCGAGTGCTGTAGAGGTCACCGATATCTTCGAGATGCCTGGGAATGTTTGACGTGAGTTGGGAATGGAGACACTCGGTTGCTTACCTAGTTACCTCTTCACTACTGTCCCTGAGTCCGGTTCCTCATGCTGCTCTCTGCTCCGGGCTTGTAACTATTTCATTTTTGTTTTATGTTCTCCTGGTCATAGGTGCAATTCAAATCGGGGTGGACAGCTCCCAATTCTGAAGAGTGTTAGGCACAAATGTGGGCATATCGGCTACGTAAGTAGGTAACTATTAGTAAATTGATGTCAACATGGATAGTGCCGACTGTATCCCTAACGAGAACTTAGTTTTAAGGTGAGTTTTGTATTAGACTACTAGGTCGTGAGGAGTAATATATTCCCGTTCTCGAGTGATGGGGAGGTGGAGGTGGATTGTAGAGGAGCCTTGCCAGATATTTGCCAGTCTTGGAACGCAAAATGGGATCGAGCGAGTGATACGGGACATGTCACGGAGGAACGAGAAGCCTTGTTGTGTTCATACCAAAGTTCATTTCCTAGTTCGAGAAAGGAAAAAAACAGACATGAGAGCCCCTAAAAGAACATAGAAGACATGATAAAGCCATCCTATCAAGAAACAGCCTAACCCCTTTTAATATCCCGGAGTACGTATCCTTTTCGCTGCGGATAGATGCTCTTTATGTCCCCCTTTTTTTTCACTCTTCGTCCTCCTTTCGTCCTCCTCGTAGGACCCCTCGACTGACCAGATCCAGGTAAATGACGTCCCTCCCACCATTGTATCTGGATCCAGTTTTTCTTCCTCCTGATTTGTTTGTAGTTTGTTCTTGTCTTGTTACCGAAAAACATGAGAAATAGCAGGCACACCTAACTGTCGGGGAACCAAACTGGCTGCTGTCGACGGCATATTTGATGGTAAATATGTGGGCTTGCGTACGGCCGACGCACCGAGAACAGAGACCAGAGCGGTTTGAGAGAGAAGACAGCTTTTTGGACTTTCCTGGACGACCCCTTGCTTCCTGGCCAGACCCTTCGGAGAGACGACTTGAAAAGGAAGAATGTGAAAGGGAGAGGGATAGGAAGAAAGGGAAGTTGGGAAAGGGTGGCGTTATTTCGCATGTTTCGGTAACTTTTTGGTGTTTGTTGCATCTTTCCTCTTAGGTACCGAGAAGAATGAGGCGACGATATGGCGTTGAAAAGGCGACGACACGTTTAGATGTCATCGATATCAACGGTCTTGCCACCGGCCTCGGCGCCCTCCTCGTCCTCGGAGTCGCGGTCCTCGTCGAACTCGAAGCCGCAGTCGCCGTCCTCGTTGGGGCCGAAGGTGTCGGTCTCGTTGATCTTGGCGGTATCGGGGAGCTCGCCGTAGGCCTTCCTGTTGGTGGGGGAAGAGGTGCAGGTTAGTAAGCTGTTGCTGACAAGGGAGGGGAGAGCAAACGTACAGAGAACGGGCCTCGTCGGCAGAGTACTTGAGGATAACATCACCCTTCTCGTCCTGGTACTCACGGAGGGAGACAAGAATGATGTCACCGTTGTTGATCCAGATCTTCTTGCGAAGCTTGCCGCGGATGAGACCGAGGCGCTTGACACCGTCGAAGCACTGAGAGCGGGGAAAAGTTAGAATATGTGTTTGCTTGTTGGTAGTTTGGCGAGGGAGGGAGAAGGACATACCATAGCCTCGAGTCTACCGTTACCCAGCATCTTGAGGACCTGAGCGTACTCTGTGGAGGAAGACATGTGTAAGCTTGTTGTTCATTGGCTGTTGTTGTCGAGAGGCATGGATGAGCGTCGACGTCGCAGGTTTTGCTGTGTGCTGTGCGTTTCGCTCGCTCGCCACACCGGCATTCACGTACCTTGACCCTCCTCCTTGAAGGTCAACTCGCGCTTTTCATTGCTGTTCGAGGTGGTTAGCCATATGAAGAAGCAAAGACTATGGTATGCGACCCCGTCGACGACAAGCTAGTGCATGCGCATCCCCATGGTGCTTGGTAGCGGCGGCGATGCGGGGCGGTGCGATGGATCTCGGTCGTCGTCGGCGGGCGGGCAAGACCAGGCAAAAATAGCTGGAGGAAATCCTTACTCGTTCTCGTTCTTTCCCCTTCTCCTGTTCTTACCACCCTTTCCCTTGTTCTTAGGCATGTTGGCTGTTGTTGTCGACTTTAACGGGTGTCGGCTGTCCGGTGTGGTTGCGGTGTGTAAATTGGGTGTTGACGCGAGAAGGAAGACAAAAATCCAGCAACGGCTGCGTGGAGTGGATGACGGACTTGGTTGGGGTCAAGAACTACTGGAGCACTGGAGCAACGGCGGGTTCTGGGTACCTTTTTCACACGCCCGGGCCCTGTTCTGGTTCGAATGAATGGAAGGCGTTTTGGTATTGTTGGTGGTGGAGAATCTTTGATACGGACTAGGAGAGTGGGAGGCCACAATTTGAAGGGAAACTCAAAGAGCGAGGGGCATTTCATGGAAGGTGGGCTACTTTGTAGGGCAAAATGGGCGAAAAGGGGTGGCTCGGACACTCGTTCTGACGAATCATATTGTCCATAGCGCAGGCAAAAAGTCGCAGTTGAGTCATGGCGGGCGCCGAGGCACGACTTGGCATTCTCACAAAGCCCATCAGGATGTGTGAGAAATAAATGCAACGGACTTCCGTTAAATCCTTCGGCGTGTGAGCATTGCATATATTTATCACATAATCTGCCTGTGAATGTGGGTGGCTGATTTGGACTAAATTCGCTCGAATTGTTCCGTATGGTAAGGTGAAAACTGGTAAAATACTTTACGACAACGGCAACCGCACGTCTGATTCTCACCACGCGCCTGCGTCTTCATCCACTATCAACATGTTCGATATTTCACCCATCAGCGACAACTTTTAAGTCACTAGTTGAGCGTAGCCGACTGGTCATCTTCCATGTCTTTGCCTTTTTTCCTGAAGTGTGCCAGGTCAGCTGGCCTTGTTGACTTGGCGTCGACTATCAAGACCAGATGGCGACCCCTACGACCTCTGGTACTCAGAGGCTGTGATCAACGGCGAGGCAAAGGCATGAGGGCCAACATTCCGGAAGATGCGGCGCAAGGATACGGCTACACTCAGTTGAATTGGAGTCCCTATAGCGAGCCGGTACTGTCGAAAAGAGTCAAGGCTCTGTCCGACGCGCTTAACATCGGAACTTATTACGACGTCAAGCCAGTCAAAGGGCAGGATCTTGCCAAAGCTCCGTTCATGGTCTCGACGAGCACGAGACATTGCTATACAAGACAGTCAGTCATGAAGTATTTCGGTGTAGGAGAGCATCCTTTGACGGACATGTTCCTCCACCATTACACCTCCAAGAAGCACCGACCATTATGGTTGTTCGTCTACAACGGTGACGCCGACCTTTGTCCCGTGGTGAAGACTGTATGCGTGAAAAGGTTGAGGGAGGCTGTTCACAAAGCTCTCAAGGCCAACAGATATGGCCATTGGGGGGATCGATTGCCGGGATTCGACGACACATCGGTGCTTCACGGCACCATTCACGTTCGCATCTCACACGGCAAGGAGTTCATCCAGATGAGCGACCAGGAGATCCATGACGCGCTTGACAAACTGATGAAGAAGCATATCATCAAACAGCTCCAAGTGCCACAATGGCCGATACAGGCTCAGTCTAGGCGGGTTCGTGTTGGCGAACAGTCACCTCAACACAGAGGATCCAGCGTGCCGCCTCAAAACAAAGGATACAGCGATCAGGCGCAACAACGTGGATCAGGGCAGAAGAGTGCTGGCGGTTATAGAAACACCAGAGAGACACCAACCGACATACGTGCTGGCAACCGGGTTTAGGAGCCAACGGCGAAGGATGGAATCATTAAAGGCGATGAATCCCGTTCCCGTATACAACAGCTTGCCGAACGGTTCCGAACCCGTCATCAAAATCCAGGACCGAACTAGGATTTTGGGACAGGATGAAGGTGGCTCTTGGTAGACTCATGGGAGCAAACGCGAGTTGAGTGTTGACTTCTTAGAGAGGTCTCTATGTAGCCAGCTGTCTACTCCTACAACATATAGAGTAACAGTAACGTTCAAGGCATGTACAGCACATCGGAAGCAATCAGTACAAGTAAGATACCCTTACTCAACCAAGAAGCTTCTCACAACAACTCTCAAACCTGAGTTTCAAACACCACCAGAACTTCAGAAGTCGAAAGGTACGTACCTTTTTGAGTGGAACCATTCAGGGGAAGCATCAAAGTCTTGGCAGGCTCTCAAGCCCAAGGTGTGCGTTTCCGGCCAAGGCTCCACATTTCTCGGTGAGTGGTGCCCCTGCCTCAAGGGAGCTGCTCCGGGGAGGTCAACCACTGGGCAGTCGCTGGCAACCCGCTGGCAGTCAGGGAAGCTCCAATTGAGGTCCAGTTCAGGCAATGCCCGTGAGATTTGGCGACAGCTTGATTGCTCCTTGGCTCGAGTATCACAAAGACAACCAACCAAGTCACCACTCGAGAATCGCACTGCGCTAGCTGCTGTCTGCACACTTCTACCAACAGGGCCGCAGCTATCTGCAGCTTTCCAAAGAGAACACGGCACTTGAAATCCAGGGTCGAAGCTATAGCTCCATATCTCCCGAAGCTTGACAACCAACAATCCGTTCACGGTCACATCCTCATCGCGACATCATGCTCGTTTCCCTGACCGTCGGCAAGGTCGACGCCGGCGTCACCGTCCTCCTAACTCCTGACAAGCGACTAGTATGTTTGATTCTAGTAGTGACCAAGTCAAGGAACAGCTGCTAATCACATCCTCTCCCAGATCGAATTTCCATCCATTCTCCTGCCACCCGACATCTCCTCGGGCTCCATTGTCGACGTCACCGTCGCCCGCAACGTTGCCTCAGAAGACGAAGCCGAACGCGCCTTCCGCGCCCTCCAAGACAAGATCTTCAACGCCCTCGGTGCCGCCGAACCCAAGGCTCCCAACCTCCGCTGCCGCAATGCCACCCAGACCAGCGTGGTCCTCGAGTGGGACCCCATCGACCTCGCGACCGCCGACCTGATCAGCCTGGCCCTCTACCGTAACGGCCAAAAGGCCGGCAACATTCCCAAACCAACCGCCATGCACTCAACCAAGATCTCTGGTTTGGCTGTCGACACCGAGTACACATTCCACCTGGTGCTGCGCACAACGGCCGGCACCCTGGCCAGCGAGAAGGTCGTGGTCCGCACACACAAGATGACCGACCTCAGCGGCATCACTATCACCACGGGCATCCTCCCTCCCGCACTCAGGGAGTCTCTGGCGCGCTCGGTGGACCGGATTGGCGCTAAGCTTGTCGACACCGTTAGAATCGATACGACACACTTTGTCACCACCGAGGGCCGGGGCGTGCAGTGGGAGAAGGCGAATGAGCTCAATATCCCCGTGGTCAGGCCCGAATGGGTGGAGGCGTGCGAGAGGAACGGCAGGATCCTGGGTGTCACCAAGTTTTACCTGGATGCTGTACGGGTTGGGATGGGGCCGTCGGCGGCGGATATGGGAGGAAGCCCACCAATGCAGCACAATAGGAGTGTGTCTGCTGCGTTTTCACACAAGGAGTTGCCGCCACAGCCATCCCCGCCAGCGCCGCAGCAGCAACAGACGAGCCCGCCGCCTACCAATGGAGTACGCAGTCCTGATGTGAATAAGCCTACACCACCACCGCCTGCTGAGCCACAGCCAGAGCCGGTGTCGGTGCCGGAGCAGAAGCAAGAAGAGGAGTTGCAGCCAGTAGCACTTGAGCCTAGTGTGGAGGCGACAACGACAGAAGTGCAGCAGGAGGACGATACTGGGTCTGAGAAAGGAGTTGATGAGAGTGACGTAGCTTCTGAACCAGAAGACAAGGTCAAACAAGATGACGAACAAAAGGTGTTGGCCCACGAGAAGGAGGAGCAAGGTCTGGCAGTACGACCTGCTTCTACGGTGGAAGATGCCGAGGAGAGCAAAGAGGACGAAGAGGAAGACGGTGACAAGGACGACAGTCTGAACCCCAAGGGAGGAAAATCACCTGATGGCGCATCATTTCAGGATGTTGCTCTATGACAGCTGAAGGATCAAAACGATCAGAAAGATAACGGACAGAGGGTTAGAAACGCCCATGTACGATTAATACTGCAGTCTAAGCTAGGGTTGTTACAGCTTTGGGGGTACGAAAGCGCAAGTCTGGCTGGGCTAGTCTACTTCGTGGTGAAGGATAGAACTTTGATGATGGATGATGATTGATACAGTTAATACACTTTACTTCATTCTTAGATCTTACAGTTCCAGTGCTAACACGTTCATAGCCAAACCCAATTCCAGTTTACGTCTTTTTATAACACGCAATCTCTCTCATATGTTCTCTGAAGATCTTCAACCTTTCCCACACCAATGATTCCATCAGAGCCCTCTTCGACTTTCTTCCCAACCTCCACCCCGACCCTTCCGTCTCTCTCAACCACTTCAAAATCCCCTCCTCAACTCAAGGCAAAACCTCCTCCCCCTTCCAACCCCAAATCCGCCCCCTTTGCTCCTCCCTCAACGCCCCAATAACCCCCGTCATCTTTCTCACCGCCTCCTCCGGCTCCCAAATTTTATCATTCTGCACGCTCCCCCAAAACCCCTTACTCAAATCCGTCTTGACCGTTCCCGGATGATACCCAATACACATGGCTTTATTCCCGCTCCGGCTCTGCAACTGGTGATCAAAGCTCTTGGTCAAACTATTCACCGCCGCCTTGGACGAGCGGTACGAATACCACCCGCCCGATTTATTGTCCGACACGGACCCGACCCGCGCGGACATGTTAATCCACGTCGCATGTTTCGGCAGCCGCATCCTCTCCTGATGGTGTCCTTCCAGGTCTTGACTTATCCCGCTGCCGGAGGACAAGCCGACAGGGTGCCAAGATAAATCCATCTCTGTCCCTCGTCTCGGTAGGAATGAGCCGAAATGCTTCATTAGCATCAGCGGGCCTAGGCAGTTGACGCGGTAGGTGTCGAGGGCTAGGTCGTAATCGACTTGCTGTGGCGATTTTTCGGGGTGTAAGATCCCTGGCAAGGCGAAGGCGAGGTGCAGGTGGTGAGTATCCGGGGGAAAGAGGGAAGCGGCGTGTTGGGCAGCTGAGAGGATGGAGTCTTCGTGGCAGACGTCGAGGGGGAGGAGGTGCAGCCGGGAGGAGAAGGCTTCTGTTAATTCTGGGGAGGTGGAGGGGGACTCGGGGGTTTCGGAGAGGGAAGATTGGGATCTGGACATTCCTGAGGAAGGATGCCCGGAGAATTGATCAGTCGAAGAGTCCGGTGTTGCAGAGGTCGACGACCCCGACCCCGAATCGGCAGAAGTACTGCTGAATTCTGCCGGAGAAGGATAAGGATAAGTATCGCTAGAGGAGGAATCGCTGAATTTGCTGGAGGCTGCTACGCCTGGGCCGGTAGCTGATGCTGCTGAGGCTCGCTCGGAAGCCGAAGAATCGGTAAGGGGAGAAGATTGTTGAGGATAAGGAAACAAGTCCTTGAGCAAAGCGGCTTTGGTCTCTTCCGGGTCGCGGCTGCGGGTGGTGGCCAGGATCGGGAGATTGGTGGTTCGGAGGAGGTGCCGGGTTAGGGCGTGGCCGATGCCACGGGAGGAGGGGCAGAGGAGGATCCAGGGTTTGGACATTTTTGGTGTAGGAGGGGAGTCGATTCGGGGGTGAACGGGGTTGGGTTGGTGATGGCTGGGTTGATGAGATAGTTGAGAGAGAAGATGTTCTTGTTTGGTGGTAGTTGTCCGTTGGGTTGTTCGATATGTCTGTTCTTGTGATATTGGACAGGGAGGATATGGAGATGAAGCTTGGGAGATAATAGGAGAAGAGGAAATTTACGAGAGAATGGTGTTGTTGATATTGGGCTGAGGATCATGGGCGTTATGGACCGATTGACAACCAAGTAATGTCATCATCAACCGAGTCCTCGCCCATCTTTCTTTCACACTCCAATCGCACTAGATATCAAAGACTTATGGCCGTCTGTTGAGGTTGTTGTTAGTGCATCGCCATTGTATAAGTCAATTATAAGTCCACTGATCGACGTCACAAACACGGATGCGGCCCATGCCGTCCCCAAGGATTCCCAGGGATCCGGCACCCAATTGGCATCCATTGGAGGGATCATGTGCGATTCAGGGATGCCAAGACAAAATAGAGATCTGAGAGTAGATCTGGATGGAGCAGAAGTCCATTGCCTTTTTTTTTTTTTTTTTTTTTTTTTCTCTGCGTAATTCAAAATGATTATTCAAGTCCAGGTATAAACATTGGGTATGTATCTATCGTCATTTACTCTTTTGCCTGTATGTGTCCATCGCTTCGGTATGCTCCATCATTCATCTATCCAACAACCTCCCAGTTTGTATCCAAACCACATCCTCCCCTTTCCCAATGCATTTATGTTATCCACAATATCGTCGATATCACTGCAAAAGATTCACTGAACCCTCCAAAGCCTCCTCCTCCAAATCCTTCTTGTCCATCGGACCCAATCCGAATACTTTATCCACCAGTGGCGTATTCTCCTCATGGCCGTTACGATTGATCCTTTGCTGGTCATCAATACCGCTTGTACTCGCGGTTCCGCTGGCTCCGTTGGCTCCGTTGGCTCCGTTCCCGCTGTTACCGATTAACTCACGCATCAACGGCTCGAGGGTATCCCATCCATCTCCGTTTCCGTTGGTACTTGTGCTAAATGCGGTACCGTTCAATGCGGCAATTGTCGTTTTCCTCCTGATGGTTCGTTCGGATCTTCTGTTACTCGTTGTATTGTCGCTGCTGGCGGGTTTATCGTCACTGGATGTGCCTTTGGCCTGATTTTCTGTTTGTTGAGTGTGAGTTCGATAAAGGGAAGGGAACCATTCTTCCGGTTCCAAGCTGGAGTGACTTGGGCCAGCTGACGAGGGTAATGAGGGAAGCGAGGGCAGTGATGGCCACGAGGGCACCGAGAACGGTAGCGGGGAGTCGTTGTGTTGGTCTCGGTTCTGGTGGTGGTGGTGCCTGGAGAAGCTGGAGGAGCTTGAGAGGGTGTATTCTCCCTCTGCTTCTGCTTCCCTTCCGTCTTGCGCTTCCTCTTCTTGTCGGCCTTCACGATTCTCCCCTTCTCCCCGGCCCGCTTCAAGTCCCAAATCACCCGAAGCCGCCCCGTAACCATCGCCATCGTAGCCGCTGTAGCTATCGTGCCCGTAACCACCATACCCAGATCCGTGACTGTCATATCCTAGGGCATTATCCTCGTGGTACTGGTAAGTATCACCATACCCATCATAAATACACCCATCATCATCACTAGTAACCGCCAGTCCAATTCCAATCCCTCCAATCGCCCTTCCCATATTCTCCCTCAGGTCCCGTAGCCTCGTCAACGGATCGCGGCCGTCATGGACGTGGTATCCATTGTTTCCATTGTGTCTTCCATATCCCTGGTCACTGTCGTAACCAGAACCAGATGAACACCCGTTATACAAAGCTGTTGACCTCGCCGAAGTGGAAGTGGAAGCAACTGAGGGCATTCCTTGTTGTCGTACCGCCCCTAAAGAGGCTGAGGAAGACGAAGAATGTAGAGTGTTCGTCTGCTGAATCCCGCGGGGAGTATCGGCGAGCCGCCGCATAATCTCTTCTTGCTTCTTCCTGTATTTCCTCTCCTCTCTTCTTTGCGCTGCAGTTTCGGGGAGAAGGCCGTTGTAGGTTAAGGATGGAGGGAGGGGGGCGGGGCCTCGGGAGGTGCTTGTGCTTCTGCTGCCACTTGCACTGCCACTTCCACTGCCGCTACCACTGCCGCTGCCGTTGGGGACACCATTTGTATTTTTCTTGTCGCCGTCAATCCCATTGCCTGACCAGGGGTTGGCGGGACCGCTAGTGTGATCGTGGCTATGAGTACGATTGTGTTTGTAATCGTGCTTGTTGTCCACGGATCGGGATCGGGAGGAAAACGAAGCAAGTCGGGGATCGCGGGGTAGACTTCGTTCGCGACGAGTGGCGGGAAGGAGGACAGGACGTGTTTGTGTCGGTCGAGGTATGGCTGTGTATGCACTGTGAGCGGTGCTTGTATCATTGTGACCCGTTGTAGTCGTTGCCGTCTTCGTCGTCGTCGTCGACGCGAATGACTGACCGCGGCCACTGCCACCATTACCGCTCGAAAACACAGGAATGGCAGTCGTGTTGCAGGTCTTGTACGAGCGAGTGACAAGTGTTGGCTTCGAATGCGGTATTGGGATCGGGATCGGTGTGGGCGTTGGTCGAGCGGACAAGGAGGTGCTGCTGCTACTGTCGCTGCCGCTGCTGGAATTGTTAGTTGTAACAGGGCTCGGGTTGTAGCGAGGATTTTGCAAGTGCTGTGCGGGCGGTGTCAGTCGTGATCCTGTCGTCAGGTTACTGCTGCTGAAGCCGGTGCCGGTGACACTGTCGTCGATGGTGGTGTTGCCGAAGGTGTGTCGCGAGGTCATTGACCAGTGATCGCTGGCCGAGGCTCTGCTGCTGGTAATAATGTCGTGCTGGTGGTCTTGGTTGTAGCTGGGATTGTGATCTGCAAGGCCTGTAAGGTTGAAATGCGTTCCTCGCGGGGTAAGTATGCCGTCGTCATCGTCATTGCTGTTTGAGTCCCGCGGGGAAGCAATCGGCATTCGAAAACCGGACAGAATCGGGCTGCTTGAGACGGTGCTTCGCGAGTGCGGTCGGCCCCTCTCCTCCATATCATCGTAGTCGTCGTCTCGATCCTCGTAACCGCCAGGAAGTTGCTTCGTCACGGCGGTCAGCAACCAACTGTTTCTGTTTTCCAGCTGACGAAGCCGGTCGCGGAGGATGCCGAGCTCCTTTTCCTTGGAGTGGCGGAACTCCTCGCATTGCTGCAGGAGAGCGATGTGAGAGCCGGAGCGTGGGACGCCTCTTCTGCTGAAGCGATTATCGAAGGAGGAGAGCCGTAAGGGCGGACAGATGATTCCGCTGGTCCTTCTTAGCTGGAGGGGCTTGATCAGATTGTTGGAAGGAGCTGACAGAGGAGTCGCCTGTGGAGTTGACGAGTAGACGACTGAATTGGGTGTCTGGAAAGAATCTGTCGATGGCACTCCAGACAGAGGTTTGGATGAGCTGCTACTATTCATCAGGGCAATATCTGACGCCTGTTCAGGTTCGCCATCTTGTCGATTTGCCCCCTCTGGCTGCGACGGTCGCAAATTGCTGCTGCTCTTGCAGGACAAGGGCTTCAGATCAGCTACGGTCATCACCGATGTGAAGCGTAGCGGTGGTAGCTGTACTGCTTCGACCTTTTTGAGCGCTGAGCTCAACGCCTTCGCATCAGGCTCGGTCGAGAACTCCGCGGGCAGATCAGGCGGAGTGTGGAATGCTGTCGACTGGTTTCCATTTGTCTTGACACTCTCACCACCGGGAGAATCATATCGCTCCATGACCATTCTTTTCGTGAAGCTTTTGTTGGACCAGAGACTTGGTTGTTGTCTCAATTTGAGGTCCGGCAACGCTGTGCGTTTGTCAGAAGAAGTAGTCACCGACGACAATGAGCTTACATCCGCTGATCCAGCACGGTCTCTCCCAGCAGCCGTATCCAGCCTGTGATGAGAGGTGTTCGACGGCGATGGCTCAGAAACTTTTGCCAAAGTCTCACCACCGTCAACTTCTCTATCCAAAGGTTCTTCGGTATGGTCTGTGTGGTCAGGTAGCTTAAATCCGGAGCTCATCTTAGACCGACGATCGAGGCTGGACTGCGCCGTCGACAGACAGACGCTCAAATGAAGAGAACTGGCCGGCGAGACAAGCTCGGGTAGGGTATAGTCTTTACAAGATGTCACCTTTGGCGAGCTTGAACTATCAAGGCCATCATCAACATCAACCGGAGCTTCCTGGGCCTGAGGAAGCTCTGGCGATGACTCGGCCGGCGGGACTATAAAGCCCGACACCCGCTGGAGACGGTTGAAGCCCTCTGTGGAAAGTAGAGGTGAGATGCCTAACCCGTCGTTAATCGGAGGTATCACAGGTGCACTGGCCGGGACCGGGATGTGTCGCTCGTTTGACTCTTGCCGCTCCACCAGAGTTTCTAGACCGATGCTGGGCCTCGGCGGTCTGATGGGAGTCCCGGTGATGGGGGATTTGGGTGACAGACCAAAGCCAGGCGACCTGGGGACTGGGCCCAGGTTGAATGTACGCTGGGCGGGAATGGAAATAACAGTTTGCCGATGGCCGTCTTCCGTGGTATGTGTGGTTGTAGTGGCTCTACCTGCGGCTGGGGGTTCTGGCACCACAATCTTGGGCGGAGCTGACTTTACCCTTTTCTTTGCTGATTTGAAGGACTTCCTCTTGAACAGTCCCCAAAGCCCACTGCGATGTTTCTTATCTTGGTCAGCATTGCCTTGGCCTTTTTGGGTGGGCATAGGCTCGGGAGGAGGGGGCGGCGTGCTCCGAAGAGATTCATTCATGCTGTAAAGGGCTTCACGATCGCGGTGGTTTGCTTCCTTAATCTTGTTCTTTAGCTCGTCTTCATTGGCGTCTGGTTGGTTGAATATATCGCTGAGGATGCTCGAGGCGTTCGAGAGCGTTCGGAACTTTTTCGGTCGGATCAGCTGCCGCATATGGACGTCGGTAAAGTTTCCAGACGAGGCTGTCCCAGTAGTTACAGCCGGTGAGATGGGCGGCTCGGACAGACCCAGACCACGCGGCGGTTGCAAGCCATGGTCATTGTTGTTAGAGGTATTGTTGACTAGGAGACTTTTATCGCTGTTGGCACCACTAACGCTACCGCTTTTGGAAGCTGAGAGAGAGGACATAGTTGGCGCAAACGCGAGGAGAAGGACGATATGTGATATCTAGGTGGTGCGTTCTCGTTTTCTTTTTGGTCAGTTTTTCTCTGGTGTCTGCGACTATCCGAAGGCTGCGGGCACTTACAGATCCAAGAAAGGTGTTTTACGCTAACGGCTCGAAGCAAACGGATGATGTTCGTGATAAAGTTCAGGGTCAAAATCGTCATCCCTCGTACGGAGTTTGTCGTAGGAAATCCAGATGGTGTTCTGGTGTCGAGTGTTCAGGACGTCTCGAGAACAGTGGCTCGACAACAACTGGAGGAGGATACAGGTAAACATGCAGCCGATAATAGCTACATCATCTGGGTGTCCTCTATTCTGTACATTAACACTTCTGGATGCAGGCTACATTCGTGATTCTCCATTTTATCTAATCATGCAGTAAAAGTCTGGCGAGGGGCTAACATTACCCATTCTATGCATCAGCATGTCCGCCTGCAGACATTTCTGTCATCGTACATCCGAGGCCAAAACCGATGAATGAGGTGGACGGGCGCGCGGTAAGCCCTCAACTTACCCAAGTAATGATTGACAAGAAGCTTTTTCGAAACTTGTGTTGTGCTTTTCTTTCTTGTTGTTTGGCAATAGTTCGTTCTTGTCGATGCACCTGTGAAGGAGATGGACACCTCAGATAAGGTATATAACCCACCTCACCACTCCCTCCTCCCACAGCCAGCAACAACCAGCAACAATAAAACACATACGACCATAGGCACCAGGGCAAAAACTCGGGATCCCGTCCGCTCTCCCCTAGATAAGCCGGTGACCGCCAGACTAGTAGTCGGATCGGTGACGACCGGTGAATAACCTGGTGTTGTATGTCTTTTTTTTTGCTTGTGGTTCTGCCTCCTACTACCCAGGAAGGCGCGTTGAGGACGTGTGTTAAGTGGGAAAGGAGGACTTGGTTCTGTCTGCTTAACCGGCATTGCTCGAGGTTGGTTTCGCCTCCTCCTCTTTGTATCGCCAGCTCTATATAGCTAGCGATCCCTTCCAGCCTCAGTTAGCTGGATCCCTCTATCTAAATCATTCCCATCATACGTGATCCAACTCATACAATATGGTGGGTGTGGGACGGATGTTCAATCGGCAAGTGCTGGTCAGTCAGTCGAAATGTCCACGTCAAGCCGGAAGCCGCTGCCAGATTTTCATGAAAGTGGAAGAAGGGGTGGACGAGGCCAACCACTTCAACCATCCATACTATGCGTCCGGTACCGGGCACGGGACGCTCATGGCACAAAGCATCCATGATATTTGTCCATGGGCTCGACTATTTGTTCTGAGGCTGGAAGACCACCCTTCAGTCGATGGGCATCCCCGACAAATGACTGCTAAAAGTGCCGCTCAGGTATGCCTGCATTCTTTATCGCATTGTTGGACTTGAGTCTGCCATCATACCTATCTGAACTGTAGCCAGTTCTCTAGCCTTTTGCCCTTCCTTTTTGCTTTATTACCAGTCAGAATCCCCGAACAAAGTCCTATTTGTGAGCACGACAGGCGATCTACGCAGCCATTGAGAAAGACGTCCACACCATCTCAATGTCCTGGACCATCGATGTCAAGGATGGTGACCCCAACGGTAACGCCCTAGATAGAGCGGTAAAGGCGGCTGCCGAGAAAGGCATCCTCATGTTCTGCTCCGCCAGCGATAAAGGGGCGAATGTCCAATCCACCTACCCAGCTAAGGCCACAAACATGATCTTCAAGATCGGTGCAGCCAAAGACTCTGGTTCTGTGGACGAATGGGTTGGGGACCCGAGCCTCATTGACTTCACCTTTCCTGGCAACAAGGTAGATTTGGAAGGGAAACGAGCATTCGGTTCTTCTGTCGTCACCGCTTATGCTGCTGGCTTGGCCGCTCTCATCTTGTACTGCGTTCAGGTGCGACTTTACCTGACCCCTGATGAAGAAAAGGAGAAGGTCAGAAAGCAGTTTGAGGCTTTGAAGAAGCACACCAAGATGTTTGAGACGCTCATGCAGACGATCGGCACGACTTCAGGGAGTGGTTACAAGTTTGTCCAGGTGTGGACCACATTTGGAGATGCTCGCAACAAGCAGGACAAGAATCCTGACAGGCTGCTGGAAGTGGTAGCAAGAATTGGAAAGAAACTTTGCGCGAGGGTGTGAAGGAGAGATATTGATGGTTATATTTCACGTCCTTCCCACCATGTTCCATGTCATGGTACCCGCAGGCAAGAACACTTTCCTGAGGCTTGAACATACTACAGTTCAGAGCAAAGCTACAATCACGATTCATGACCATAACTATTTCAACAATTCCCTTTATTGCAAACACTGAGGAAGCTGCAGATGCTCCAACGCCCCAGGTCAAGTATCCCATTAATTGTGATACCAGAAACCTGCTCCTGTCAGAGAAAGACAACGAGCTTATGTTATTGCCCAAACACCCTACTTGCTGTACCGCGGCTTATTCACGTCTAACCCATCGGCAGAAACTACCAACGAAAATCCAACTCACACATCTTCATATCTTTTCTGCCCAAAAATCCACCTTTCAGTTTTGCTAGGTTTCCCCCCCTCTCTCTTCAGCCAACCAATTTCTCCCGACCATTTGCCTCTAAATCCGCAACTCAAACACTCGGCATGAAAACAGTTATTGTCGGCTGCGTAGTCGGCGGCACCTGAAGGTCGCTCCACCAGCATACCTATCTAGGGCGTGTAGGATGTCAACCTCTTCGTTCCAATGAGCAACGCCAAAAGCCAAAGGAAAGAAAAAAAACCAGAATTCTTCGGTCGGTCTTGGTTTGGGTTCATCTACGTTATCTGTTCTTTCTTTAGAATCTCCCCGGGGACATACCGCCTGTTGCGCCAGCCAATCTCAGTATCTCCAGCCGAGCCATTACATGTTTACGCACATATCGGATCTTTCGACTTCCGTACCAACACCCAATAGTGTACTCGGGTTTCTCTCTCGTGTCAAGTTCGGAGATGGCTACAAGGCCTTTATGGTTTTGCAGAGAACAATAAGAGGAGAGGGAATATAATTACCCGCCATTGCACAATTGAACGTCTGAGAGCGAGGACAGGTTTCAACGTGTTGTTCACACTCTTCTCTCTCCATGTCGTCTCCGAATGCCTTTCGTAGACACAGGGCATCAACATCATACCCCAACCCTTTGGTAATATTAGAGGTACTCCACCAATGGCCAAGAAAACAAAGCAAGCCATCCTTCCTCATATGACATGCTTCCTATGAGTTGGATCACGAATGATGGGAATGATATTTTTGATTGAGGGGTTCAGCTAACTGAGGCTGGAAGGGATCGCCAGCTATATAGAGCTGGCGATACAAAGAAGAGGAAGGTCTGCAAAGGAGGGGATTCAGGGAAGTGCCAGAACCGCTGTCAAAGAGGGTGCAGGGCAAAGGACTAGCGGTCTGTGCAGCAAACGCCCAGAATCTTCTCACATATTGACGTGTCTCGTCGCGGTGTCCTTCCCCTCCCGCCAACACTGCCCAATCGCCATCACAAGCCGAGCCGGAAAGCGGCTAGAACCGAATCTCGACAAGTGCGTCCAGGTCGACAGACGAGAGGCTGGATAGGTCGTACTCCTCGACTCTTCGCAGCTTGCTGAATGGGGGCAGTTGCGGATCAAAGTAGACCGGGTCGTCGGTTTCCGTTGTCGAGCCCACCAACCGGCCAAGTTCCGTCTTCCAGTCTGCCTTTGCGTCGATGGACACATTGCACTCGAACCGACTTTTGTCTCTCCGCCTGATCAGCATGGCACACCGGAGAAGGTTTGGCACCCCCGACTTGAGAGCCTTGTTCTCTTCCATGATCCAACTCACGCCCACCTGCTGGCCAAACTCGTCACACATGGTGATGCCAATCACCCGAGCAGAGTCGCTGGTCGTCTTGGTGACTGTCTTCTCCCGCTCAATGGATGCGTTGACGTTGGCGAGCAGCTCCGACGCCCCTGCCGTCAGCCTGCTCAATGTGCGGACTGTCTCTTCCTGGCTGGACCGGAGTAAGGGGACTGTGCCGGCTGGCGCTATCGACCATACTTCCGGCATCTGATGGTTGCCCACGCTGCTGGCAAAATTGAACTCGATCTTGACCCAGGTAACGCGCCGCGACTTCTTGATAGTCTTGAAGCTGACATCGTAGACCAATAAGGTGGCATATTTGCCAACGCCAGGCTCGAGCTGTCCATGGACGACCTCGCGGGATCGGCATCGAACCTCCATGATACCACGACGCTCCACCACACCTTCTCACTTGAATGGTGCTGCTGGATTGTTTCTTGTGTGGTAACCACTGCCCGGCTCACCAGCCTTACCCAAGCTGATGGTCACGTCGTACTCATTGGCGTCGTCACTATACTCGTCTTGATTCCCATCATCCTCCTGGCCGATCGCCACCTTTCTCTCGTCTTGGTCGTTGTCGCTGCCGGTAGTGCTGCTGCTGTTGCTGCTGTACTGTTGTTTCATCTTGCCGCTAAATTGGAACATGAAGCATCATAGGAACTTTAAAAGAAATCATGGCACCAGTGTGTCGGATTAAATGGGTTCAACCGCTCGATCAATGGGTTCTTCACTCTTCAGTTCCCTCGCTACAACAGTTCTGAAAGGGGCGTAGTCGCACTGTGAGTGAGCAAGAAGGGTTGCATTGCTTATTGCTTTGCTTGAAGGCGGTGGTGTCCATGGACCATAATCGTAGGCCAATGAGGAGGTGGAACCTCTACCTATTGCATTGCTCGCGGGCATGTAGGAGGAGTCAGACAGTATCTGGTTGTCAGCACAGGACCCATCAAGGCAACAACACCATTTCATCCATGTCATCCATTAGGTTGTTTTCACTGTCATCTGCAACTCGGGGGGTTGCCTTGAATCTGCGGACTTTCCTTTTCATTTTGTAAAGTCCTCGGGTCGCAGTTTCCACCTCATTTGTTGCAGTTTCTCGACCAAGAACTACTGTTAGACGGTCTTGTTGAAGATACCACCCGTGTTAGACCCAACCCGTGTTAGACCCAAGCATCAGAATGTCTGACTCACCGTCGCCATGTCCTCCTCTTTCCCCTTCGGCCACCGCTTCGTCGCCATCAGGGCCATCCGATGCTTCACCGCTTGGTGGCCAAGTAATTGAGGATGAGGCGCACCATGCTCAAGATGAAGACACTGGTCTGGAGGCACAGCATCGACTTGGCGAGAGTCCGCCAGAAGATGAAATGCTAACATCGACGGGAATGGGTTCGGGCTTTGGTTCTTTGCAGGTTGTTTCGGGACCGACATCTTCCGCTGATTGTGAACCCCAGCCGACCTCCAAGTCATTCGAGTGAGTTACCTACGTCAACCGTCCTGCTTTTCTAAATTCAGAGAGGGGGTTCTAACTCAGACTTTTGGCAGTGTGATTGTTGTACCGGGTGTATATGACAAGTTGTCTACGGTTAAGGACGGTCACTCCGATCCAAAGGTTGTTCCATGGATTCAAGAGTTGATCAATTGGCTCCCATCTGACTCCAGACTTATTTACTACCGGTACCAGTCCCATCGCCTGTTTTCAGGCCGGCGGAGTAGGGAAGCCATTCGGGACTGTGCTATGCACCTTTTGCGTAGCCTTTCCAAGTTGAGGAGCAGCATCAAGTTGCAGGTAAGAGCATATATCTCCACGTTTGAGATTGAGCATTCATTATGCTCACGAAGGTGGACAGTCGCGCAAGATTTTGTTCGTCGCTTATGATATTGGAGGGGTTCTGGTCAAAGATGTAAGTTGTCATAGTGCTCTTGGACCCCCTACATCTTCACACTCTTTGACGTGCAGTGCTAATGGTTGCCAAGGCATTAGTTACAGCTACCCATGATTTAACCTCCTGGTTAGATATTCTGGATACGACTCGTATTCTGGTAAGCAGGCTTACGCTTCTCCAAGTCAATTTGACTAACCTCGGTATTCCTGAAATATAGATTTTCATGGGATACCCTCATCGGAGCACTGATGACCTTGATCTGCAAAATCGGCTTGCTCGCTTTCTTTATTCGGCAGATGGGCACCCCGAAATCAAGAACAGTCTAGCAATTCCGGTGGTCGTGAAGCTGGCTGAGGCTGTTACTACAGTCAACGCACAGTTTATTGAATCTAAGGGTGTCTTCCGCAGTCGACTGGTTAATGTCTTTGTGAATGCGACCAAATTTGGCATCCACGAGGCAAGTGAATCATTTATCAAATCAACTCTTTTCAATGCGCTCCCATAACTGACAAATGTACAGGCCTTTGACATCCACACTGCATCCTCCGGCTTTCCTCTGGAAATGTGTTTGGAAGAATCGATAGAAGCCAAGTTCCCAAAACTTGTCGAGCACCTCAAGACTCAAATTGAACAATGTTCGTTACCTAGTTATGCCCGTATTTTCGTCATGCGCACCCCGTATATCTCTCATTTATTGCTTGATAGACTGGGTTACCTGACATACACTGCACTTGAAATCCTCGGTGCCACCATGTCGGTGACACGTCGTTTGGAATTTCGAGAAACGTATGACTACTCCGTAAACCAAAGGGCTAACCGATCGTTCCAGATCTGGACCTCACATTTGATTCAAAGCAATTTCTGCAAGAGCGCACCCTGCTATCGGTCGCGTCACCTATCTACCCATTTTGCAGTAACTCTACTCCCCATGACGTTCTGCCCGTCTCTCAAATACCGGAGTATGAAGCCTGGCTCAAACCCGATGGGCCGTCGATGCTTCACATTCATGGTGCTGCGAGCTTACACGAAGTCGCTGAGTTAATCTTTCTCGCTAGGAGGGAACGCGCTCAGGAGCAGGATATACCATTCCACAAGAAGGAGTTAGTTCTCTACTCCTCCTTTGACCGGTGGGATTCTCGTCGTAGCTCCATCTCGTCCATGGTCTCCACTATCATCGCCCAAATTGTCGGCTTTGAAATTTCGTCCTCGCGACTTCTAGCGAGCCTAATCGACTGGCAATGCTTCGAGCATGGCTGGACCGAAAGCGACCTATTGCATTGGCTCTTTCGATTCAGTACCACGGAAAACCATGGAAGCATCATTCTCATCTTAAATCATTTCGACCAATGTGCAGAAGAATCACAGCTGGCCTTCTTCGAGTGGCTTTCACGTCTTTCAATTACCGTGAATGGTCCATGGAGAGTGGCGATCACGTCCTACGCGACCTGTACGGCGCTGAACGAACTTCCTGCAGGATCTCATACGAGTGTAGATATTTCTGAACATGCCAAGCTCTCCACTGGAGTTCCAAATTTGCAGGTTGACATTCACCGTCTTATCACTTATCGATCAGACCTTCTCCTTGACAAAGACAGCATTTCACATTTTGTCGAAGCCGTCAAGGAACTAGCGCCTAACCTGAGACACCTAGTTTTTACACAAGCACGAACTTTCACCGAGTGGCCAGGCAGAACTTTTGTTGCGACTGACATTGTGGTACCACAACAAAGTCAAAATAGCTTCAGGGGGGATGTTACCGTTGCCGATATTTTAGACCAATCGTTCCAACGTGTCGCGAACCAAGAGTTGCTTAGACGGCTCTTAGTTCTTTTGCTTTATGCAAAACGGCCCTTGTCCATCTGGGAGTTGGACAACGCTCTGAGAGTTGGGTGCGAGGAAAATGAAGGATCACCGCTACATTCTGGCTTTCCTTCACATCCCTTTCTCCGCGATATGAGCACCTTGCTGACAGGTATCATCGAGTTGGACAGCAGAGGAGTCAGCATAGATGACGGTCTCAGAGGCGTTTTGATGGCCAGTAATTCAACTGCAGATTGTTCCTCTCATGCATCGCAACATGTTTGGGATGATTTATGGCGCACCGCTCATCATGACATTGCCAACATTTGTTTAGGATATCTCTCGGACCCAGGAATAACGCGGCCATTCAAACCATAATTAGGACGGGGCAAAAACGAGGAATGCACATTGCGCAAGATCACACAAACTTCTGCTCCTATGCGCTACAGGAATGGCCTTACCATTTTGTCCAATCTTCCATTGCCCAGCAGGCGGTCTTCATCGAACGATTTCTTAAACCACATCAGAGGCTCGAAACACAATTAAGATGTGGGAATTGGGCGTTGTCAAACGCGATAACAAGGATTGAGCCGTCATCAACCACATTCTTCCCTATTTTCATGGGGCTCGGCTTAGTTGATGTGTGGGAACATCGAAATGTCGAGGATGCCAAAAGGGGAATCCTAGAAGCAGCACTGAGAGGTCAACGGAACGCTGTCAGGATTCTTCTTGAATCTGTCCACGACGAGCCGACGTTACTGGAGGTTCTTGTTGCAGCGGCGAGCTCGGGACGTGAATCCCTTCTACTTCACCTAACCGAGAATGTCAAATCAAAGAGTAAAGATCCAAGGAAGATTCCTTGGCCACCTGTTCTTTTGCACAGGGCATCACGGCTTAATCTTACCTCTTTTGCACAGGAGCTCCTCAACCTTGGCTGTTCGCCTATTGTCGACTTTCCAGAGTCCCACTACTTACCCTTAGCGCCTTTAGCTTACGCAATACGCAACCGCCACAGCGACACCCTCCAGGTCATGGTGAAATACCCATCTCTTACCGCGGCTAAAATACAGGACGAGATGACGATGCTCCATTACGCTGCGATATGGGACAATGAAGAGGCCCTTACACTCCTAGTCAACCAAGCAAACCTTGACATTGACGAAAAGAATTGTAACGGCCTCACTCCCCTATATTGCGCTGCTGATAATGGACCCCGAGCAATGAAGAGGCTACTCGAGCTGGGAGCAGATCCCACAATGGGTATATCCCCATCCGAAGAGTTGAAGTGGACACCGATTGCATTGGCCGCGAGTGAAGGATATGACAAATGTGTTCAGCTACTCTTGGAACATGGAGCCGACCCAAACATGAGCGGCCAAGTGTCGCCGTTGCAAAAAGCAGTTCAAGATGGACACGTGGAGGCCAGCCGTATTCTCCTTTACTTATAACGCTGATCCGGAAAGTCCTCTGATCAAGCCTCCTCTTCTCTCAGAAGTGAGTTTTCCTTCAGCCAAGAAAGGGACCTCTTTATGCCAGTTACTGCTATAGTATGGCGTTGATATTAACCGTGTGGACGACCATGGATGGTCACCACTAGACATCGCTGCTTTTTATTATAAGCCTGCGATTGCCAAGTTGCTCTTCGATCACGGGGCTGAACCCGATAAACAAGACAATAATTACATCAACCCACTGGTTTTTGCGATCACTGCTAGGGATAGCTCCTCTGCGTACTTGGATGTTGTTCGGCTGCTGTTACAGCACAAGGTGAATCCAAATGTCACATCTCGAGGAATGGCACCGCTCCACGCTGCGACCGTCATTCAATCGAGTCCACTGTTCACATCTCTTCTCCTGGAACACAATGCAGAGGTCGACACAGAATATGATGATGATGATGATCTTCGGAATGGGTGGACAGCTTTATTCTTCGCGGTCGATGAAGGAAAGACTGACCAGATGAGATTGATAGTAGAAGCTGGAGCAAATCTTCGGCACAAAGCAACTGATGGTCGTTCTCCTATCCATCTGTCCGCATTAAACGACACCCTCCCCACTTTGCTCGAATATCTTCCCAGGCTCGACATAAATGCGGCTGATGAAAAAGGGCAGACGGCTTTGCATAGCATCAAGGTCATCACCTTGCCTAACATTAAAAGGCTTCTTAATGCGGGTGCAAAACTCGATGCTCTTGATACAGCTGGCCGTACCCCGCTCAGAGAGGCCGTTGCCTCAAAAGACGTGGATAAAGTGCTTTATCCACTTCAAAAGGGCGCCACTCCCAATCTCTGCGGCAGGCTTTTGGGCCTGCCTCTGATGTTGCATCCTTGCACAAGTCAGCGGAACTTTTTGAAGTCCTTCTTAAGCATGGGGCAGTAGTGGATGCCGAGGACGTGCTTGGTCGTCGGCCTATCCACTATGCTGCATGGGGTGGCGTAGATAACCTCGAGAGAATTCTTACTGCCGGAGGGGACATTAACATGCGTGATAAGCTCGGACGAACACCTTTGCACTGGGCGGCCCAATATGGCTGTTCGAAGGTGGTCGAGCGTATCCTTGCTCTTTCGCCAGATCTGTTAGACACTCCTGACGAAGGTGGCTGGACACCATTATGTTCGGCTTGTATTGGTCCCTCGGGTTACTTGCGTAGCTCTTGGTTCGGGTGGCCAGAGCTCGAAGAGGAAGATCAACTTAAGGTTATACGAATTCTCCTCGATCATGGTGCCAATATATTTGCTCACGTCACCATCGGAGGGAATGCCTGCGGCCCTTGCCAAATTGCAAAACTCTGCTCAGTACCAGATCCAGTCATTCGGATGTTACAAAGAAGTAGTGAGGACAAAGGCAGTGGCCAAGTTGTCGATGCAATGACAACTCAGGACAAGAATCGGACACTCAGAACCAACTCCGGTGAAGATTTGTGGTGTGATGCATGTGGTTGGGTAAGTTATTTTCTCTTCAAAAATAGAATCCAGCTCTTACCGTTATTTCTTTTGCCCCGTTTCTCTCCTCCTTCACTTCTTTCCTCGATATTTCTTTTTCCTTTTTTTTTTTTTTCTTTTTTTAGTGACTCTGGACCTCAGCCAGACTGACTGTTTTTCATGATTTTAGAGAATCAAAGGCCGTATACAGAAGGATCGGACTTTTAAGCCTGGGGCGGACTTTTGCTTCAGGTGTTATCCCATAATCAAATCTTACTATCTAGCCGACCACAAATTCGAGGAGGACGACAGACCTGAATTCAATACGGACAGCGACCCAGAAAGCTACAGCGATAGCGATGTCGAATCATCGGGGGAGGAGTACTCGGAAGACGATGATGATTGAGTGTGAGGACCTGGTTTCAATACTCTCTTTCTTCGCCTTTCGTATTCGTTATTAAAATTGCCATTATCACGGGTTGTCTTCAAAGGAACTTGGCTCAGTCTGGGAAAATAACCTGGGTTGTGTCGTCTGAATAAGGTGTCCCACGCTTCTTTGTCTTTGATCCCTGCCCTGCCTCCCTTGCCGCGACTTCCCATTACTTTGTTCATCCCTTGCCGCCACCACTTCTTTCACTTCACGAACCAACCCAATTCTTTATTCTGTCGGCGCGTATCACCAACAAGCTCAACAAGCTTATTTCGAATTCGGTCGTACAAGGTAGCGGTAGCTTAATCCAACAACATCAAACTTGTCGCTGAGTTCTGGATGAGTTTTGCGTTATGAGAGCAAGATCCTCACTCGATGACTGTTTGGCAACAGAAACGATCCCTGGCCCCGTCAGTCCACATCGCCACAAAAACGACCTATTAGGTATGCGATGAAGGCCAAGTGGAGTCCAGAGTTGCGCTGGAAGATTAGAAGACATGCTCGACCCTTCCGCGTGCGTATTGCTTGTGCTCTTACTTTGGCGAGTGAACCGGATAGATGGGACTCGCCGGCGTCGATATCAGATACAAGCAGAATGGCAACAGTCAGGAACGTGCAGCCTCGTCCTCGTTTGATTATTGGGAGCTTACCGCCAGGGGAGTAACGTATCAAGGATGCGGGTTCGCCAAATCCTAGAGGATGACTCGACATTGCATTGGAATCTTGTCAGTGACATACATGTACTATGAATTCCAGGGATTGTATGTGGTGATTCCTCTCACAAAACCCATCAATTATCTTCTAAGTGTTTTAGCAGGTAATTGACCTTCTCAGCACGCAGTTTTTGTTAGAAAATCATGAGTGGCCGTCGTGAGGGATTGTGAAGATGTTGTCGTCTGAAAGGTGGGTCGGGCTAAGATGTGATCTTAACTCAGAGACTGAAAAACGTAGCCAGTTATAGATGTTACGGTAACATCCCAGCGTTCGCAAAGGGAAACGCATCAGACACCTTTAGGACGTCTTGCCATCTGTAGCAGTTACTAACACTCCAAGGCACAATAACCATGCTTTTAAGATAAGAGACCATCTCAACCACTGCGATTAAGTCAAACGACACCCCAGGTGAAGGCTTCAATGACCTTCCTTGACATCTGAGCTGCACTCAACTTCATGTTTCACCGACGGTCAAAATAGCACGGGAACAGATGACCCGACAGAAATCCCGTACATCCCCAGTGCCATGGCATGAATCTGGCCGACAGAGAAAAGGTCCCTGCAGTAGTGAAAAGAACCCCTTTACAACAAAGCAAGTTGATTCGACCACGAACGTTGCGGTAGGTTTGTGCAAATACTGTTGGGTGTGGCCAAGCTAAATCTCACCCTGTTCCACTATATATTATCCTCTACTATGTAGATGATGAGAGGGTAAAAAAGTATAAAAGAGGTTGCCCGAACGTGCCCGAGGACAGATTCGAACGCCGTTGCTTCTAGATAAGAGGGCAGTTACGGGCTGAAGTGGCGTGCCACACCTCTGCCGACTACGCTGTCTTACCCACGGCTGTGTGATGACTGTACCTTCCAAACACAGAAAGTACTGGGTAGCTATTAGACTTGGTCTTGGCTCCCCATACAGAAACTGTTTGCCCACGGCAGGAGCCTGAAGTGGGAGCCCGTCCATACCATTCACTTATGACGAAATTCGAATCATTCACTCCGGAGCGTCCGCCCCCAGATCACCTGTGTTTTACTCAGTCACCATAACTGGCGTCGTTTTTCGCTTGGCGTTGTTGTCCGGCCCGGCAGCGTTGCAACATCGGTTTGAAACCAGGATGTGCGCACCGCTCACGACTTGGAAAATATCGATGCCTAGAATGCCTGGTTCTTTTCAGAGTTGAGTGAGATCAACATAAAAAGCGGTCTCCGCTATCGTCGAACACAAGAAGAGAGGGCCAGTCGTCCACTTACTCCTATCTTGACTTCCCCAAGTTATCCTTGTTGAGATACCTGACCCATCACATCTCCCACGCCCTTAACCGTTTCTCCAACAAGGGTTCCCCCATTTAGCCCATCATGCGGCGCTCCTTCTTCCTCACCCCCCTCTTGCTTCTCTCAAGCACTAACCCCACGGCATCAGCTTCTTCTTCCGACGATGTAGTCACCTACCCCTCCGCCCGGTAAGCCGACCTAATCTTCCCTCGCAACGCCACTCACAGCAAGCCAACCGAGCCCTTCTTCCCCGTCGTCTTCGCGCTGCACACCGCCAAATTCTCCGCTGCCCTCCTGCCCAACACTGAATTCCGTATCACCAAGCCGAAGACCGAAGCCAACGGCACGGAAACCCCGAATGGCGTCTCTACAATGGGTTACGCCCTCGGGTACCGAAGTCCGCAACTTCAGCTCCGACGCGGGGCCTTACTACCTCACGCACCCGTGGGGGTGGGACATTGGCAATACCGGTTTCGAAGAATTAGGAGGTTGTGGCGGAGACGAAAAAGAGGTATGATGAGTTGCCCAAGCTCGGTGGGCAGGGTAACACCCCGCCCCCGGATTCTACATCCACGGTCTCTGCACCTGGAGCCTCTGAGACCGGGGCCTCTCCGTCTCCGTCAGGGGCTGTTCAGTCCGGAGCCTCTGGGCTCAAGATTCTTATTCCGACACTGGGTGGGCTCAGCCTGGTGGCGATGATGGTTAATCTGTTAGGTTGATTGATGGGTTCGAGTACGCTCCCTAGAATTAGGATAGAACAACCTCAGTGCCTGTTTCACAAGGAACCTGAGCCGAATCTTTTGTAAGCAAAGAGTGTCAATAAGTATTTCGCGGTTTCGCCCTTTGCCTCACGAACTTACGGAGTGTCTGCACGAACTTACGCACATTCTTACAGTATTCGTTGTCTGAGTTCGGGTTTGGCGACAGATTCTCAATTAGTGTTGACGCGTTCCGCGGCTGTACTTAAAGCAACCGCTTCTGTCACGGAGACATTTGCGTGTGTCATCGAGGTGCTTGGAATCGTCCTGCTGATATTCGCATGCGACAGTTGGATTTCCCAGCAAATCTATCTTCACATTTAGAGACTGGATGTACGGTTGACTCAAGTTGCAATCAGTTTATTCTTTATCCCAGAAAACAAACGATGGAAGGAAGAAGACAGAGATCAGCTTCTTGAGCTTCCTTCAACATTCCATGACCGGGCGAGCCGGGCTGCCGGGGTATGCGGGTGGCGGCGGGTGGGGCGCCTCTGGGCGCGCCTCCTTTTCCAAACAGGGAAGTCGACCACGAGCCTGCAGCTGTTAACACACTATTTTTGACACGCCAAAATTAGCTGAGACCCTGATAGTGACACATCTCATTAGTAGACCCACCAAGCAAAGCCTAATGTTCACTCGAGGTCACTCTGCGATTCCGAGCCACATAGGTTATCTGTACTTGTATGGAGCACTTGATTGGGTAGTTCAATTGATCTTTCTTTTAGTAGAGCTTAAATGAGTATCATAACTGTCCTATAAACACTGCTAGACCCTGCAGAGTCTTAATCCTCAGATAGTGCACTTACCCCAGCAAAAGTTGGAACATTCATCTCTGTCCTTTCTGCCACCCACTGACCTGTTATTAGGTATCATATATACTCCCAGAGAATGGCGATCTTCCCCTGTTATTCCAAGAGCAAGCTATGCTTGCTGGCTATGTTTCTTGGACAGTGGGGTTCTTCGATCCTTATTACTCCTTCCCTTTATCAGGTATCCCTTGCCGTCTGTTTTCCCCCCTGGTTTCCTACCCTTTCCCAACCATCAAGGACCGTGTGAAACTGCTACCACCCCTCTCAAAAATTTGCTAAGACGTTGAAGCAAAGGCCTGCCTTCGGTTCAAAAAGGTCTGAGGTGATAACAAAAGAGGGGCGAGAACGAGGAAGTGGTGCGCTTGCGAGGAACTGCCCGCTGGCGTTGATCGAAGATGAACTGTTGTCCAGTTTGTCGTGCCCTCTGAAAATTCTAATTGGGTGATGATTGTGGTTGTACTCAGTCAGTAGCAAAAACCATAACGTATCCAAAGTCTCATGTTGATCTTCAAAGGCGTCCGGATAGACGTCAGCGTCATCAACCCAAATGGATGACGATCTATCCGTGGGATCCTGTCTTGAATTCTTGTAATTCAATAGGTGTCGTTAGAGGTACGGCCCGAACGGAGCCGTGGAGAACCAGGAAGGCTAAGGCAATCGAGTCAAATTCTCCGTCTGGATATGTTGGTGTGACACCAGCACTAGAGACCTGTAATCTACGTACCTTCATCAGCACGCCGAAGTGTTCATGCCAGTAGTGCACTGGCGTGTCGATTGATGCCCATGACCAAGAGGGCGCTCGGTACTCTCTAGGCCGTTGAGAAGTGAGAAAAGGCCCACACCCACGTCTTAGGTGTGGACCAACAGGACCATTACCCCAACAAAGCGCAGTTGGGATGTCTTCTTTCCAAAGGCCTGCTAGGTACTTCTTCCCTGTCTCAAAGTGATAGATCCGGGCGATGGCGGAAAGCGCGCGCAATTTATCTGAGGCTAAGGATGCTGCTCTTGTGATATATTCGTGAACCACGTCGTACCATGACGTTGACAACGACAACCTATATGTGCTACGGTTGGTCATTAAGATTTTCTGTTGTCTCTTTTCGCACCGATCAATCTTTCCACTTGTCATGGAAGTCTTGGCTAGAGGTAAATAAATTCTGGGGTGCCAACAAGTTCCGTATGCGTCCCGCACTTCCATTCCAAATGGTGAGTCCGATAATTCAATATGTGTGGTGAGAGCATATACTCCTGAACGTCCACGCTCGCTTAAAAATGGGATCTTTGCGGAGATCAAACGCGCCGGACGTCAGATTCATATAAACAAACAATATGATACTCTCACTGCAGTCACTCGCAACCCGAATATTCATCGCGCGGCAACCGTGGGTCCAATATTCATGTCGGTATAAGTAATCGTCGTAACTGCTTGTGGATGACGCGGCGCATATTGTGAGTGTCGCGTACTGATAAACCTCGGGCATATGGTTGAGTTCTTCGCGGAGATCCTCTTGATTGTCTCGTATAATGCAGAGGGCATCGATCCACAGGTACCGAATGCCTATGCCTCGGCAAACATAAACTGCATCTTTCATGGTTTGAGGAAGAGTATCGAGGGGGATACGTTCCTTATGAGCAAACTGCGTTGCTTTGGTAGTCTTCAAGGGCACATCGCCGCCCCAGACGTAACTTAAAGCACACCATTTGTATTGTTCACTCCTATCCATTTCAGATGTCTCCACAAGCCTCATGTCATGTTTTTTGACATACAAAAGCCTGGTGGGAATAAAAGAGGAAGGTGGCATGCGGCAAAGGGGGTGAGATAAGAGGCATTTGTACATCAAACCTCGACAGATCTCGAACGAATCCAGAGCGCCTGGGTCGCAAGTCAAAACCTCTCTTGGCTCATCTGGTAATTGTTAGCAAAAGACCTGAAAGAACCTTGTAGATAGGGTTTAAAATGTCGACGAAGCATTGTGGAGGTAGGTAACTTACCCGGCTGAATAATGGCTCTTAGTATAGAGGCCCCCATTTCATATTGACCCTCTTGTAAGAAAAGGCGAAGATCCCAATACCCATACACCTCTGTCCTTCTCTGCCTATCCGTTCCATCTGTTTTTTGAAATAATGCCTGCACCGTTCCGGAGCCATCGACATCAAATAGTTCGAGCAGCTCTGAGTCCTTCATATTCCTGTACTCCTCAAACCACAGCTCAAACAGGGGGCATTTATCATCCGGCGCTTTCCTTAGATCAGCAAGTTTGTCGGCTATGCAGAGACGAATAAAAGGAATTTCTTCGCTTATACAGTCTTTGATGGCACTGGGGGGTACCAGAAATGTGCTTCGGGTCTGTGACTACTTTGATTCGGCCACAGTGACGCCAGGAATGAGGAATGTCGTAATTCTGGCTCCATGGTCTTATATCTCTCTGCCATTCCTGGCTATTACCTGTCGGGTCGTAGTTATTCGCGGCTCTTTGTTCTGTGGGTAATATTGTGGCAGCTTGTTGCTTGCCGCAAGCCCGGTTGTCTTGGTTTGATTCTTGTTGGCGCAACTGAGGGGCATCCATCGTTGACGCTTGTTCAAACCACTGGCAAAAAAAAATGTAGGTAATCCGCTGGGAGACGCTCAAAGAGTAAAGATAATCCAGTCTACTCGAGAAGGAATAGAATGAACAGGTGTTGATAGCTGTACAGGTGAGGAGAGATATAATTGACGGGATGTAGTCAGGATAAGAAAGTGGTGGTGGCGGTTAGCGCCATTCAAGAAGTCCCGGGGTCTCATAGTCGATGTCACCACCACCCCCCTGTCTGCCAGCTTCGTTGACATCTCAGCCAACCACCAGAGGAATACCCGGTTGTACGTAAGGCGATCACAACGTCGAGTCGCGGAAAGTGCATAATCGAGGCGAAGGCTTAGGTGTTGGGGTGCAGGCAAACCGAACGTTGCCCCGCATTGGATGCCTTGCTAAACTTTCGAAAATCCCAAAACATAAGGCGGACACTCGGAAATGGTTCACGAACCCTCGCGTGTATAAGCCTGAAAGGACCAGTTCTCCATTATTTCAAATGTCAACAATTTGACGTATCAATTGTTCGAACAGATAAGGCAGGAATAACCGGGAAAAGAAGGCAAGAATCACAAGCCAACAATCCCGTGAGAAGACCCGCGCCCCTACAACAAAACACCCACTGCAACTCATACCACAACTGAAACTTTCCAACTCTTGTTCTTCTTCCTCCTCTTCTTGTCTTCAAGCTATGGCCCTTCCAGGCGGCCGACTCAAGAAGTACGACAATTCACGGACGGCGGTCGTACAGATGACCCACTCAGGAGCCGAAGGCATCTTGTATCACCTCTACCTCATACCGGACACTACCTCTTAACTACCTTGCACTTAGACTTCATCACCTCCCAACACCAGCTGCTCATCCGGTCCCCAAGTCATATCGAAACATCGGCCACACCACTGCATCCCTTCAACAAATACCATATTACACCAAGCGATGTCCCCCATCGCTTCAGTGAACCACCACTGACTACTATCCCATTCTCCCTCACAAGAAATGCCACCCAATCAACAATAGCAGACAAATAAGTCCTGCCCTCACCCCAGGGAGGCAATCTCACAAGTCAACACTATCATTCTCGACAGTCCTGCAGCAAGTCCAGCATTCACCAAGCTGCTTTGAGTGCTATATTTTACCAAGGGGGAAAAGAAACACCCAACGAGTTAGCCAAGTTTGCACCAAACACACACTCAAGAAACATAATCAACACTAGGAAACAACAACAATGAAAAAAAAAAAAAAAAAAAAACCAGGAACAAAAAAAGGAAGGAAATTGAATTGTGCAAACTCACCCATCCCTCAGGACACGTCAATCCCTCAGACGCACAAATCATCCAGCAAATCTCGGGCTTCTCATCATCGCCGTCCTCCAAGAAGCTGGCAAGGTCACGATGCTTCGTTGACTTGGCTGCAGCAGAAAAGAGGGGGTTCTGCTGCTCGTGGTTCTTGGGGACCACTTCGATGCGGAGACTGCAAAAAAGTGGGAAATGCGACGCCGCGTTAGTTTTGTACGGTGGGATTACATGGTGAGGAATGCGAGATGTGAAATGCACGATGCAGACTTTTGTGAAATTGATGAATTGTGTGGTAAGGCAACGATGTACTGCGGGAATTGTGTAGGCAGATTGGCCAGCAGCGACAAGTGACTAACGTGATGTCCTCCTCAAAGACCGAAGAGGGGGTCTTGGCCGAGTTCTTGGTAATCCAGGGCATGGCGGCGATGGTGGTGATGCCGGTGGCGAGGAAGAGGGCGGTGGTGGTTGTGAACTTCATTTTCGGTGAAAGATTGATTGAATGTTGATAGGTATTGTTGTTCGAGATGATGCTTTTAGGATTTTGTTGGCGCTTGTTGGTGATGTTTCCAATTGCACTTTGAAATGCGAGTGATGATGGTCATTTATATACACTTCTTCCTCTACTCCAAAGCGTAGGATTCGGATTCCATCGTCATTTCTACATCCTTTAGCTCCATCAAGCACGACCCTAGGGAACACAATTTGGCGCCCAGCCGAGAAGATGCACCAAACAGTCTCAACCTCAACAAACCGCACACCTCCATTGACCCAGTCGGATGATTGCCAACGAAACATTCCCGCCGTTTCGACGATCAAAGTTCCAGTTAAGGATGACAACATCGATTTTTGACTCTGGTTTAAGGGTTGTTTTAGGCGCGAGTGGTTTCGAATCTGGCGCGAACCAATGAGGCTATTGATGGAGTATCACAGACGAAACTCCAAAAAGCCTTCTGTGCTCATGTTTACGTTTCTATTGGGTCTTTGTTTTCGGTTTCATTGGTTTTGGTTTCTCTTGTCGAACTGTCTCGACCTGTTAATTTTCGTTCAGCCTTTGGATCCGACTGCGAGGTTACCCGATGTGCCGATGTTGATGAGAGAAGTTCCCGTCTATTGGGGGGTTGGATCAACAAAGAATAAGGGATGAAGATGGGCGAGTGCAATCAAGAAGGAGGTTGGTGTTTTCAAAGTAGGTGGGGTCTGACACATATGCTTGGATCGGTCCCGCGTCGAACAAAATGTATTAGTTGTATTAGTATGTTGCTCCAGCATCCACCCTTTGATCTGAACTTCAGAAAGACAAAAAAACACTGACGCATGCTATGAGAGGTCCAGGAAAGAAGTTTCCATATCGCACACAGGCGTAATTATCACCTCGCTATCCGAACTCCCTCCTTCGCCTTCCAGCTTCTCTTCATCCTCCTCCGAAATAATATCCTCGCCCATCATGGTCGACCTAGTCTCCATATCATCTATCCCTTCCAGCCCCGTGACCAAATGGGGACAAACCCCCTCCCCAACCGCCGACCGATGACTATGAAACGAGCATTGCCTAAACCCAAATAAGCGCTCCTCGCTCCTTAGATTATTCATCGGTAGCCTCAACTGGGGGTTCTTGATTCTTATATCGGCCTTGCTCGCCGCCATCTTGTTAAAGTGAATGCCATAATCCGCTTTGAGTTTTGGGAACACAGCAAACAGCTTCTCGAACTGACTTGACGTGCCATCCCCACCGTGCAGCGTCCAGGCCAGCATTGCCACGGCCCATTTGCGCAGCCTGACTGCGTTCTCGAGGGAACAATCCCCGTACAGGAAGGAGATGAACCCCGGCGACATGTCCCAGTCGCAGCGGAGGTACATATCTTGTAGGGCGTCCATCGAGGCGTCTTGTAAAGCGGGGAGGTCTATTACCTCGGCGAAGAGATGCAGACGAACAAGGTTCCAACGGAGGGCCCGCCGGCCACTATCGTTCGTTTCCGCATGTCTGGTAGTTCCAACTCGGGACGGGGATTGTCGAGCAGGAGATATTCGGCTGGGAGAGGAGGTCGGGGAGCATCGATCTCTCGAGGCCTTTTCTATGGCACTGTCGACGTATGCTTGGAAGGCACGACGATCGTAGAGCCAGACAAGGAATAGTTCGAATACTTCGGGGGACTCTTCGGGGAGCCAAAGGACGGAGCCTTCGGGTTCGGAGTCGGCCGCGTTACTTTCTTTCTGGGCGGCTTCGATGTGGTCGCGGAAGAAGACGCTGGTTGAGCAAAGAAGCTTCTTGTGCATTTGAAAGTCGCGTTGTTCTTTGCCAACGAGGACTTGGACCATTTCAGATCCCAGGCGGCTGTTGAGGTAAGAAGACGTCTCTTGCTTAGCACAGATAGTTAGGCTGGTAACTTACGATCTTGAGGATCTCTTTGTGTTTCTGGCGCTTTGCTTCATTTTAGGAAACATGGTGACTTTTGGCTCAATGATGGTCGCCAGAAGACATGATCATTACCGGAGAGCTCAGTATGTATACAGAACTCGTACTCGAAAATCATGGTCGTCCTCCATGACGCTCACGGAGCCGCGATCCGGAGTTCCATGTTTCGAAACATTGGTTAAACCATATTGACTTATCCAGCTATTGACTGGGAACGGAAAAGAAACGTGAAAGAGGCAGTGTCAGCTTGGTAAGAATCCATGGTTCAAAATCTTGACCAAGTATGGTTGCATTGCCATGGTCGCGTTCCATGTTGATTTTGGATGTTTCGTTTCATGTTGCTGGACAGGTTCCTCAAATGTGAAGAAATGCCCTGAAGGAGACGCTATTCACACCAAAGACGGAGCCCCGACCCTGTCGGCACCAACCGAGAACCCCGCATTTTGGACTGGATCCACCCCAAGACGTCAGAGCGTGTCCTGGGGAGGTGACCCCTGAAACGATCCCCTAGCTGCCCCTGTTCTAGGCTCAGAGTCCACTCGCTGTGTCCGTCCGGTCCTCGGCCAGTTCGGCTGCGGGAACAGGGCACGACCTTTGGATCCAACGTTCAGACGAGGTTGGATTAAGCATCCGCACTTGATGATGTCGAATTAAGCTACCGCTGCTCTGTACGTTAAACGTCGAAACCAGCTTGTTGGTAGTAAGCACTAATTGAATAAGGAATACCTCTAACTTTGTTGGTAAAGTCAAAGAAGTTGGCGGCAGCAAGGGATGAAACAAAGCCGAGGGAAAGGACGGCAAGGGAGAAGGGACTAGAGAGGCGGGCGGCATCGGACAAAGGAACGGCTTGAGACACACTTATTCAGACGACACATCTCAGGGTTAGGGTTAATTGTGCCCCTCATTTTCTGACTCACCCCACTTCATGTCGCGATTGGGGTTTCGTCTGTTTGCGGCTCCGAGTTCATCTTTGTCGCCGAGTCCCAACTGCCCAGCCCAGCGACAGCAGGACATCAACCACACCACAGCAAAAATGGCCAGCAAAAACGGACCAGTCCTGCCCCAGCCGGGCAAGGAAAACATCCTCATCACCAGTGCCCTTCCTTACGTCAACAACGTCCCCCATCTGGGCAACATCATTGGTAGCGTTCTGGTATGTTGATAGGCTTCTTTCGCTTTTCCGTCTGCAACCAACCCTGCGCCCTACCATGCGCTGCTCTGCGCGCTTCCCTCCCTGTCCTGCTCCGCGCATATGCCCCGCCCTGTTATCTTCTCCGTCTCTGAACTTTCCATCTTGTCCGGCCTCTTCCATAATCCTGTCGCTGACCCAACTCTCTCCAGTCTGCCGATGTTTTCGCTCGCTTCTGCCGCGCCCGTGGCCTGCCCACCCTCTACATCTGCGGTTCCGACGAGTATGGCACCGCCACCGAGACCAAGGCCCTTTCCGAGGGCGTAGACCCCGCGACTCTTTGCGCAAAGTACCACGCCCTTCATAAGGATGTCTATGACTGGTTCCGCATCAGCTTCGACAAGTTCGGCCGCACTCCCACCGACGAGCACACCGGCATCACCCAGGAAATCTTCGCCCAGCTTTGGAAGAATGGCTTCATTGAGGAGCGCGAAACAACCCAGGCTTTCTGCGCTGTCCCCGAGCACAACACCTTCTTGGCCGATCGCTACGTTGAGGGTGAATGTAGCATCTGCCACGACCTCGGTGCCCGTGGTGACCAGTGCGACGCTTGCGGCAACCTCCTCGACCCCATGCAGCCCGACAAGAACGCTGCCGGCGAAGAGGAGAGCAAGGGTACCGGCTGGCTCATCAACCCCCGCTGCAAGCTTGACGGCTCCACTCCCGAGAGGCGCAAGACGAAGCACCTTTACATCCGACTGGACGAGCTCAATAAGGAGATCACTGCCTGGCTCGACAGGGTTGAGAACGGCTGGAGCGCCAACTGCGTTGCCATTACCCGCTCCTGGATCAACAACGGCCTGAAGCCCCGTGGTATCACAAGAGATCTCAAATGGGGTGTACCCAGTACGTCTTTGCGCTGTGTCTTTGTTGCGTCCCTTTACGGCCATAGCTAACACTGTTTCACAGTCCCCAAGGGCCTCGAGGGTCTTTCTGACGAAGAGTATGCCAACAAGGTCTTCTACGTCTGGTTTGATGCCTGCATTGGCTACGCTTCCATTACCAAGTGCTACACCGACGAGGGTAACCTGGAGGGCAGGAATTGGGAGAAGTGGTGGAAGAACCCCGATAATGTCACTTTGTACCAGTTCATGGGCAAGGACAATGTTCCGTATGTGCCCCCCGTGCTACTCTCTCAATCACAACTGTCTTGACTAACACGATCTATCAGTTTTCATACCATCATCTTCCCCGGCACGCAATTGGGTACAAAGGAGAAGTGGACCCAGGTTAACCACCTGTCCACGACCGAGTACCTCAACTACGAGGGTGGCAAGTTCAGCAAGTCCAAGGGCGTCGGTGTGTTTGGCAACAACGCCCGGGATACTGGCATTGACCCCGATGTCTGGAGATACTACCTCCTCTCCAGACGTCCCGAGTCTGGTGACTCCGAGTTCAAGTGGGAGGAGTTCATTGACTCTAACAACAACGATCTCCTCAAGAACCTCGGTAACCTGTGCCAGCGTGTTGTCAAGTTCTGCCAGGCCAAGCTTGACGCCAAGGTCCCTGAGTACCCCAAGACTGCCATCGCGTCTCTTGATGAGTACAAGGAGGAGATCAACAAGCTCCTCAAGGAGTATAACGAGCAGGTCAAGGGTACCAAGCTCCGCGCCGGTCTTGCTACCGTCCTCAGCATCTCTGCCGTCGGTAACAAGCTGCTTCAGGACAACAAGCTCAGCAACCAGCTTCTTACCGAGGAGCCCGAGCGCTGCAACGCTGTCATCAACCTTGCCCTCAACCTTCTCCACCTCATTGCTGGTGTCTTGAGCCCTTACATGCCCGGCACCGCCCAGTCTATCCTCAGACAGATTGGCCTCAAGGCTGCTGAGGGTGAGACCGACATCCCCGTTGTCATCCCTGACACCTGGGCCGCCGACGCCCTCAAGGCCGGTGAGCCCATCGGCGCCCCTGAGCTTCTGTTTTCCCAGATCCCCGCTGCCAAGCTGGAGGAGTGGCGCGAGGCCTACGGTGGTGAGGAGCTCCGCAAGCAGAAGGCCCTCGAGGCCGAGAAGGCCGCTGCCAAGAAGCTGCAGAGGGAGAAGGAGAAGGAGAAGAAGAAGGCCAAGAAGGAGAAGGAGAGGCTGGCCAAGGAGCAGGCTGCCAAAGAGGCCGCCGCTGCTGGTGGTGAGGTTCAGGCCGCCGCTGGTGAGACTAAGGAGCTTCCTTTGAGGTAAAGAAAGAGGAAGAACGCTAGATATCCATTGGGTGTAAGGGGCTGATGGGTCGGTTGGTTGGTCGGTTGGTGAAAGGCGTTGTGCTGTGTCTTTGGCGGGTATGGATTTTGCAACGCGCCAGCTGCTTGGTTTTCATTTAGAGACGATTTTTTTGCCTGTTAGATCTACAAAATAGATGATGATATCCACCTCTGTCGTTTACCATTCTGATGTTATGGACTATTTGGGAAATATGTTTATCAGGGATTCGGCGTCGAACAGACAACCGTCAACCAGTGGAATCGTGTGGTCTTCCGTGCTGTTCCCCAGCCTGAACGGACCGGAGTGGGACCTGAAGGCGGTCGCAACGGAGTTTGCTCCGGGATCTGTAATTCGCCCGGGATGTGAGTGGCGGCAGAGACGGTGACGGACTGACGGCACAGCCGGGGCCCCAAGCACCGGATTCCCGGTATTTCCGTGCGCTCTTTTCTCGGCTTTCATGCGGGAGGCGGATTACTAATACGCCCAAAAGGCGAGATCTCACCCGTTGATGCGTGATTGGTAACGCAGTTCATCCAGGCTTTGCGATCGACTATCACCCCGTTTGACAAAGTCGCAAAAGGCTCCAACCGCCTGCGACGTGGTGGGTTTGGTTGGATTCGGATTTCCAATCCACATGTCTTCGACCCGTTGCGATGGTACGACGGCGGTACACGTACTCGTCAGGTCTTCAAAACCGTCTGACTAGCGGTTTTCCCACTAGTCAGGGACATTGATTCGTACACGACCATTCCCTGACTAGTTGGCCAGCCCACTAGTCAGAGGTCGGTTTTGAAGACCTGACGAGTAACCGTCCGCTTGAGCACCACGGGGAATTGTTCATCCATTCTCCCTGCCTGCCCTTGTTCCTGGGACAAAAGTGTCAACCCCACCTTTGCGATCGAAGACTATCTGTAGATTTCCATAGCCGTCTCTCACTCAGCACCAATTGATGTATCATTGGGGGCGAATCTTCAACTGCCCAGCATGCGATAAGCCGTAAAAAGGAATTGGCCAATGGAAATTGCGCCATCATCAACGCCATTCGACAAGGAACTTTTTTTCTTTGAGGGATGAAACGGGTATTTCAAGATCTCCAGGGACACCGCTGCTGGGCAAGGGGAAACCGACGATAGTCGTTGAAGGGTGGTTTGTAATCAACACAGCGACATCCCCACTCAGGGCTCCATCATCACCTTGACGAGCAATAATGATGCGTTTTCATATGGCATTTGGCCTCCCAGAACGGAGAATATAAATGCCATAAACGCCCTTCTTCCCTTATTGCCCTTTGTCGTTCCTGTTTTCCATCAGTCTATCCCTCTGTATACCTCATCCATCCCTGTGCGGTATCTCTTTTTCCCCACCATCACCGAACCCAACAACACAGGTCAAAACCAACAACATCATCACCAAGATGACCGTCGACGCCCTTCAGCAGAAGAAGACCGCCTCCCCTGCGGCCCCGGGTGTTCCCTTCTACACCCCGGCCCAGGTCCCCGCCGCCGGCACTCCCCTCCCTTCCACTCCCGGCGAGGTTCCCACCCTCTTCACCCCTCTCAAGATCCGTGGTGTTGAGCTTCAGAACCGCTTCGCCGTTGCGCCCATGTGCACCTACTCTGCCGACGATGGCCACATGACCGACTGGCACCTCGTCCACCTGGGCTCCTTCGCCCTGCGCGGTGTTCCCCTCACCATCTTCGAGGCCACCGGCGTCCTTCCCAACGGCCGTATCACCCCCGAGTGCTCTGGTCTCTGGCAGGACTCGCAGATTGCGCCGCTCAAGCGCATCGTCGACTACATCCACTCGCAGGGCCAGAAGGCAGGTATCCAGCTGGCGCACGCCGGCCGCAAGGCTAGCACCAAGGCGCCGTGGCACTACCAGAGGGGCAAGAGCGAGCTTGCCGGCCCCGAGCAGGGTGGCTGGCCCGAGAACGTCTGGGCACCTAGCGCGATCAGCTACAACGAGGAGACCTTCCCCCAGCCCAAGGAGATGACCGTTGAGCAGATCCAGGAGCTCGTGGAGGCCTGGAAGGCGTCTGCTGAGCGCGCCCTTAAGGCTGGCTTCGATCTCATTGAGATCCACGCTGCTCACGGATATCTCATTTCCGAGTTCTTGAGCCCTATTTCTAACCAGCGCACTGACAACTACGGCGGCTCCTTCGAGAACCGCACCCGCGTCCTCGTCGAGATCATCAAGGCCATCCGCTCCGTCATCCCCAAGACCATGCCCCTATTCGTCCGCGTCTCCGCCACCGAGTGGATGGAGTACACCGGCCAGCCCTCGTGGGACCTCGAGCAGACCATCGAGCTCGCCAAGATCCTGCCCGACCTCGGCGTTGATTTGCTTGACGTCTCTTCGGGCGGCAACAACAAGGACCAGAAGATCAACGTCCACACGTACTATCAGATCGACATGGCCGAGAAGATCCGCGCGGCCGTGCATGAGGCCGGCAAGGAGCTGCTCGTCGGCGCCGTCGGTTTGGTCACCTCGGCCGAGATCGCCAAGGAGACCGTCCAGGAGAAGGAGGATGGAAGAGTTACCATCCAGCGCGAGAACGGCGCCAAGACGAGGGCCGATATGGTCCTTGTTGCCAGGCAGTTCTTGAAGGAGCCCGAGTTCGTCCTCACTGTTGCGGATGAGTTGGGTGTTGATGTTAAGGCTCCTGTGCAATACCTCCGTGGGCCTCTTAGCAAGAGGACCAAGAAGTTGACTACCGTTCCTTAGATATGAAAATGGAAAGTCAAAGGAAATAGAAGGGGCGTAACGTTTTCAGCTTTGGATAGAGTTTAGAAAGAGCGCTAGATACCACTTTATATGAAGCATTTTAGATCCAGTTGTTTCAACATCGTGCACCAATCTCCGCAAGCACCTTTGCCCCTAGGTTCAATGGAGCTTAAGATCACTTCGGGTGCAAAAATGGAAAGGAGATCAGTTATAAGCGGAAGGTATGTAATCGCTGATTCGTATATGTATATCGTAAATCATAATCCATGAACGCTGTGTATCGCACTATCTCCCTTTCGCAGTCTCAAAATATTAAGCCACCGGTAATACCTCACCCCTTTGTCTCCTATCCCCATCCAACCTAGCTACATCTTCACTTCGAGTTATCACCTCAAATCCCCCTTCCTCTTCTTCTCATCAACCAACCACTCCGTCACACTCCTCACCAACCCCAGCATCAGCTCCTGTCCAATCCTCACGTACTCCCCGTCCTTACCCAACTCACACGGCACATGCAAGAACACCACCTTCTTCTCCGCCTTGCGCTTATGCAACTCCGCCAAGCTGCTATAGTAAATGAAATCGCAGAGATACCTCCCCGGGTCTTCACTTATCACCAACTTTTCTCCCTTGGCCCCCTTGATGTCATTTCCATACCACTTTGCTCCCGCATTGCCCGCATTGCCATTCCCATCTCTTCCCCCGTTCCCGCCCTTCCCCTTGCCCTCTCCTTTATTCTTCCCACCTTTCTCTCCTTCTTTTTTACCATCTCCATCCTTCCCCTCACCATCACCCTGGGATCCAGCCACAAGCCCAGGCGGCGCATACCCCCTCCACTTTTTCAAAATCACATCCAAATCCAAATCCGTCTGCAGCTCTGTCGGACACCCTTTCCACACCCAATCGTCCCTCAGCTGGTTATCTTTATCTCTCAAAAACTCGCCGTCTACATCCTTTAAAGCGTACCCGTCGCGGTGAGCGAGGCGCTCGATTGCCCACCGCGGTTGAGGGCCGGCCATGCCGATGTGGATGGCGAAGTCGTATTTGGGTTTCTTTTGTTCTTCATTTGCGGCGTCTTGTTCGGAGAAGGGAGCTTCGGATGTGGTTTCGGCGGCCTCGGCGAAATTGGGAGCCCAAAGCTTGGGGACGAGTTCGCGGACGGTTTTGTAGGAGACGTGAATCGGTTCGGGGTGGACGTGCAAGTTCACGCGAGGGATGAAGGGCGGTTTTTGGGTGGAGGGTTGTTTGGCGCGCAGGGGAGGGAGGACGGCAGGTAGGCGGGAGGCGATTTCCCAGGAGGGGTTGAGGGGGTATTCTTGTTTAAAGGGCTGTGGTTGTGGTGGTGGTGGTTAGTTGGGTTATTGGTGAAGCGAGAGGTGGTTAATTTGATGGCTTACACCGAAGCCGGTGATCAAGACATTGATCTCCTCTTCGCCGTAGGCGTTGTTAGAGCCCATGGTTGTTGATGGTGGTGGTGGTTATGTCGCGGAAGTGGGGGACGGGAGGGGAGGTTATAGTCGTTAGCACAGTCGGAGATGGAAAAGTATGTAAATGAAGCGATATTGCGGGAAGGGTAAAGACGGCGGGCGATCAATGAATTATAAGTGACGTGGACGAACTGCTGAGAAAAAGATAATGTAATGGAAGGAGTGACGATGCAATGGAAGCTACCTTCTCTGTCCGAACTATCAATAGATCAGGCAAGTGGAGAGCATAGCATCACCAGCGCTTCATGTGCGGGGGAGCCGACTTCCCTAAACGGATTGACAAGAATGACAGACTGACAGGACGGAGTTCGGGATTCAGATGAGGGGAACCTTCAAGCTCTCAATGTCAGTCGAATCACACCTCAGCATTGCATTCCATCGCTTGGGTGACATGGCGCTACAAAGCGGTTCAATCGCCCAGTTGAATGGCGCAGTGCAAGCTGAGGTGCACAAAGCCAGTCCGAGTATTGTCTATTCTTTCCTGTCGGGAAACAAGTAAATCTGGGCCGTTCGGTGTTGTACAGAAAACAAGGTTATTATCCGTTCAGGGGTTGTTAGCTTACGCTTATTACTTGTACGATTCGAGCCGTCTTGGCCAGGCAGCCGGGTCCACGTGATATCAATCGCCGACGGAGACTTTAAGCTTTAGTTCGGAACCTGGCCGGGTTAGTCACTGACCGGCCGGATCGCTCCTTCCTTTTCCTTTGTTAGCCCGTCTCACCGGTCTTGTTAGGTGGGAAGGGAAGGCGCCGCTGCCGGCCATGGGTGTAATGAATGGCATACGCCGGCTTGGCAGCGGTCTCTAGACTTAGGTAGGTACGGGTAGCACCCACCCGGCATCCAACAACCACCACCAACAGACTTCATCCAACCCAATTTCAACGTCTGTTGCTTAAACTGTAGTCTGCGACCAACAACCTTTTGCTAATAGTTCAAGCATAATCGCAACCTTAAACCTACCATGGCTGCCGGGGTGAAGGCTGACATCAGAGCCGGCTTTGTGGTTATCTGTCAGTCCGTCAGTCACAATCCCTGGTCGCGCAGACATCAACCGCTGAATCGAGCAGCCCAAGCTATAAAACACCAAATACCCTCTCTTGACGGATGCTGCCGCTTAGGGCCGACGACAGCATTGCGCTCCGTATCCAGAGATCCCCAAGAAGGGCGGAGATGACGGGTTTGACATGCCCCATCCAATCTCCGGTCTTGCGGGGAAAATCCGGGGTAAGACCGGGCAACCCCGTCCGCCGAAACCGTGGAGTCCATCGACGATGTCTCCGCTTTTGAAGTCATTTCGACTTCTTGCCAAGGTCGCTTAGTCCTCGAGTCAGCCCAGTCAGCCCAGTCAGCCCGGTGTCTCCAAATGAAAACGACATTAAGACATGTTGGTGAACTGGGGGATGAAAGGGTTAACAAATTCCAAGAAAATTGGCAAAATTGCTCAGAACAGCATGGGACGGCGCCGGATCATATGCCCAAAGAGAAATCGCTCGCAAGCTGGCCTTTGCTTCGGCGAGGCGACAACTAGCCAATCGCGGTCGTCGTCGTTGCTGTGGCTCAGGAACCTCAGGAACAGGTTTGAGGTCCACATGCAACTGCGGGGGACGGCTGGGTGTTGCGCAACCCACCATCTCTTGGCTATCGGCTAGTCAGAATCAGGTATGAGATGCGTCCATCTGAGGTCGCACTCAACACGAGTTTAATTCTTGATTGCCGAGTCTAGCCTGCGAGAGTGATCTCGACTCTCGAGTTGGTCGAGAGGAAGCGTCAGGAAACACACTCATGGAGTAGTAGCTTACTGGCTGCGAACACGATGCCATCAAGGAAGCGCCCGGAGGTATCATCCTTCAACGTCAACCACAACAGTAGTCCGCTCGGCGTAAAATCCGGATGCTAATAGGTTGACAGCTTCAAATTTGCGAAATTGCAATGCAATGTTCACCCACATCCTTCCTGCTCAGGTATACTACCTATGTAGGGCGCGATCTTCACCTCTCCTGCCCAGAAGAGTCCCTCCCCGGGCGAACCCCCCACCGTCGCCATTCCCAGAGCAGCAAGGAGACCGAGATATCGGGCGGGGAGACCCAGCTTTGTTGGGATATTATGACTTCATGAAATAGCCTTTCACAAAGGACCTGCCCAAATATCCGCCGAGATGGACACCTCCCCATGTGAAAACTCTAGCTCCGGCCTCGGGAGGTGCATGGAAATGGGCAGCCTGGGAGATGACCTTGCTGAAAGACCCTGCTCGTGCAAGGTGCTCCTCAAGCTTTTCCGCAACCCTAACCAATTCTGGGTCATGATAGGCTTCCGGTTCTCCACCTCAGCGATCTTCGTTGCCCATGGCGGTGGGCAGAGTTGACTCTATCCTACCTTGATGCATAAGATTATCATAAGCTGCTAAGGCTAAGCTCATTTTGAGCTTCCTCCCCAGCCCTCTGGAAACTAGCTGGTCCCAGCTTGCCACGCTCTCCAGCTTTTACTGTGGTTCTCCCCGTCCTTCGCCTTGTTCTCTCGCCCACTCGCCCTTTTCCTCAGCACCCTCCAACGGATCATACCACTTCACACGCAGGTTCGACCACAGTCGCTCGCTACTATCCACCATGAAGTTCTCAACGATTCCTGTTGCTGGGGCCCTCTTCCTCGCCGGAGTGAAGGCTCAGCTCTCCGGCTGCACCGCCGTTGCTGTCAAGGCTATCCCTTCTTGCGCCCAGACATGCTTCCTCGACAACGCTCCGTCTATCGGCTGTGATGGCTTTGACTTTGCCTGCCAATGCGAAAAGCAAGCTTCCTTCTTCGCTGCTATCGAGTCCTGCGTTGCCGACTCTTGCGAGTCGTCTCAGTTCCAGAACGTGATCGATGGTGCTGCTGAGGGTGAGTGAAACGTCTATGAGTGTTCATATCTGCTTTCACATGCAAACCGACCCCCCGATAATATAACAATGTGCTAACGATGTATATCTAGTCTGCGCCTGTGCTCTCCCCGCCAACTCACCTCAGACCGTCTCCGGTACTGTCGTGCCCCCTGCAGGCACTGTCATCGGAACAGTTCCTCCCCAGCCTGCCCCGACAACAATCGAAACCGAGATCCCATCTAGCATCGCCTCGGCTTACCCCACTGCTTCCGAGGTTCCCGCTGCCTCGTCGACTGGTGCCACTCCTCCCGCCGTAACTGCTGGTGCCGGCCGCTCTGCCCAGATCGGTCTCGGCGCCGGCATTGCCGTTGCTTTTGCCCTTCTCTAAGTCTGGGAATGACTGGGGGAAAAAAAACTGCGGAACGGGCTGTACGTTACCGACCAGAGATGAACGAAGTAAACGAGTATGGAGAATGGGAATGAGCATGAGACACAAACAAAACCACGACAGCACACTGAGCAGCAAGAGAATCGACGACTCCAACTCCGACTCCGACGATACCCAAGAATACCCGTGTACCGAAACAACAACCTAATTCCAACCTTTACTTCTCAAAGCCGATACCCATTGCACGCAATCTCGCTCAGGGCTTACGACCGAGCTCATCCTCACTTCCCACAAGAAGAGGGAGTTTGAGAGGTCTGATCTTGGTCAGAAGAGAAACTGAGCGAGGACGGGCAAATGCCATTGCAAGGGTTGATTACACTACGACATATTGATGGTTCTAGTTCTTGTCGTCGTCGAGGATATGAACAGGGTAGACATCAAGAATAGCTGAATTATTGTGACGAACGGCAGTCTGATCTGCCTAAGTGGGATAGCTGAAGGTTGATACTATCAGAAGACGTTCGGTGAAGCCAAAAGGTTCACAACAAGTATGGTAGCGTTATACTAGTCTCAGTGATAATGATCTATTGACTACTGTCGAACTATCTTGCTAGGTAGGTTCTCCAGGTGCCTTCTTATAGTTCTGCCATCGACTGGGACCCGAGTGTCCTTAGACTCTTGGTGTTGTCCTGGCTCACGTCGTGAGCCCTCCTAGTCCGTGAGCCCTCTAGTCTTCTGTCTTACTGGCTTCTACGGTTACACCACCTCGCCTCTGCGTGGCTGTTGTGTCCCAGTGGCTTGGTTGACCCGTGTCACTCGCTTAAGTTCGTAACAATTATATACTATTGTCTAAATTTTGCACCTATCTTCTACTTCTCATGGAGTTGTCATATGTTATGAGCGAGTGACTGCAATGTGTCTGAGCGGGCCGGTGTTCAGTCTGCTGTGAAAAGATGTAAACGTGATGGCAAGATTTGACGGCTAGGTTAAGAAGAGAGAAACCTATGGCTTGCCAGGCCGTATCTACATACTACCACAATGGAAAATCGGGGTGGGATGCTCTTTCCGCACGTAATAGCCGGGTCACTGTGTTATTTACTACCTAGTAAGGTAGTAAACGTATGAAAAAGCGGGGCGGATAAAGTGATTGTTGTGAAAGCGTGATCCTACAAGTGATAAGACAACAAGACTAGAAGCCACAAATCAAAGTAATATTAAGTGTAAGGAGGAAAAGGAAGTAGTCAAACGAAGGCATCATGGTTCTGGACATATAAGTCAGAACCGCCAGTTGCTCCCGCCTTCCTAATCCGTACGGTCTTAGCGATAAGAACATGAGCCTCATTCCATCCGATGTGTCATGGTACCGTGCATTTGGCACCCGATTGCCCCGTGGCTAGTGCTCTAGCGACTCATTCAGCCATGCCATGACACCTGCAACCAGTCTTGGCATGGCCAATTGAATAGCTTGCATCCTCTGACCCGTGCCATACCCAGAACCTCCATATTGTGACGGCAGCCTTGCAGCTGTGCCTCTTGACTGCCATCGCAACTATATAAGACCACTTGAGCGACTGAATTGCCAGCTTCGGTTACTTGTATCCTTTTGGAACATAGCCTAGGGGTGTAGTGGTCCGCCAGCGCCGTGAAACATATACCTCATTCCAACAGCCTCATGAACCACGTCGTGCATGGCACCCAGACCCAGTCTGCCAGCGCCGTCAGTTACGGCCTCTGACCCTTTAACTCCGGCTTGCCGTCGTCTGTATGCTTCCCAGTCCCTCCTCTGAGACGGTGCAGGGCGTCCTTAGGTATAGTGTATAACAAATCGTTATTTTCCTACAAAGCTAACTTTAGCTGTACGTGGGATAGGAATGAGTAGGGTCGTGAAGAGCCCTACTTGGCTGCTGGCCAGCGACGGCTGCCTGCCGCTGTCTCACCAGCAGCGGCCTAGCAGCTTGCACCACTCATCGGTTGAACTTAGCCATGACTGGGCAACCTGGGCAGTCACGGTCTAATCCGATGGCATAAGTAGGAAAACCGTTTTGAACTATATAGGCATTCTAATACAATGGCGAAGGAGAAGGGCTTCCGCGGCTTCTTCAACCTCGGTTTTCTTCGATTTAGGAAAATATAAAAATGAGTTTGAGCGTTGAAGGCTGAAAGTCGAAGACTTGAAATAACCCAAGTATGAGAACCGTTCCGAATTGTGCTAGCGTAAGAAGATTCCAAAGGAGAAAGACACTCAACATCTGCGGTACGACTGACTCGGGGAAGATTGTCATTGACAAAAGATTCTGAAAGGGAAGAGTCAACTTCCGTAATTTCTTCAACTCGCTACTTCTTCAGGGCGGGTTCCTCGCAGACGAGGCCTCCTTTTTTCATTCCTCCAGTCTTGCAAATCTACGATTCCCTGCCGCACGTCAAATCCCGCATCCACGACATAATATCGACCATATGGGACCCGAAAAGATCGACCTAAAGCTTGAGCACAAAGCGAAGCATTGTTGCTAGAGCCCTCCGCGCCTGCCAGAACATACGAGAAGGTTCTATCACTTTTGACTGCTACGAACACATTCTATGTGATATTGCCATTGCGGTCCCTCTAACGTTACTATCGAAATATACGACGACTAGGGGGACTCCCAATACGATAGGAAGCAATAGGGAGTAAACCAAGATCAATCTTGCAGGAGGAAAGATCGTGAAAGGCTGACTCAGGGTGGAGTTGTCCTCCAAGCCTGCATCTTAGCATACAAGGCTGAGTAGCTTAACAACCGCCTCATGCTCATTCTCCACTGCTATATGCAGCGCTGTCCATCCATTCCTATCCTTAGCACCTACGTCAACCCTGCCAGTATCGAGAAGCAGCTTAACCACCGCCTCATACCCATTCTCTGCCGCCGAATGCAGCGCTGTCCGTCCATCCGGGTCCTGAGCATCTGCATCAACCTTGCCAGTATCGAGAAGCAACTTAACAACCGCCTTACGCCCATTCTCTGCCGCCGAATGTAGTGCTGTCCGTCCATCCTTATCCTTAGGATCTGCGTCAACCTTGCCAGTATCGAGAAGCAGCTTAACCACCGCCTCATGCCCATTCTTCGCCGCTATATGCAGCGCTGTCTGTCCATCCTTATCCTTAGCACCTGCGTCAACCTTGCCAGTATCGAGAAGCAGCTTAACAACCGCCTCACGCCCATACGCTGCCGCCGAATACAGCGCTGTCTGTCCATCCTTATCCTTAGGATCTGCGTCAACCTTGCTAGTATCGAGAAGCAGCTTAACAACCGCCTCATGCCCATTCTCTGCCGCCATATGCAGCGCTGTCCGTTCATACCGGTCCCGAGGATCTGCGTCAACCTTGCCAGTATCGAGAAGCAGCTTAACAACCGCCTCATGCCCCTTCGCTGCCGCCATATGCAGCGCTGTCCATCCATCCTTATCCTTAGCACCTACATCAACTCTGCCAGTATTGAGAAGCAGCTTAACAACCGCCTCATACCCATTCTCTGCCGCCGAATGCAGCGCTGTCCGTTCATACCGGTCCCGAGGATCTGCGTCAACCTTGCCAGTATCGAGAAGCAGCTTAACAACCGCTTCATGCCCATTCTCTGCCGCCATATGCAGCGCTGTCCGTTCATACCGGTCCCGAGGATCTGCGTCAACCTTGCCAGTATCGAGAAGCAGCTTAATAACCGCCTCATGCCCATTCTCTACCGCCATATGCAGCGCTGTCCATCCATCCTCATCCTTAGCACCTGCGTCAACCTTGCCAGTATCGAGAAGCAGCTTAACAACCGCCTCACGCCCATACGCTGCCGCCATATGCAGTGCTGTCCGTCCATTCCAGATCTTAGGATCTGCATCAACCTTGCCAGTATCGAGAAGCAGCTTAACAACCGCCTCATGCCCATTCTCTACCGCCATATGCAGCGCTGTCCGTCCATCCCAATCCTTAGAATCTGCATCAACCTTGCCAGTACCGAGAAGTAGCTTAACAACCACCTTATGCCCATTCTTTGCCGCCATATGCAGCGCTGTCCGTCCATTCCAGCCCTTAGGATCTGCGTCAACCTTGCCAGTATCGAGAAGCAGCTTAACAACCGCCTCATGCCCATTCTCTGCCGCCATATGCAGCGCTGTCCGTTCATACCGGTCCCGAGGATCTGCGTCAACCTTGCCAGTATCGAGAAGCAGCTTAACAACTGCCTCATGCCCATTCGCTGCCGCCATATGCAGCGCTGTCCATCCATCCTTATCCTTAGGATCTGCGTCAACTCTGCCAGTATCGAGAAGCAGCTTAACAACCGCCTCATACCCATTCTCTGCCGCCGAATGCAGCGCTGTCCGTTCATACCGGTCCCGAGGATCTGCGTCAACCTTGCCAGTATCGAGAAGCAGCTTAACAACCGCTTCATGCCCATTCTTTGCCGCTATATGCAGCACTTCGTGTAGCTCCTTACTATGCAAGTCGACCTCGACGGTGTCGAAAAGTAGCTGAACAACTACCTCATGCCCAGTTATCGCCGCTCGATGCAGCGCTGTCTGTCCATTCTCATCCTTAGCACCTGCGTCAACCTTGCCAGTATCGAGAAGCATCTTAACGATCGCTTTATAGTCTTTTTGCGCCGCAAGCAACAGCGCCGTCCGTAGCTCTTCCCTATGCAAGTTGACCTTGCCGGTGTCGAGAAGCAATTTTACGACCGTCTCATGCCCGTTTCCTGCCGCCAAGCATAGAAGCGTCCATTGCCCCTTGTCCACAATAAGTTGATTTACCATTGTTTCCTTTGCATCTTCCTTTTCTGAATCCTCGGGACCTAAGCAAGTCTTTTTTAGGTTGCTCATGCTCCTCAATGCCCTCTCAAGAACCGCCGTTTCTTCCCGAAGATTCTTTACTGCAACTCCATACTGTTTTACCTCTTGTAATCCCAATCTGACATTCCGTATCCTAGTGGCCGCATTTAGATAACCTTCCAACCCTGTCTTTGAATGCTTTGGTACTGGAATGCTTGCAAAGTAGTCATGATTGTTTTTATCTTGCTGCTTGTTTGGATCTATATCCCAATCCCAGATAAGTAGAAAATTGTGTGGAAAGACTGTTATCGATTGTAAAAGTTCTAACCACTTGGTATCTCCGGTCGTAGCTTGTAAATCGCCTGCTGGGGAAACTGCAATCATTATAACCGCCCAGTGATCGTTGTATGGCCTGAGGATCGTTGGTCTCGACGCTCCTTGAAGAAGGCAGACAACATCTCCTTTTTGGACGGATTTTACCGTGGTCGGGAGGGTCCAGCAAGAACCCCATGCTTCCTTCACGTAAATATAGTTGGGGGCATTCCTCCAAGTAATGGCCACATCTTGTCTGTCTTCCCAAGTAGCATTTCTCTTGACCGAGAACACTTCGCCAAGAATGCAGCCCTTGCCCTCAATGCGGGCAATCTCCTTATCGTCCGAAAGGCCTATTACAGAGACCAATTCAGATAGGAAGAAGTGGATGAGTTTGCTGAAGAGTTGTTTCCACGAAATCTTGTAGTCGGCGAATAATCCCGCTGCGGTTGGATTATCAGAGCTCATACCGAGTAAGGCATACACTTTATCGCGACGATCCTTAGCTTCGCGGGTATGGTACATCTCTATCAGTTCACCTAGAGGGCGTATGTTAAGAGAAAAGTTATCTGACTGACTGGTTGCGTATTTGGGCCGGAAGATTGCGGCCCTTATGAGGTAGGTTACCGAAAGGATTCGAGCCCGCAGGTCTGCAGGGAGTTCATTGAACAGGTTCAATGCATTTAGGCCTGAGCAGAATGCAAATCCGTCAACCTCAGCAGAACCACACTTGATCAGGATATGGCGAGCCGCGGCAACTTCCTGAAGCACCTNAGCCCGCAGGTCTGCAGGGAGTTCATTGAACAGGTTCAATGCATTTAGGCCTGAGCAGAATGCAAATCCGTCAACCTCAGCAGAACCACACTTGATCAGGATATGGCGAGCCGCGGCAACTTCCTGAAGCACCTGCATCAATCTGTTAGTTTCCTTAGTCATAATCCTTTGGCATGGGTTCCCTTACCCAGATGCGCTGAAACCACGGTCGTTGAAGCAGTGTAAGGATTCCCGCTTTATTGTCTAATCGTCTAGTAGACAGCTCGGCTGCGATGCGTATTTCTTCAAGCGCTTGGTCGCTACCGGCTGCCTCTTCTCCAAGCCAAACAATTACGCGACTTGCTTTAGCGTAGATCTTCGCCATAGATTGAACTTGGTGTCCTTTTTCTTCTTCGTCTTCTTGGTTGATGCAAATGGCATCTATCCATATAGTTCGTTCAATGGAGTGATCTCGAAGATGTAACAGCGCTGCGTGAAGGTTTTCNCGACTTGCTTTAGCGTAGATCTTCGCCATAGATTGAACTTGGTGTCCTTTTTCTTCTTCGTCTTCTTGGTTGATGCAAATGGCATCTATCCATATAGTTCGTTCAATGGAGTGATCTCGAAGATGTAACAGCGCTGCGTGAAGGTTTTCCCCGACGGCCAAGTCGCACCCGTTTATAAAGATGGAACAAGGCTTGTTCTCGGAGCCCCACACGTAGGATAAGGCCTCATACGGACGAGTGCCTTTTGAGTCCAATGTGGTGGAGAAGAGCCGACAGTGTATTGCGGCGTCCTCAATTTCAGACGGCAATAGTTGAAGCAGGCGAATATGACTACGTGATATGGGAAAGTTGTAATATAGATTCTTTATAGATGTTAGCATTATTCTGAAATATCGTAGGGGGAAAGGAAGTAAACCTACTTTCACCTGCTTCGTGTTATCCACGCTGGCGGACGTCTCTATATCGGCGGAACCGGTAGCTGGAGCGGCTGGGAGCCCGGAGGCGGGTATACGGGTAGCGGACATAGCGGTGGCGGCGGGGATTTGTTGCAGAGGTGTAGGGCGAGACTGCTCTTGGCCCTTATCGTCTTCCCAACCCTCCGTATTGTGCAGTCTCTGAGACATCGTAGCTTTAGGGAACGAAAGTCTTGAGTGAGGCGACGTAGATGAGGCACTCGAGGAGAATCGTGTTGTCCTGGAGGCAGCAAATGCTATACAGTTGACGATCAAAGGATTGAGTTTGTAAAAATGCTGGAGATTCCTCTATCTTGCTCCCAAGGACAAAATAAAAAAAAACTAGAGCACTATGTTTTCTCGAGGCTATGGTGGAGCATGAGGCATCGTGTTGAGTCTGTTTCTGTTTCACCATATCAGGTGTAAGATGGCTGGCGGCTCCCTCCCAACTACACGCCAATGGCCCAAAGGACATTTCTTTTCTAGAGGCCGGGCATTCTGGACCTAGAGACTTCAGGGCGCCAATCAATAAACTTGACTTGGGCGAGGGTTGTGGCTTTCTGTCACGGTGTCTACAGGGTTGGCAATAGTGTACCAGCAGCGGCCTGGTAGCTTGTACCACTTATGGGGGCGTGGCGCGGGTAGGGCTGTAAATCCGAATGGAACCTGCGAATTGGAGTAGAGCCTAGGCCCCAGTGCTGTCAACAACTAAGCCGTTGCGATAACGAGTGTCCTTAAGCGAACAATGCATTGATGCCTTACTTTTCATTTCCTTTGGGACCTGTGGGTGCATAGAACCGACGCCAAGCGGCGATCGTACCAACAGTAAGACATAAAGCAGCTGTCCATACTGCCAGTCCAAGGTTCGGCTACTGGAAGAGGAGCTTGTACGGCCGCGACCTAGGATGGTGCCAGTATACTCGTACCGCGGGTATTGCGCTCTAATAACAAGGCTACTCTCAAGTGGATGTTACTTCAGCCTTTGCGTTTGATGACGTAAATGAAGCGTTTGATACTGATCGCTTCTCGTAGGCAAAGGCTGGAATGCTTAGTGTTAAAAACCGAACTGGTCTGGCCATTTTCGCCCAGCTGCACGAAGAAGCAACACAGAAACAATATAGAGCGTCTATGTCCAATTATCTCAATTTGCGGGGTCAGATGTCAGGAGCTTGGCGCCCAAAGTGTTGACCTGGCTCGTATGCCAGCTGTACACAGCCTTTGACTAGGTGCATCCGACCACTGAGACTACCTCGGCTGGGCACACTTCTGATTGGCCTAAATCCTGCACTGACCACTTGCATTTGTGGGCTGCTTCCAGCTAGTGCTTTTAGCATCAGCCTTTTTCTCCTCTTTGTCGAACATATGCAAGTTTATCCTATGACTACAGCTGTGCATAACCCGTAGAAAACTAACTTTAGTATGCGACAGCATTCGCGTAGTTGAAGTCTAAGGAGTTAACAAAATTGACAAGTTTCTTAGCAGCTAACAAGACAGCAGCTGTGATGGCACGGCTGGCCAGCACCTGTTGGCATCTGGGATCTGGGCTTCGAGCCCATCTGTCATTACTTCTTTGCATATAAGAACCCATCTCTCCTTCCATCCGATGTATCTAGCTTCCTGTTTCTTCCTCGTCTTTAATATCTTATTATATTCGTCTGAACCTTTTGGCGCCTCGGTCCATAATTCTACGTGCCGTGACAGTAGCGAGAGACAAAACCTTACATTATAATAACTAGAAAAGGCAAATGTCATGGCATGGCTGGACAGGGCACCATAACACATCGGATGGAATGAGGCTCATGTCCTTATCGATAAGACCGTACGGAAAGGGAAGGCGGGAACGAGTGGCAGTTCTGACATATGTCCAGAACCGTGATGCCCTCGTTTGACAGCTTCTTTTTCCTCCTTACACTTAATATTACTTTGATTTGTGGCTTCTAGCCTTGCAGTTTATGTCTCGTAGGATCACGCTTTCACAGCAATGATACAAACCATACAAATCAGCAGAGCCAACATTTTAGGTAGCAATTCCGTAAGGAAAAGAATACGCATAAAAAAAGTTTCCCAGTATACAACTATTGAAATGGAGCAAAACAACACTCAGAACCAGAATAGGGCAGCCCATCACCAAACAACTTATGGTGAGGAGCAGATCTATTGGTCAAGATAGTTTTGTCAGGACTCCAATGGAGGAACGAAGATGATGTTTACTAGACAGCAGCCATTCAACCACCAGGGAGAGGGGAAGCGAAGCTTCGCCCTCTAAGTTAGTTTTCCTCACAGTGAGGAGCAGATCTGCTGGTCAGTTCACAAGGCAAAGGAATTCACAAGGGGAACTTAACGATTTCTTTCTGGGGCGAAGCTCAAGTGTATTCCAGTTAAAAGAGAATAACTGGTCTCAGTTCCCTGCCCTTCCTCTCTCTCACGAGGAAGAAGTGCCTTCCTTTTATCCTCCGAATGTCCTTGTCCTGGCCATCTTCATCGGAACCCCGAGAGAAGTCCGGCCGAACTGCTCCTGTCTAATTGGACCACCCTGCTTCTAATAAGGGCCGGACTCGAACGTTCCGAGGGCCGCAGTCAAAGCCCAGAAGCTACACATGTTGCACGACAAGCTCAAGACAGAACTAGAATTCGTGCGACAAAAGATGAGCCAGTATTTCAACAAGAAAAGGCTCGAGGGACCTCGCTTTAAGGAAGGGGATAAAGTGCTTTTGTCCACCAGAAACCTGAGAACAAAGCGACCCAGCAAGAAACTCGACGACCGACGGGTGGGACCTTTCAAAATCAAGAAGAAGATCTCAGATGTGGTATACCAGTTGGACATTCCTGACACTATGAAACTAAGATCACACTCATTCTACGTCTCGCTACTAGAACCAGCACCTAAGAATGCACGACTCAACACGCAAGTCAGTATCGAGGACGAAGAAGAAGAATGGGATGTGGAAGAAATCTTGGATTCAAAGATAGAAGAAGGGGAATTGGAATACCTCATCAAAGTGGGAAAGATTCGGACCCGAAAACAACACGTGGGAACCCGTCAAGAATTTGAGTTACCCTGAGAAGTTGGAGGAATTCCACCGGAGGAACCCGGACCGGCCAGGGGTGAAGGACTACCCAGCCAGGCAGAAGGGTAGGCCGATGCGTTTAAGGAAGACCAATCCACCGCGGGTGCGACAGCAGAAGAGGTAGACGCCCCCGCCGGCTGCTCTTCGGGTAATGGTTCGGGCTCCCTCCCAGCCGCCCTGTCCTCCTCATCCCAAGACTCCAGTTCCGCCAGGGCCGCCAGCGATATCTCCCGGCCCTCCATGACCAACCGCTCTTTCTCCTGTTTCAAACGCGCCAGCTGAAGCTTGCGCTCGTCAAGACGGAGAGACTCCTCATCAACCTCCCGGGACAGTTTCTCGACATCCTGAGCCACGCGCTGATACTCCGCAACAATACGAGCGACTGACTAAGTCAGCAACGAACAACCATCGACCGCAGGGAAAACTCACGCTCGGCATCATAATCAACGTCCTCGCAAGGACGAGCGCAGCGAACGCATTCACCGCACTTCGCCTCCCCAGCAAGCTTCTTGCAAACGAGTTTGCGATCGGTGCAGCGCTGACAAGGCATCACTACGGAACCAAAAAAGTTCGATGGAGGTTAGCAAGGCCCGCCGCCGGACAGACGGCGTGGTCGAACGCTTAACAACACGGTCGCGCATGGTGGTGGGAGGCAAGGAAGAAAGAGGAGAATGGCTTACTGTATCTAGAACAACAAAGGGCGCAATCAGGAAGAATCAGAAGGAACGAGTGCTTCAGGAAAAACCAACTAGCCATCGAGGACGTCGGCTGAGGAGGGGAAGCATCGTGTTACGAACTTAAGCGACGCATAAGTTGACCAGGCCGTCGGGACGCGACAGCCCCGTTCGTTGGTTGGATGGTGCAACCCCAGACGGGGATTGGATGGAAGGGCGCTCACTGAGGAGCAGTGCTCACAGTGAGCCACTGCTCACGGCGAGCCACCAGCATCAGTGAGCCCACACCACGAACAAGCGACACACTATGGGGTTCACGCCCGCGTGGACATCCGGAGACAGATATCTCGCAGAAGGGCGAGGAGGTATAAAGGGACGACTGGAGAATTCAGATTGTCAGATAGTTCGACAGTAGTCAATTGATCATTATCACCGAGACCAGTATCACGATCATACTTGTTGTGAACCTTTTGGCTTCACCGAACGACTCTGATAGTTACTATCTTCAGCTATCTCATTTAGGCAGATCAGACTGCCGTTCGTCACAGCCAGACATCTTCTTACACTTCTAGCCCACCCTGATGTTGGGCGTGAGCCTACCCTGGTCCGAGGGTTGCACAGCCTAGCCTTTTTTAGCTGTTGTGTTCCCAGTGCCCTGGTTGGCGCGTGTACTCGCTTAAGTTCGTAACAGTGGGGAGCTTCCCCTTCTAGTTAGATACTGTTACTCTATCCATTATATAGTCACTTTATCCGCCCCGTGAAAAAGGGGTGTGTGGTGACTGCAAAGAAAATTTACCAATTGAAAAGAGCCGGAGCATCATTCAACTGACCCTGCAATTTCAAGGCAGCGGTCCTTTCAACGCATAGCTCCCCTGAAAGGACAGCCTTATCTGGTGGTCTCGATGAAAGATGCCTGTCTCATCGGCATTTTGAATAAGCCATTGACACTCACCAGATCGTATAGCAAACATTTTAATGACGAATGAAGACGAAAAACGAAGTAGTAACATGTTAGCCCGACCACGGACCCTAACGCCGATCCCAAGACCCAAGAATCTATACCCCATAATATCCTTTCAAACCCATTTATGCACCATCCCAAAATCCTCATGCCAGCCGTTCTGTTGTCTTGTTCCAGAACTATCAGTTCGATCGCTGATACCACCATCACAATCATCAAGACTGCACTGTTACCCACATCCATCAACCCAAACAATTCGTAGCATCACGCATCTGACCTTCATCCCGTCATCTTTCTACTTGTATCAACCCCTTCCATATCCGGACAACCCTCAACTACCCCTGCTTCTCCATCGCCATCACTTTCTCCTCCCCTCCCTCTACATCTTCCATCCCCACTCTCGGCACCTCATAATCCCTGAACCCACCAGTCCTCCCTCCCCTCTCCATCAAGAACCCCAACCTTCCTCCCTCCTTCCCCTCCGGCCCCAGCAACAAACTTGGAACCTCGGTGTTATTAACCACCTCCTCAAATACCCACTTCTTCCCCGCCTCTTGCTCATGAAGATTGGACCAGAGGTCTTTTCCCTCTCGCACGTATCGCACTATCCTGTCTCTTTCCATGTCATTGTTACCGAGAGAGCCGGCGCCGAGTCGATGGCGATGATTTATCCCGTGTACCTCGTCGTTCTTAAGGAGGAATTCTGATAAGGTGGGGAAGCAAAATTGGCAAGTCCAACTTGCGTTTCGCAAAGTTTCTCTTCCCTCCCATCTGGCCAACCAGTTCTCAGCCCAATTTCCCTTTCCCATCCACCCTGCCCACCACCTTCCACCCCCAACCCCAACAACAACACCAGAACTAGAACCATACCTCAACCCCCCTTTTCCTCCCATCTTCACTGTCCTCCCTTTTACCCCCTTATAAACCGTAGCCTGCGGATGTCCCCACTCCACTTCCTTCGACTCTCGATCCACATACCCCGGGCCATACTCATGAGTGCGAGAAAACCAAGACGGTCGGCGGACGAATTGGAAGGAGTAGTAGTGCATTTTGGAGGAGAGGGTCAGGCGCTCCGGGAAGAGGCACTCCCTTAAGAGGCCGAGGGTTTGTGGGCGGGGGATCTCGGGGGCGAGGGAGAGGAGGAGGATGTCGTTTGTTTGGGGACGGCGGGGGGATTTTGAAGTGGTGTTTTGGGAAAGTGCGAGGGAAGGGGGGTAGCTTGATCGAAGGTCGGAGTTGGGGTTGGGGTTGGTGGGAGAATCGGTTTCGGTTTCGGCTTCGAGGGAAGGGAAGACTTGGTCGAACATGGCGTTTAGGTGGAAGTCTTCCCATGGTGATACTGATCCGGATCCATACGCTCTCGCCGTAGGCGGAAGGTTGAGATCATCGGGATATTGAACTTCGTGGTAGATAATCTTGGATTTATAGGCGTCAAACCTCGAGGCTGTTTCGTCCAGGGCACGTTTAAGCAGCAAAGGCTTGTTTCGCCCCATGAGGGTCTTGGCACTCTCAACGAGAACATAGTAGTCGACTGCGTCCCAGGTGGTGTTGAGGCGGACTTCGAGCAGGTCGAGTTCGCTGGTGACGAGGACTAGATCGTAGAGCTTGCGGGGAGGGTCCGAGGGTTGGCGGGGTTGGTAGGGTTTCCACCCGTACGGGCGGCAGATGTCGTGCCGGTTGACAGAGCTACCCCTGATTGCTTCATCGTTGTAGCTGATTTCGTTTTTGTCGAGTTGAAGGTTGAAAGGGGAGAAGAGGTAGATGAAGGCCCATATGCTGAGGAGGACGGCGATGGATCGGGCGCATTTGCCGGGGTTGGTGACGGGTTGGAGGAGCATAGTGGGTTTGGCATAGTTCGGTGGTGGTATGGAAACGGATGTGAAGAAAGGAACCAGGAGACAGTTTCCTTACCAGGCTTTGGTTGAGGTGAAGTGAGAATTGAGATGGAGAGGTTTGAAAGAAGGAAGCATTAACGAACGGATAGAGAAGAAAAGAGCACAGACGAGAGTGACGTCGAAGTTCCATACTTAGAAGCTTTACACCCTGACGATCTCCAACTGAGGGTCTGACCCCAAGCAACGGGTATCCTCCCCCACACATGGATTATACCTTGATGGTTGCCCGGTTCCTGGCGGCCGCTTTCAATATGCACCAGCAGCTGAAAGGGTACCATTCCCTGGTTGGTCGCCCTGCAACCCAGGACCCTTGCCGACAAGGACGCATATCATGAAATCGAGACCCAGAGAAGGTGCAGCACCCGTTCCACCGAAGGACATCAAAACTTTCTGATAACGGGCGTTGTGATTCCATAAAGCTTCATCTCGGCAAAGACGCCTTTGTGGATTTTGTTGGGCACTCAATACTATTCTTACCATTCTATTCCTCTCAAAAGGGTGCATCTGATGACTTGTCACCTGAAAGTTTGAAATGCAGATCGATGTGTTATTGTGGGGAGATTGGCAAAGACCAAAGCCTTTCAGGGGCCCAAGCCGCCCAAAGCTTGGTTGAAGCTTGGTTCCGGCAGCCAAGTCGCTGTCTTCCCCTGGCCGATCTGTTTCAAACCTCGTATAAAACCGTAGCGAAGCCGGCGGGAGGTGGTGACCGGTCTCCCGTCCCGGCGGCCGCGCATGCATGTGGATTCAATTTGGGGGTCGGGGTAGAACGGGCTCAACGGGATTACGCGGCTGCAATTTCGGATCGGTAGTGGCATCCTTGCCTTTTATTGGATGCCGACACGACCGGCGTGGCTGTTCAGGTCGGGGTCGTATGTTTGTATTGAAACGTAAAAAGCCATATTTGGAAAGCCGGCGTCTGTGTGTTTGAGGAAGGTTCGGGGCCATTGTCGGGGTCTTCAGGGGAATTTTAGGTAATCAGCTCGCCCCTACACAACCCTGGACACCGCCCATACATAACCCTGACCAGAAGCACAAAAGAACACCCTTGGCCAATTTTAAGAAAGCATGTTGTTGTGCAAAGAATTGTGATACCAGGTTGCCGGGATAATCACCTACAAACGAAGAACAGCCTTCAACGTTTTGCATCTCCGTCCGTCATTACTTCCTCCGGCCTCGGCTCCGGCTTAGCTACAATAAGCCGGCACAGCAAGCCCCACTATTAGCCGCTAGCAGTGCCGAGGCCGGTCCATCCGCGGCGGGGGTCCGTCACATTATCTGTCATCGATAACCCCGCGTAACGGACACGGCGCATTCTCACTCATCACTCATCACCACAACCTCCGACTCATCTCCAACTCATCTCACTTAATATCTCGCAAGAGCACAAACAAACTTACTTGCCAGTCGTCATACCATTCAAAATAACCGCCAAAATGCCAAAAAAACCGGGGGCCCCCCGCCCCCCCCCCCCCCCCCCCTCTTCCCCTTTTCCCCATCACCTCTCACTAACCCCCCCTCCCGAAAAAAACAGAGGTGACAACCTACACCCCCAACGACCCCCTCTCCAAAAACGGCACAACCCTCACCATCACCCTCCCCTCCACCTCCTCCTTGCTCTCCGACTGCCACCTAGGCGACTCCATCGCCGTCAACGGCGTCTGCCTCACCGTAACCACCTTCACCCTCGTCCCCTCGGCCTCCTTCACAGTCGGCATCGCTCCCGAAACCCTCCGGCTCACCAACCTCGGCTCTTTGCGCCCCGGGTCGCGCGTGAACCTCGAAAGGGCCGTGCGCGCCGACACCCGCATGGGCGGCCATTTCGTGCAAGGGCATGTCGACACCGTTGCCGAAATCATCAAGATTACGCCCGACGGGGAGGCTCTGACGTTTCGATTCAGGCCGAAGAATAGGGAGGTGTTACGGTATGTAGTCTACAAGGGGTTTATTGCGCTGGACGGGACGAGTTTGACGGTTACGGCTGTTGATGATGGGTCCGAGGAAGAGGGCGGGGGGTGGTGGGAGGTTATGCTCATTGCGTATACGCAGGAGAGGGTGGTGGTGGCGGGGAAGAAGGTGGGTGAGACGGTGAACGTGGAGGTGGATATGACGGCTAAGTATGTGGAGAAGAGTTTGAGGGGGTATTTGGAGGGGTTGTTGGGGTCTGCTGAAGAACAGGAGGAGGGAGAGGAGGGCGCGAGGAAGGGGAGGGGGTTGTTGGAGAAGATTGTGGAGGGGATTGTTAAGCAGGGGTTTTCTTGAGGAGGTGGTGAGAGTGAGGGTGGATACGTGTTGGTTTGAATGAGGTTATCGCGGTTTCAATAAGGAAGAAAAATTAAGATGAGTATGATACCATTCGTGACATGTACTAAGCTCGTGTCCAGGACTTTGATATACAAGACATCTACTCCAACAAGGCTCCTTGGCCTCTTCTATCCCTGACGAGTATTACAAGAAACCCCAAACCTCAGCAATCTTCTCACTCAATCCCTTATCAACACTCCTCCGATCAATAAGGTGCGAAAGCATACTCGCCACCAAAGCCCTCTGCTTCTTTTTCCCGTTCTCATCCGCCCCGCAATCCTCAAACGCCTTGACTAACTGATACGGCGTCTTCCACACTTTCTGGATCTCAATCGCCTTCTCTCCCGACAGCCTCCTGATACACATCAACATCTTGAGGTACACATCCCTCAGCGTCATCATCTCCGACTTGGAAACCAGCGATGCAAACGCCGGGTAGCTGATATAGTAACCCTTGGACGGCTCTTTCTCCCGCAGATGCTTCGCCAGCGGCAAGTAATTCTTGGCCGTCAACACATTGGTCGGAATGACAAACAACGGCTTGCTCTCGTATATCTCCTTCAGCATATACGTTACCGCCGCCAAGTACTTGATCGACTCTGCAATCGTGTCCGTCTTCTTCAGAAAGTAGCCGTTGACGACCTGAATCGACGCCATGGCCGTGTCCATCGCGTCCTGGTACTTTTGTCGGCTGTCCAAGTCGATGTTGAAGTTCTCGATAATATAGACGACGTTCTTCATGCCCGACCGCTTCAGCCGGTACTTCTGCTCACGGAAGCGACCGTCCTTGATACTCCCAATAAGGTCATCAAGGCGCTTGCGCTCCACGATGTAATCCAGGACTACCTCGTCACCTTCCGCGCCTAGCCTGTTAAGCCAGCCCGGTTGCTTGCACTTGGCTATCCATAGGACGTCGCCGAGCTCGAGACTCCGCATGATGGGCCGAACCCCGAGCTTGGAGAGTTCTTCCTGTATGTGGTCCCGGTTGTTCTTGCCTTGGACTTCGCGGGTGTCGAGGACTAGTTCGACCGTGAAGGAGCCGGGGGCTAGTCGGATGGGTGTAAAATGGGGGAGGCTGGACTCGTCCGGTACGGAATCGCCGTCTGCTACTAGGTCGATGTACTCGTGGTTTGTCATCTCTCGGATAATTGGTTTCCGGTCCTCTTCATCGTAATTGCAGTCTTCGTCGTCACTATCGAGGAGGACAGTATGCTTTGAGGTTACCGTACGAGGTCTTGGTTGTGGAGGTGTTTCCTGTGCTGTGGTAGTTGAAACCAAAGGCTTCAAATCAAGAGGCGTGTATCGACTTTCCCTCTTGACTTCGCTGGCGACTCGAGTGGTGCTGGCAGTCCCACCGCTACTGCGGTTGGCGTTCGAATTATCGCTGCCACTAGCCATGGAAGTCCCAGACGTAGTTCCGTTTCCACCTCCTCGATCTTGATTAAGTGCTTCCTTCATCCGCTTGACCACCTCCCAACCCTCATCCGTCAAAGAGTATTTTTTGACAGGTCGGCCACGTATATAAACAAGTTCTTTGTGGTCGAGCGTCTTCATGGAGTCCCAAGCCGTGTGGTGCTTATTTGCCATCGAAGGTACCGTGAAAGAAGTTTTGGAGAGGGGTTGGGCTTTGGCAATGAGCTCGTTCTTCTCCATGTACCCCGATGGTCCCGGATCTGAGAGAGCCATCAGCAGAGCATATGCGCCGCTGTTGAGCTGAGGGACATAAGCTTTGGCTTTCCTGGCTCTCTTGGGCGCCCGTGATGGTTCTTCATCTTGCTCGCCACCCTCTTGCGCCAGTTGTGCCTCCAACTCCGAAATTCGCTTCCTTTTCGGATGTCTCGGCATGGGGAGCCCATTTTCCTCGCAGTGATGCTTGAGTTTGTCGGTTAGTCTTTGAGTTAGTTTGTCGCCAAAGCCCACGAGCACCTTAAGCTCCGATGGGTGCTGAAATGTTTTAGGACATGCTTTGAGTGACTTGTATGCCTTCTTGTAGACAAGAACGCCTTTGGTGTTGTGTTCACGAGCGGTATCCCACCACTCCTTGACCCAGCCGAGAAACAGTGGGTTGGCGCAATTTTCGTCAGCCATGATGAAAACCAAAGAATGAAAGAAAACTAGCACACGATGCCCCAGAAATCAACGTCTCCAAAGCAAAACTGTAAAAAAAAGACCAAACCCCAAGAAACCAAGAACAAAGAGCAATAATGTTCTAGCGGGATGAAGCAAGATGATGACGTGAGGATGGACGACGGTAGGAATGTGCGAGAAATGCGGGATTCCAAAAAGGCGCCAAAAGAAGAGGTAAGCAGCTTGAGCAAGCCATCATCGGCCCCCGGGTTCAGGCTGTCGTGTGTTGAAGGTTGCTGGTGAGACGCGTCTCTGCGATCGACGGGCGCGTCTGTCGGGGCGTGTAAATTGATTTCGGGAAAGAGAGAGAGTCGACCGAGCAACGACGGCAAACGGTGGACCATTCAGGCAGGGTACGCTAACATGCACTAACAATTTAGGATGCTGGGGTACGTTAGCAAGGGCATGACGTACAAGTGGGGACTCGGAGTGATTAGGTTTGCACTAGCGGCTCCCACTATTTCCCCATCCGTCACCTTGCAGCCCCTCATCAGCTCACCTTAACAGTGCCCCAAGACCGCAGAAAGCTCCAAAGAGCTCGCATGTTGAGTTCTTCAGGCTGGGGCGTCCAAGACACCCGACCCGTTCGTTCTTTTGTTAGCAGCCAGTCCCACTTTGAAGTCCCTTTTGTCTTCACACGAGGCTGCATATTTTCATGGTCATTCTTTGTTTTCCAACATCGGGCAACTCAGCTCACGTTGGAAGCCTTTGGAACTGGGCAAACTCAACACTCAACGAACACAATTGTTGCGGTCACCTAGCTGCGGTGAAGAAGCCAGAACAGCTCAGTGAAACTGTGGAACCTGCCAGAGTGCAACACATCAAAACGGTAAGAATGGAAAGAATGGAGAGAGGATGAAACCAGCTCATGCGTTTGTTGTTGCTGCACTTTAGATGTGGATTGTGGATTCGTTCATGTTGCCAGCCGGCAAAATCCAAGTAAGACAATCCAATCGATCTCCATCGTGCACCCCATTGGCATTCCACATCCCCATCGTATCTGCAATAAGACCTAACTTAACTTGACGGGCTAACTATGTAACCCCTTTCTGTTTCCTTCCACATACCACATCTGGCCGGCTTCCTCAGCCTCCCACCGCCCTTCGTATCCCACCCCGCTACTTGTATATCATTGCTGACTCTTGCAAAGCTATAACCCCCTCCTTCTCCCCTTCTGCTCTTCTCCTCTTAATCTAACTCCGAACCGCAGTACCAGCTGAGCAGAAACAGACAACTACCCCTCCTCCCCATCCGAATTCCCTCCCATGGCGCAACACGACGAACGCATCCTGGCTGCTTCCCAGAAGCATGCCATTGTTCCTTTGGAGAAGGGGCAGCTTTACAAGTACGGCACTGCGGGGTTCCGCATGAAGGCTGATCTGCTCGAGGGCGTCACCTTCCGCGTCGGATTGCTGGCGTCTCTGCGCAGCCGCAAGCTCAATTCCCAGACCATCGGTGTTATGATCACCGCTAGTCACAACCCCGCCATCGACAATGGTGTCAAGATCGTCGACCCCATGGGCGAGATGCTCGAGCAGGACTGGGAGCGCCTCGCGACCAACCTCGTCAATGCTCCTAGCCCCGAAGCCCTTGTCCAATACTACAACCAGATTGCGACCGAGCTGAAGATCGACCTGAGTGCCCCCGCGAAGGTGATCTATGGACGCGATACGAGACCGTCCGGTCACACTCTTGTCACCGCCCTTGCCGCCGCCTTGGACGCTACCGAAACCGAGCATGTCGACTACAAGATCTTGACTACCCCTCAGCTGCACTACTTGGTCCGCGCTACCAATACCGAAGGCACCCCCACCTCCTACGGCGAAGTCAGCGAAGTCGGATACTACAAGAAGATGGCCGATGCCTTCGTTCGCGCCTTAAAGGGCAGGAGAATCAACGGCCCCTTGGTCGTCGATTGTGCCAACGGTGTCGGAGGTCCCAAGCTCGCCGAGTTCCTTAAGCATATTCCCAAGGACAAGGTCAACTGGGAGGTCAAGATCGTCAATGACGATGTTCTGCGTCCTGAGGTCCTCAACCTCGAAGTAAGTAGCTCAAGTCTGTATTCTGTTATGGTGATCTTTGATCCTAACTTCTGTTTCCTTCTCCTAGTCCGGTGCCGATTTCGTCAAGACCAAGCAACGCGCTCCCCCCAAGCCCGCGCCCCAGCCCGGCGTAAGGACTTGCTCTCTCGATGGCGATGCCGACCGCTTGATCTACTACTGGATCGATCCCGATACCGGCTTCTTCATGCTCGACGGTGACCGCATCTCCTCTCTTGCTGCCTCCTTCATCGGTGACCTTGTCGAGAGCGCCGGTCTGAAGGATGAGCTCCGCATTGGCGTTGTCCAGACCGCCTATGCCAACGGCGCTAGCACCAACTACATCCGCTCCCACCTTAAGCTGCCCGTCATGTGCACTCCCACTGGCGTAAAGCACCTCCACCACGTCGCCCAGAGCTTTGATATCGGTGTCTACTTCGAGGCCAACGGCCACGGCACCGTTCTGTTCTCTCCCGACGCTCTGAGAGCCTTCAAGACCACCGAGCCGCAATCCCCCGCCCAGCAAGATGCTCTCACCACCCTCGCCGCGCTCAGCGACCTGATCAACCAGACCGTCGGTGACGCCATCTCCGACATGCTCCTCGTTGAGGTCATCCTGGCGCACAAAAACTGGTCCCTCCGTGACTGGGCCATGACCTACAACGATCTTCCCAACAGGCTCGTCCGCGTTGTCGTCGGCAACAAGGATCTCTTCCAGACTACTGATGCCGAGCGTCGCCTGTCCCATCCCGAAGGTGCCCAGGAGCAGATCGACGCCGCCGTCAAGAAGTACAAGGATGCCCGTGCCTTTGCCCGCGCCAGTGGTACCGAGAACGCCTGCCGCGTGTACGCCGAGGCGGCCACCAACAGTGAGGCCACGGAGCTCGCCAAGCAGGTTGCGCAGATTATTGAGCGATTCGGCGGAAACAGCCAGTAGAGCGGGTATGGTTTTAGTACGAACCCAGATAGTGATTTTGCGGAATATCATATACGGCGTTTGTGGGTACCCTGGAGCGGGCAAGATATTGATTCATTTCTTAAAAGGCGAGAGCAAGGCGAAAATGGCGGACGTGTTGAGACAGCCAAGGAGTGGCACGAGCGGCGGCAGATGGAAAAACGCGAGGAGTGGCGGGAGAGGCGCGAGTGTCGGGAGCGGCGGCGGACGATTCCCGGGCAGACGCCTTATAACGACTCTCATTTCCATCCTCATCCTGATGTGCCGTTCGCTACTCCGTCGTCATCTTTGACTAGATCTTTTTCTCAGCATAATGATACTTCATCTAGTACTGACAGTCGCGGCAATCAAGATTTTGATCGCAGGTATGATCCTAACCGTCCCAGTCACTCCTGGTTGTCTGAGAGAATATCCGACCACATTGATGGAGATAGTCATGGTCATGAAGTCCCTCACAGATACCCAACATTGCGCACCAGAACCCGTCGAAGCGCGACTGTCCCAACCGAGGGAACTAGTTCTCTCTGGCGTCCGCGCCCTCGCGAAGGCCTGGGCGTTGTCGCCGAGGATTCCCCTCGGGAACCAGCGTTCAAACGGGGTAAGAACCACAGCTACTTCGACGACGACGACAACCACACTTACGTCGACTATGGCCAAGACCAACCGGAACCGACCCTACCTACATCGGAGACCAAGACAAAGACGAAGAAGACGGATTAGGACTCCTCTTCATCGACCGCCTGCTCTCAGTCATCCACCGATTCAATCCTCAAGTCAAGCGACGATGAAGGCGCAGGATGCCTCAAGCCACCCACCGAAACAACAACAGAGCAGCGGCCGATTTTGGCACCGGTCAATGCCGGTCCAGAGGAGACTTTCCCTAACACTCCTCCCGAGGATGTCATTCCCGAGCGGGAACCTGAGTGGGATGGTATGGCGAGGTCGGAGCCGCCCTTCCAGCCTATGTTTATGGGCAAGCATTTTGATCCGAGGGATCCTTATAGGTATGGACGGGGACCGGGACGTCGTTAGGCGCTGTGAGTCGTCTATCTCCGCAGCCTCGGTCCCAGTCCTTTTTTTTCTTTAGGATCTGGCAGGTTTAGCGGTCTATATTTCTTTGCTTTACGATATGACTCTTGTGGTTGGTTGATTGATTGATTGATTGATTGGTTGGTTTCATGCCACTGGACTGGTTTGGGAAACAAAAAAGCGAAAATTGGTGTTGATAGCGTGGCGTGCATGGATATAGAGGATCTCAGGCGGATCTTTTGGCCGGTGGAATACTGGTTTGTTAACATGAAAAGCACGACCGGATGATTTCAATTTCGAATCAAAAGTTCAGCGACTAATAGGATCTTTTTCGGTCATCGTCTCTAGGTATACTCACTTTGCTCTAAAAAAAAAAAAAAAAAAAAAAAAAAAAAAAAAAAAAAAAAAAAAAAAAAAAAAAAAAAAAAAAAAAAAAAAAAAAAAAAAAAAAAAAAAAAGGGGGGGGTGGAAGAAGAAGAGGTTGTTCTCAATAGGAAAGCAGGAAAGCAAAAGAAGGGCAGAGCAGCGAAGGAGCGTAAATAAAGAACATGGACATAAGAACTCCGTAGTTCCTAACAAACAAACCTGTAAACAGATAATGTAGAACTCCGTAGTTCCTAACAAACAAACCTGTAAACAGATAATGTAGAACGTACGTGCACCAGATAGTCAATCACACATCTCCTCGATGCACACAGCTCCTCTTGATTGTTTATCTCCTGTCCTCTAGAGAATTGTGAATTCTGTTGTCTTTGCCGGATGGAATTTGACGTCGAAATAAATTGCTGAGCTTGTTGGTAGGAAAGTCCGACTGAACAAAGCAAGAGGGACGCCAAAATAAACTCGGTAAGCTTGTTGGTAGTAAGCGCCGGTAGAAGAACAGAAGTTGACGTCTATGTTGCTACATATGCCGATGAGGGACTAACAGGATTGGGTGAAATGCACACCAAAGGTACCTAGATATTGAGATAACCTCTCAAATGAATTCTGCTTCTTATCCTTTTGTTCATCCCTCGTCGCCGCCACTTCTTCAACTTCACCAACTACCTACAAAGCCATTCTTTCTTCATTCACTCGGCTTTTACCACCAACAAACTCTACTAACAAGCTCAACAAGCTCAAAAAGTTTATTTCGACGTCCGTCATGCTCTGTTCAGTCGGCGCTTCCTACCAACAAACCCAACAAGTTCATTGCGACGTCCGTCATGCTCTGTTCAGACGGCGCTTCCTACCAACAAACTCAACAAGTTTATTGCGACGTCGGCTAGACAATTTATCAACGTTGCTGTAGCTTACTTCAACATCATCAACTGCGGATGTTTGATCCAACGTCGTTTTATCCCTTTGTTCATCCCTTGCCGCCGTCACTTCTTTAACTTCATAACAAACCCATTCTGTGTTTTGTCGGCGCCTACTACCAACAAGCTCTACCAACAAGCTCAGCAAGTTTATTTCGACGTACGTTCATTCTTTGTTCAGCCGGCGTTTACTACCAACAAGCTCAACAAGGTCATCTCAACATCGGTCATACCACGTTGCGGTAGTTTATCTCAACATCAAGTGCGGACGTTTAATCCAACGTCGTCTGAATATTTTTTCTTGGGCATTACACCAACTGTTTAAGCTCATCATCTTAAGGTATCTTCTCATGTTCGATCATAAAACAATCCATTGATTTTTATCTTCCGGATGCTTTTGCAATCACGCACCCAACCCCGCCGGCCTAACGTATCGCGTTGTAGTATCGTACTTCAGTTAAGCATTGACTCATGTTTTCTCTGTGTATTACAGAGTGAGAGAGTTCCCTTATTTGTATGTCTCTTCTTTCTTCCGCGCGCGCTTCCTTTCCGCTGCTGGATATCTAAGAAAACCCCTGGTCCCGCTAGAGAGTTCGTAAAAAGCAAAATATCCGATATGAAAACACAAAACCCAGGTTAAAAAGCAACCCCTTCTCTTTTAAGACGCCGTGCGATTCCCAATACCCCCAAAAGTTTCGTGAATACTGTGAGCTCAACCACATCTCTCCGACATTCTCATGGACAAGGGGCGGCTTCTCAGCTCGCGTCGTCCATTTGACTCGTCGAATTGACACTTTTGTCTAGCAGATCCTCAATCAAATGATCCACTAGCACATCTTGTACAAGCACCTGCCCTCAGCCTGCCTCGTGGGGTCTTGGTTCTCGAACTTGTAGTCGATGGTGATATCGAGATCGCGCTTGTTCTTCTGGTTGGGGCGGTTGTGGAGCGAGCACTGAACCTTCTCACCCTGCTGGACGGTTAGGACGTCCTTGAGGTAGAAGACGGTCTGCTTCCAGTGAGTGTACTGGGTGTGGGGGCCGGTCGAGAAGCGGATGGGCTTGTGGCAGGCGGTGAAGTCAATGTCGAACCAGGCGACAAGGGCGTGGATGAAGTCATCGCGCCTGGCGACGAGCTCGAAGTTGGACTTGAAAGCCAGATCGGCAGTGGTGCAAGTGTAAAGGTCGAGAGTCAAGATGTTGACGGGGTCAGTGACGACAGTCTTGATGTCAACAGTATCGACAAGGGGCTCGGAGAGAGCAGTCTCCTTGAGGGGGCTGTAATCAAATCCGTAGACGTTATCCCAGACTGGTAAACCGGTGTCAGTAGGAGATTCTTCACAAAATTAAAAGCTAAAAAGGCAGGGGCAGGGAACATACAGCCGATCTTCTCATCCTTGTAGTCACCGTCCTCGATACCAGCAATGAAGATGGTAGCCTTGTCGGGGAAGATAAGACCGCCGGGAGCTAGGTAACGGTCACGGGCGTAGAGGACAGTGTCCAACATGGACTCGTAGAGGAGGAAGTAGCCCATCCACTCAGAGATGATGATATCAACCTTGGGAAAGGGAAGCTCGATCTCCTCCATCTTGCCCTGGATCAGGGTAATCTTGTCGGAGAGGCCGTTGACCTTGACGATCTCGCGGGCCTTGAAGATAATGGTGGACATGTCAACACCGATAACGTGCTTGGCGCCGGCCTTAGCGGCAAACCTGTGAAAAGAGAAAACGGTTAGCAGGCAGTTTCACCATTTTTGGATTGCAGTGTTTGGCGCATTCCAGGAGTGCCAGAGCTGCAGGTCTGCGTGGCGCAGGAGATGGGGACGTACATGGAGAGGATACCAGTACCGCAGCCGACATCGAGAACGATCTTGTCCTTAAAGAGGTGCTTGTTCTGGACGATAGAGTGCATGTACGACTTAGTTCTAACCTCGTCCTTCAACATCTCCTCGTGGATGCCTTTGTTGCGCAACAAATCCAGGTTAGCAACAGCAAGACTATGAATGGCCACGAGGCCAACTAGGAAGCGCGCAGTCCGTGGACCTCGCGATGAGCGGATGCTGGTGTCTCACCATGGTGGTTGTAGCTGGAGGACGCAGTAATGTTAGCTTTTGTCTGTCTCTGCCATATGATACCAATGAGAAGAGACTAGATGGTGAGGTTCGTACCTGTTGAAGTAGTGCTGCTCAGCGTGATCCATGCTCTTGAGCTTCTGCTCGGCAACCTCAATGTCCATCTGATCGTTGGCCGCCATCTTGACTGTTGTTGTTGATGCTGTTTGTGTTGGGAAAACAGACTAGAAGTGAAGGTGAATTGGTGTATAAACCAAAAAGAAGAATCAAAGAAGAGGAAGGTGCAAAGCTGGAAAATTTGCAATGCAGCTCAGCGATGGAGATAAAAAGTGGGAAAGGAGGATGGAGAGGCAGGTTGAAGGGGAGCCTGATGCTTGTGAAGTTTTCTTCGTCTGCCGCAATGGCAATTGCTTGTGCAGTGTGGACGCCCCAGACGGGTCCAGCATGGCCTTGCCTTGCCTCAACTTTTTGCCTGGCCGAAGAAATTGGGTTGCCAAGATCCACACCCCACTTCTTGTGCTGGGCTTCAGTTCCTGGGTGGTGGGGTCCTTTCCCGCCTGCCCGCAACAAAGTGCGAGTCGTCACAGACTTCACACGCACAGGGCTGTCTGAGACAGGCACTGACAGGCACAGGCATGCCTGGCACGACAGCGCGCCCGAACATGGGGCTGCATCCGCTTTATCGCATTATCCCATCTCATGCCCCGCGACGCCATCCAATCTTCAGGCTTGTCCACTTTTGATCTAGCGTGTCTAGCTCTATCTTGGCAGTCTGGCCGCTGATGGGCCTTTTGGACCCTTTTTGGAGCACCCCACTGGCCCCCTGGTGCTTGCCACTTTGGCGCTAGGCCGTGCTCCCATGTCGGCGTCGAGAACCGTTGACATGAGGTGCAACCACATCGCTTGAATATCAAGAGGCATCAGTGTTATTGAGTGTAGTAGTAGGTTTTGGAAGTCGGTTCACTTTCGGGGATGATATAGTATGTTACAGAATTCTTATCTCCCCTTCGATGTCCTCTAGATCACATAAACCTTCCTCAATCTTCTTTCTGCGTGTACAGGGACAGAATGTGCTTCAGAAAGCCTCCGTGCCCTCTTGAGTCAACATCCCCGCAAGGACAGGTCATTTTCTTCAACGAACCCTTAATATTTCCCCCAGGTATATATAGTAATACATTTATCTTGGTATTAGTCTCCCCATCCATCGCTTTTCTTGCTGCCATATCTGACTCCGGTTTCATGTATACATGGCCACTATCTATCCTCTAGTGTAACCCAACAAAACCAGGATAGATCAAGTAACTCCACATGTTGATAATCCTCGTCATGACATGCCCTCTTTCTCGTTACATTCCCGTGTATTAATGCTTCCGTCATTAGGCCAGGCCTGCCATCTGCATCAGGCGGGTGCCGACCTTCAGGTTGGCGTACTCGTAAGCCTTCGATTCCGGTGGGAAGGTGCCATTGGCGGCCCAGAGATCAATCAAAGGCTGCATTGGCTCAAGCTCGGCCGGCTTGAGCATATCGAGGGCAGTAGCCGTCAGCACAAAGTGGCTGAAACAGCTGTTGAGTTGCTTCTCCAAATTCAAATGATAGAAGGGCTCCGAAAAGTGGGCCCAGTAAAGGTGAGCGTAGACACGGAACATCTGGAGGAAGATGGTCTGGCAAATATTGAAAAACTCCTTAGGAAATCCGCTGCGCTTGCCGATCCAGTCGTCAGGACCCGTCAAAAGTGCCGTCGTGGTAATCTGAGGGTTGTGCGCAAACGAGACCCCCGACGCCTCGGTGGGGAAGATCTTGGTATCGTCAATCTTGCCCGAAATCCACCGCTGCATAAGAGTGATATACTCGTATGCTGGGAGCTCAATGGGCTCAAAGCGGCTGTTTAGCCACGTGTACGAGTGGTTCCTGTGCCGTTCCTGTCAGACGTATCCTTGAGGTGCTTCAACATGAGCATTAAGGGTTTCGTTCTTACGTTCCAGCGGACATCCTGGGGCAGGTTGTGGAGTTGCAAATCGACTTTCCATCCTCTTCCTTTTCGTATATAACTCTGACAAAGTTCCACAAGTTGCGATAATGCTCAACCACTAGATGATAATGTCAGCGGACACACGTGTAACCGTCACTGACAAGATGAATGGTGAAATACCTTGATGGGCAATCCACTCGCCCTGCTCCACCGTCTTGGGCCTAGCGCTAAGTGTCATGAAGTTGCCCTTGACAATGTGTTTCGCGGCAGTAGGGTTCAGCCACAGTGGTAGTGGCCTGGGGAGGTGATAAGCGTTGAGTGCCTCTTCACCAGTGCCCATCATACCGATCGACTGAGATAGTGAGGGTGAGGCAGGAAGTGGCGGCAGCTTGGATGACAGGTTGGCTGAGCTCTGGCTGGAGACCGAATGGTTGCTGGGTGAGGGCATATGATGGTGGACATCGTCGGTGGCGGGTGATTGAGGGGTTTTGTTTGACGTGGTTTTGTTTGCCGTGCCTCTCAGGCGGGCATTTCTGGTTGGGTCAGCATCCGTCGACAAATTTAAGACATGCTTTGTATTCAGAACCGGATATTGGAGGATGATGAAGGACAAAGAACGTTCAACCGTAACGGCAGCGTTGTCGTGACAGGACACTGAATGCTGGTATATGTACTGCCCGGCCGTTGTGTCTGGGTGACCCTGAAAAGACTATGCAACTCGAGGCGGCTCAAGACCAAAAGTGTCGCGCAAGGGATGACCGTCATACCCCATCACGGTAACATAATGACATATGATGGCTGACAATATGAGAAAGCAGAACCGAGACATATGGGTCCCGAGAAACCAGGACACGGATGAGCGATGACCATCCAATCGCAACCTCTCACAAGTAAAGCCCAACTGTGGAGAGAAACAGAAATGACGAACATGTGAGATGACAGAGAGACATAAAGAAGAACGGGTACCTACATTCCAGAAAAGAGGTTCGACATGATACCAGCTTACACGGGATCTGAACTTGGGTGCTGTAGTAGATAGGATGTGATGGTGGGTGATTGAAATAAGGAGTGATGAGATCTCGGACTGGAGTTGCGATGATGGGGCTCGACGGAGCAATAAAAGCCGGGCTTGTCGTCGTGTGTATCGTAGGTAAGGTATGCAACTCAAACGGTCAAGTCAATTGAACGATGAGGATGCTCTCGAATTAGCAGCAAATAGTACGCTAGCGTGGACTGCGTGGTAGTGATGAAGATGGGTCGCTGGACAAGAAAAATGACGGGCAGCTTGTCGCCAGGTGGAATTATTCTGCAGGGTCAATTATGGGAGAAGCAAAGTGGACTTGAAGCAAGGGAGCGGACAGGGCCTCATCCGGTCGGGGACGGGAGTTGAATATTTCAGTCGTGAGTCTCGATGATGTCCTTGTTGTGTAAATTGTAACGAAAAGGGGGAAGGAGGAAGCTGTGACGACTGGCCAGCGAATTGGAGGTTGAAACAGACCGCCACTGTCCACCCCATTTTGCAGCTGTCAGTATCGGCCGACCTATCGGCGTCATCCTCTGGTGGCCCCCAACGTGCCCCTGGAAGCCAAGAAATTGGTAGCGGGACCGGGTGCAACCACGTGCTATCGCTCGACTTTCGCGCCTGTTTCCCGGCCAAAGAGCTTTCTGCCCCACATCAGCTACAAGGGGTCAACGCGATCCAAACAAAATCCCCGCCCGACCGCGGACTACAACTTCACTCGATTCCAGGCAACCACTCACGGGGCAGTCTCTCCTGCCTCTCCATGGTCACAACTGCCGCTCGACACTACGCGGAGTTACGGAGCGACGTCAACACTACGGACGTACCTTCCATCTTGTGTAAACGACTGAATGTTTTCAGGTCCGAGTTCGGACGAGTCGGTTCCAGTTGGTTCCGTCAACCAATCCAGGCAACCGCAACCGCTTGCTCAGGTCGGACAAAGAAGAGGAATGGAAACCTGAAGCGATGATATGATCAACTGACATTATCCGCCATAATTTTGAGCGGCTTACAATTTTCGCAACCGAACAACGCACGCAATTGACCGATCAAGATGAGCTTCCAAACACTCCCAGAAAAGGTCGCCTTTTTCGAGGTGCTGGACGCCCTCAGCGAGACCATCAGTGATGATGAGAAATTCGACACCAAGGAACAAGAACACCGCGCAAGAAGCAAGGCTTTCTTCAGTTCCAAGGCGAAGCCAAAGCCAAAGTCAAAGCCAAAGATCCCGACGATTCCTCAGACACAGCCGGCAGCGACAGCTTCGACTCCACTCTCCAAAACATCATCGCGACTCGACATCATCAAAGCCACCCCCGGAACGCAGAATCTCCGAAAAACTGCTCTCAAAAACACAAGAGACACGACCAATGTCTCGGACACTTCCCTTATTGTAACAGAAACACCACAACCAAGCGCAAGTACAGCTCGGCCGGTTCCTCCGTCGCTACAGGGAAGTGCGACGTTGCCCACACCGTCATCAGCTAGAGTTGTTTCATCCCCTACTCAACAATCTCCGTCAGGCACTTCTTCCACGAGGAAACGAAAGCGCCAAACCGAGACAAAATCTGTACCCGAAGCAGACCAGATATTCTGCTCTCTATCGTTCTTCTACATTCCCAACGACAATGTTGCCCCTGTTCGACGACTGCGCATTGCTAAAGCCCAAGAATATGGGGCCAAGTGGGTTCGCGTTCTGAATGAAGCTACTCATGTCATTGTCGATAAGCGCCTATCCTACCATGATATCCAAAGCGTTCTAGAAACTACCCCTACGACATCTGCTCCAGTCGTTGTTAACGAAGATTATCCCATAGACTGTATTCAGTTCCGCACTATACTCAATCCGGACCAGGCTCGCTATCACATCCTAGGTCGACCTCCTCCGACATCATTGGCAATAATCGCGCAAACAACAGATACTCATGCGCCATCCCAAATCTCCAACCGGTCACTACAGGTTAAGGTCTCGACAGCAAAACGGAGGAAACAGATCCCTAGCTCGCAAGACAAAACACCATCACAGAGCGAGGAGTCAGCTCCTCAAGCAGAGTACGTTGACGTACAAGGAAAGCCCGACAAGCCCGTGGTCGAGGATCAAACAGCTGCAAACTTGGAGGGCGACGATTACATACCAGAACCTAGGACACCCATCATTCCAAGCCTACTCTCTGAAAGTCATCGCTCAGCCAGTAGTCTTCCAAAAATATCATCTCGTCATCAGAACGAGTTCCCGAAAGATGATCCGAAAGACGAACTTTCAGGATGTATCCAACTTCTACAACAGTACAAATACCTTCCCTTGGACGATCCTCTAGAAGATGATGCTCAGTCAGTCATCTCTCACCAGGAGGAGACCATTTCTGAATCCGAAATAGAGGAGGGCTCTGCAGAAGAACATGCCCATAGGCGCCGCTCACAAAGAACACGTCGGCCCACTCAAAAGAAGCTCGCATTCGAAGATCGGTTTGCCTGTAATAAGGGTGGGACTAAGGACAAAGCCACTGAATCTCAAAAGCCCAATGCCAGGACAATCGAGGTTCTCCAATCAATGTGCGACTATTACAGCCGGATTTCTGATCAGTGGCGCGCCACCGCCTACCGCAAGGCTATCGCTACTCTCAAACGTCAGTCCACCAAGATTACCACGGCAGAGGAAGCATATCGTCTCCCCAACGTTGGGAAGAGACTGGCCGAAAAGATCGAGGAAATCGTCACCACTGATTCCCTTCGACGCCTGGAGTATGCCCAAGACTCCCCACTAGACCGTGTTCTCGCAACGTTCCTCAAGATCTATGATGTTGGAACAGGCCGCGCCAATAAGTGGATTGCCAAGGGTTTCAGGACACTGGAAGACTTGAAACAGAAAGCGGATTTGACGCCCAGTCAACAGATTGGTATTGACCACTACGACGACCTGAACACGCCCATTCCGAGAAGCGAGGTGACTGCCCTAAGCGACTACGTCAAGAAAGAAGCAGCGCAGGTTGATCCAGCTGTCGAGTTGCTCATAGGTGGGAGCTATCGGCGTGGAGCGGAGAGCTCGGGGGATGTGGATTTCATCGTTACCAAGAAAAATACTACCTCGTCAGCCGACTTGGTCCCCTTCTTTGAGCGGCTGCTCAAGGTGCTCACGGACAAGGGTTGTGTGGTTGCCACTTTATCGGCTCTACATGCGAACAGGAGAGGGAAGGATGGGCCAGGCAGTAAATGGCTTGGCTGCTGTGTGCTGCCCCGAGAACACGAACTCACAAGCGACAAGGTGACAACCAGGAGATCTGCTAAGTCTAACGCTCCACAACCAATTTGGCGCAGAGTAGACTTTCTGCTTGTTCCCGAAACCGAGTACGGCGCCGCATTGATCTACTTTACTGGCAACGATATCTTCAATCGGAGCATGCGCCTTCTTGCATCGAAGAAGGGGATGCGGTTGAACCAGAGGGGTTTGTACAAGGAAGTGATGAAGGGACGTGACAGGGTGAAGGTCACAGAGGGAGAGTTGGTTGAGGGCAGAGATGAGAGAAGAATCTTTGAGATTCTCGGGGTCAAGTGGCGCGAACCAGAGGAAAGATGGTGTTAGGATTTGTTGCCAGTGTCTTTGTCTATGGTCTCCCTTGAAAACGGCCTGTACTACCCTAGGATGAGAGCATCGCCCAGTACGTCCCGTGTTTTCTATCGAGACGTCAGCTGCGTTTCCCTCATAGGCCGACGAGCCGCACTTGGGCTGTTTTCGGGTGTTTAGAAAGAAGTTATCGACGTTTTCATTGTTCCTTTCCTTATTCGATAACCCCTCAACATGTCATGATACCAATTATTCCCCATTTTTGCCCTTGCTTTACAGGAGTGCGAAAGGCCGAGGGATTTGCTTTCCGTATGTGATGAAAAGGAAAGGCAGTCAGCTACTGCACTATCATTACCAGGCGGAAACTTGCAGTAACACGTTAAGGACACATCTCATTCGTGTCTACCCGGCGCCAAGCCTAACAACAAAGGCCGAGGTCCGGGGTCCCGGACGCTCGACAACAACTGAACTCCGAAGAGAACTCGGCCAGAGTGTGGCATACAACTAATCAACATGGTAACCGATAGCAAAGATACGGAAGCTTTTTGAAGCGGAGTACGGCACGCGCAGGGGTATCCGTGAGAGGTTGATGAAGCTATTGCGTTGGAATTCCTGGGTTCTTTGATGTAAACGCGGAACACTGCGAAGCCCGCTTTGAATCCTGCCGCGCCTTTGTAAACAATGGTGACATGACTCCCTGTTTCCTGGTTGACGGCGGCGAGGATCCATGTCTGCGGCGAAAAGGCAGCTGTGAAATAACATCCAAAATTAACGCTGTCTTCAAAGTGATATAAGGCCAAGGGGAAGATGAAGAGGTTGCCTACGTTTAGTATCAAGACGCTATCTTCATCGACCTGACATTCATCCTCATCCGCATTCTGCTCGATACAGAGGAGTCCGACTCACACACTCATTACCATGTTCTCATCACTCATTCTCTCCGGAGCCATCTTGGCTGTGCTCAAGGTACGAAATCCCTATCTACACAACTACGCCAAGGCGATCATCACTCACACAATAAAATAGGCTCTCCCCACCACCCTCGCCTTCCCTACCCCTAACGGTAACTCTAACTCCATCTCCAACTCCCCAATCCCCGGCTACGGCATCAAGACGGTCCTCCCCTCAACATAACCAGCACAGCCCCGGCCAATGCCATCCTCGAAGCCCGCATGATGAACGGTCGGGAAATTCTCCGCGTCGACTGCGATAACGAGTCTAATGGCGGCGGCAAGTGGGGGTACGCATCAGGCAAGTATGTCGCGGCGGGCGTCAAGCATCTTGATGGGGTGTTGGGGAAGCCGAAAAACGGACCGGGGCCGTAGAATTGTGGACGGGTGAGCTGTAGTTGGGGGGCGGCGATTTATTGGTGTAATGATGTATGTTTTTTTTTTTTTTTTTTTTTTTTTTTTTTTTTTTTTTTTTTTTTTTTTTTGGAAGCACAGTGACTAGATAGACTAACAATGATACCGTACCTCTCTCTTACTTACATAAAACAGGCACTCCGCGTCGAAAAAGAACTCAACTCCTACGGCGAGATCGCCTGGGCGGCCCAGGAGGTCCAGAAAAAATGTTATTATGGAGGGCAGTCAACTGGGACGCCGGCGAATGTTAACGACAATGGCGGGTATCTGAATGGGGCAGTTTATATGACGGATAAGTGGAGCGTGATTGTTAGGTTTGATGATAATGACTGCTGATGTTGGGAACGGGAGTGAGGGATGTGGATGTAAATAGGTGCTGTGGTATGGTGGACTGGCTCTAGGCTGTTGAAGATTCGTGTGTGTATGGGCTGGTGAGAGCTGAGTGGGAGTTGGGGTGAGGGGAGGAGAGGGCAGGAAGAAAAGGGAGGAGATGATGGTGTAGTGGTGTGGACGCCGTGGATGACTTGTGCATCTATGTCTCGCCGGCCGTGTCATGGAAAGCAGTCAAATGAAGTCAACGGTATCGCCTGGTTCCCTTGTTAGTTTATTGAGTGATTGGCGCCGAGTTACCGGTGTATCAGGGAGCCACACGCCTTCCGGTCGTGGTGATAGATCTGGCTGAGCTAAATGGGTCTGGGTACTAGAAGTTAGGATTGTTTTCCAATCATTGTTCGCAAGGGGTGATACCACATTTCATCAGAGTCTTTACCATCTCAGAGGTTGTATGACTTCTTTTGAAACTAGCTTCCCCGCATAGCTGGTCGAATAACGCCGAGTGACCATGGTGGCCGTGCTGCCGTGGTAGGTCGTGTTCCCGTCTAAAGTAGGAAGTTAATGAGTGAGATGGATCTTTAGATTGAATGTTACACACTCTGCAGTGCTGCTGTTAGTGACGTAGCAGCAGCTGAGGCCGAAACTCGAATCGCCTCTAACGTGATGATGCTGCGTCAGGAAGGAAACAACGACCTAGAAGGGCGGGACAGACAGATTAGTACCTCTAATGAGTGTTGCTTCATTCTACGTTTCTCCTTTTTGCTAGGCGGCTAAGGACTATTTAAGGTATAGGACTCAATGGTTGCATTACACTTGGACTTAATGGGTTTTCAGTAGACATATGTCCTATGCTATGAGGCTCCGAACATACGTTATCCTAGTGCCCGAGAAGCCGATACAACTCTACTCATATCTTCTCCAAAATCTTCCCAACTTTAATCTCTTCCGCTGACCTCTCTGTTCTTGGTGTTTATCAACAGTGTCAATCTGCTCTCCTCCTCCTCCTCCTCCTCCTCCTATCAAGGTATTCTCATTGATAACATCTACCTGGTCAGAAGGGACAGGGCTATTCCTTGCCAGACCCATGTGCCCATTATGAACAAGAAGCTCTAGGCTGGGAGAGACAGGCTTGTGTTTTGGTACGTCCACGTCTCCACCAACAGAAATAGCAAAGTTGGAAAGAGCTGGATTGCATCGTAATAGATCAGTGAAGCCGGTTTCACCAGCATTGATCTTCCACTCATCTTCCAGACATGTCGCCTGTTCGCCCTTACCATGTTTGCGCATTGTCCTGACCATCGAATAGATAACGCTCAATCTGAGGTGGTCTCTAGGCGGAAATATCCGTTTCCTTACCTCCAAAACTTCATTATATACTTCCATGGCCTCTTCAAAACGCCCCAGCTGTTCTAGACATATGCCGACCCAATCAAGCGCCGCATCAAGCGCCGCATCAAGGGCTGCACAACTGGGACTCCATGCTCAGGGCCATGGGCACGTTTCAGTGACTCGCAGAGTTGACGGAACATGCCTAGTGCATCTTCAATGCGACCAAGCTTGTGGACACTCTGTGCAAGTCTATAAAGAGCGTGATGTGTTCTCAAATCTTCAGGCCTATATGATTGTTGCGAAGCTCCCATACTTGGCGATAGATATCTTTTAACCTCTTCATGACGGTTCGGATATCTTAATATGCGTCCAAAGGAGGCAAGGCAGTTGATGGTACCCAGGTACTCAAGGCCAAACGTTCGCTTCCAGAAATCAAGAGCCTGGTACATAAGAGCCTCTGCCTCGTCTACGCGGCCCAGACTAGCTAGATTAATAGCTTGAGATTGGAGCGCCCGAAGGGAAGTCGGACATTCGAGACCCAGTACTGGAACTATACCCTTCAGAACTTGATCCAGCATCGATTCTGCCTCTGTATACTTTTCACGAGTGAAGAGTACTCTGCGACGTCTAGAAGGCATCTGAGCGTTTCGAGGTCTGTGGTGCCCCGTGACTTAGTGAATGATTCGTAGAGTTGACGGAGAAGCTGTTCTGCTTCTTCAAGGTCGTCATTTCCCCAAGCCAAATGAGCAAGCCCTCTGAGACCCTCCAATATAACGTTATGCTCTGATCCCAAAACACGGTTGCTTGACTGCAGAAGTTTTGAGCACGCCCCATGTGCCTCCTTAAGTTTGACCATCCTGCGGAGAGAAAACGAGTAGGTTCCGAAAGCGCGGGGTGTCTCCAAAGCATTAGGGCCAAGTATGTCTTCCAATCCTCGATATGCTTGGTAAGCCAGTTGCTCAGCCTTACCATGGAGTAACAATTCCCTCAAAAACACGCATTCGCACGAAGAATCAAGGAATGTCGTGGAGTTCTCTCATCCAATTTCTTGTTAGCCATATCTTCTGTTGCGCGTAATAATTCCAGCGCGGTCTCAGGTTCACCCATCATGTCAAAATGGGCACTAACTTTGCGGAGCAAGCCGACATGGCTTTCTACGTCATCGTGGCCTTTAAGCTCGAGTGAAGTGGTATAGACCAATGATTCAACATGTGGCGTTAATTCACCACGAATACTCCATTCGGCCGACCCAATCTCCGGATAATTCTTAATCATTAGTCGCCAAAAACAGCGCCTCCATTTGTGTTTCTCGTGCGAAGCTTCCAACCAGCTTCGGGTAGAAGATTGTACAAGGCTGTGCATCTGGATCGATTTTCCGTCTTGAGCCACCGTTACAAGGGAGTAGTCGCGTAACAGGGTGAGATCATTCTCAAATTCATCCTCGCTATCGTGGCTAACATCAATGCTGCTGTTCTCGTCCGTCTCGTTGTAGTACTTCTGAAGTACCCACTCCGGAATTCCCTGGGGCTGAAAGAAGCTTATCAAGGACAACAGCTCAGCTGCGGACTGCCGCTCATGTCGTATTTGGTCAAAAGTGATCTGCCAGGTCTTTATCTCAACTTCCTTATTTTTTGCATCAGGATTGTGCCGAACCTGGCTGACACGGCTGCCAAGAACGATGAAGTTTCTGTCATTGAATTTCTGCAAGAATTTAGCGCACGTCATCCGGGGCCGTAATTTGCGGATGTATGCTGCCGTTTGGGAGATGGAAAAAGGGATGCAGTTTAGCGCAAGAACAACCTTCCGTCCAATATCGTCGCTTTCGCTGAAATTACCGAGCTTATTGCTCAAAAGCAATCTCGCTTGATGGTCTTCCATCTCTTGAACCATCAGGATATTGTCAGCTCCAAGCGCTAGGGCCCTGGCTGTATCTTGACTGCGGGATGTAATCAAGATTCTGCCGTTACCTGTTTGCGGCAGGAACGAATCAAGTGCCCCCGAGTCTATGGCTGGAGGAACGTCGCTATTGGTTCTTTGATCCCTGAATACGAAGTAATCATCCGCATTATCAAGGATCATAACCCATTCTCCGTTCTCTCCATCACGTAGCCAGTTGAACATCTGCCTGAGCATACCAGTGCTAGCATCATAAGCATCGGGAAGGCCGAGTTTCTCAGAGATACGACGGAATTCTTGGATAAAGGTGTCTTTGGTGGCCGAGTTTACCCAAAAGATGTATGTATCCGGTGATCCTTCAAGATTTGTTCGGCGTAGCGGATGGCAAAGCAGGCAGTGGTGTCGGCGCGGTGCGGTTCAATGGAAACATTTCCGGGTCGAAGTTTGTCGCTGGGCCCTATTCGACTGGAGGAACAATGAATTTTAGCTTTGCTTGAGTTATATCTTTCGCTCACCTACGATGTTTTGTTCACATGTCTAGGCTGGTATGCTGGAACTAGGCTTGTTGACAACCAGGATACTGCTCTCCGTTGACATGGTCGAAAGGCGTGGTGTGATTAAGTTCAAGAGAGCGAGAGGAGGAATGTGCGTTTCTTCCAGTTTCAAAAACAGCAACCAATACGGACAAGGAAGGCACATCAAACACTCTTGACTGACTGAAGGGCAACATGGTATTCGGAATGCAGCTTTTCGACAATGCATTAACCAACTGCTAGGATACAAAAGACAAAGAAGCATCTGTAACTCCAGGCTAAACTCCGATGTCAAAGATACCCTGATTCATTCCACCATCATCACTCATTCTAACAGCTCAAGAATGCTGGGCAGGCTTCTCCGCGGGGGGTGCGGCACCACCAGTGGTAGGGAGACCCATGAAGACCTTGAAGTAGTCATAAATCATCCACTGAAGACCGGTAAGGGTACCAATCATGACAATTCTGACAGGCAGACCGTTCCAGAGACCCTTGAAGCCAATGTCCTTGTAGATTCTCGATGTGACAGCACCCATTCCCTCACCGGGCTGACGGTAGGCGTTGAGCTTGCTGACCATGACATCGGCGGGGTGAGAAACGATGGCGCAGAGAATACCGGCAGCATAACCAGCAACGAAGGAGACTCCGGTCTGGGCAGCCTTGCTGTAGTCGCTCTTGGAGCCGGGCAGACGGTTGTAGATCATCTCAACAATGGTTTCGAACGAAGCGAACTTCATCATGGTGTAAGGGATCTGGCGACCCCAGAGAGGATAGAGACCCTTGTAGAGACCGCCCCAGCCCTCCTTGGCAGTGATCTGGCTGAAGCCATCAAAGGTGCCCTTGTACTGCGACGGAATGGTACCCTGCATGCGAACCTTGATGGCCTCGAAGGGGCAGAGGGCGATATCGGCCAGGAACTCCGCCGAGGCGGATGCGCTTAGGTACAATGCTGTCTTGTACTTGTGCGCGTTCTCGGGACCAGCGAGGTCCGAATACTTCTTCTTGAAGAACTCATACCAGCCATACTTGAACGCACCCTGGGCCGAGTAACCGAAGAAGGTCGGACTCCAACCAGTGAAGACGCCGCGAACACCTTCGTGCCTGAGTATGTGGCCCCAAGCTTGGAAGTTGCCCTTGTACAGCTTCGAGTCGATTTGGCGTCTCGTCTTGACGAGATCCAATGGTGTTACCGCAGTGTGAGTGATGCCCTAGAGAAGAGTTAGTCTTGTCGTTTTCTTCCACACGCGGCAATATCATGGACTTACACAGGCCATCAAGCCGCCAAATGTGCATGCGGCATAGTATTGGGAGGAGTACAACTGAATGTGTCCTGTCTTGGCCTGGGCCTTCTGGCTGGCAACGTCAAACTCGTGAGCGGCTTCAGCGCTCAGCTTCTTGGCCTTGCTCTTCGCATCGTCGACTATCGAGTATGCGGGATAAAGATCGGTGCGGGCCTGGAGAGGAGTTGCGCCATTGGTCTTAGGCTGGTATGAACTACCAAAGGTGTTCTGGAGGATATCGAGTCCTGGGTATACGCTCGGCATCGTGACAGATGTGCTCTATTTCTGACGAATTGTCCGGGTGATGATGTTTCTGAGGAGATGTTAGAAAAGGAGCCAGAAAAGCTAAACGAGGACAGCTCGGAAAGCTTCGCGAGGCAAGTGAGGGGCTGGTTCCGAGAAGGATTCACAGTGCTGACAGGAACAACCCAACGGTAGCATTGTGACACAGAGCTAGTGACCAAAGTGACACACGGGAAATGACCAACCCGAGTGTCCGAACTGAAGCAAAAACAAAACTTACGGCTCTTGAAATGAATTTGTTTGTGACGCGGTGCCAGTCGTGGTATGTCGACGAATGAAGAGACAACGGAAGTTCTAGGAAATTGAACTTTTAGGGTATCGTAAGAATGAAAAAGATGATGGAAGGTGCTGTGCGACAATGGTAGGAAACATTCAGCAAGACTCGGATGGAATCAGTTAAATAGCAGAAGATCTGAACATGAAACTTAAAACCCTTCAAGCCGGATAGTGGTTGTTATTCTCCGTGAGTCCGGGTAGGCCGGCTCGCGGATGGGAAAGGCAAGCTCCTTCCATGTCTTGCTTGCTTGTCCTGTCCGTCATCGCAGCCATCAGGCTCCAAAACCGGGCAATCGCGATCCATTTGAAAGGAGCTGACCAGTAATGCGGCAGCGTTGGAGTTGTGAGACGGGTACATGGTTAAGGTATCTCTGAATGGAGGCAGGCTTAAGGCAGGCCGGATTGTTTTGGTGACGTCGTTGTTGTGACATCACAGCCAATCGAAGGCCCACCTGGAATTTCTTTATCTTGTCCTACCGCGGGCCTTATCGTGCTGGTCCAGCGGCTATATAGCTCTTGCAGTCTAATGTCATACTACAGGTCCTTAAACCTGAAGAGAGTTCGAAGAGAGATATTGAATATCATTGCTCCCAAGATCTGAGAAGGCGGTCAGAGAGAAATATCCAGCACTTGGAGGTGCCAAAGAGATGCATAAAGAGCAGAGGAGAGAAGTCATTTTCTTGACAAAAGAAGGGACCAAAGCATGCTCCACCCCACCACGACCCGGAGCCCACGGAAAGTGCACCCACTGCTTGTCACCGCCCACCGCAGCCCTGTAGCGAGTGGCCCTGGTGGACCCAAACGCCCTGACTAACTCTCATAGCGATGTCTGATTGGTCAAAAAAGTGTTTCTAGCTGCCTTCTTCAGGGCACCCTTTTGGTTCAACTCTGGACTTATCAATTGAGCAACGATCGATCACAACACGGAAACTTCTCGGACTACACATAGCACTGCCGACCTATACTGCCAACCTAAACACGATCCCACCCCAATGACTGATATCATGGCGCAGCCCATAGCTACAGAAGGACCGCCCTCGGTTCCTGAGCTTCAGCAGCCCTTTGTCTCGAAATGGGCTTCCAGATATCGCGGGGTAAGCATTCTGTCTCCATCGTGAACATACCCCTTGGTGTTGAACCCACCGCGCCACTAGAAATGCAAACACCAAGTTAATTGACCCTCACAGAACAAAAACTGACTCCTTTTCCAGGCCACAGTAGAAGACCTCGACCCTCCCGCCGCCCTCTCCCTCAACCCTTCGGACCCTATCTCGCTCGCCCTCCTCTCCGCCTTTGAGCGCGACTACACCCATCTGACCATCGTCGACTCGCAGACCCGCGCCCTGCTCGGCTACATCTCCATCCCTCAGTTGCAGGCCCGCCTCGAGCGTGGTGAGGTCAAGCCCGATGATGAGGTGCGCACCGCCATGATGCGCTTCCGTCGCAAGGACGCCGCAAAGTACCAGGTCATCACCATGGAGACCCCCCTGGAGGAGCTCGAGGCCTTCTTCGCCGGTGTTGCCACGGCAGGCCAAAAGCAGGAATTTGCCGTCATCACGGATGAGAACAGGCGATTTGTCCTGGGCGTGGCGACGGTGGCGGATTTGGAGGAGTTTGTCAAGAGGAGGCCTGCGTAAGGGGCTGCTGAAGAGGGAGGATGGGTGTTAGGAGGGAAATGAACAAAAGACGAATGCCGGAGAGTCGTGGATTGGAATACCACAGCGGCTCAGACACAGCCTCGAAAGCCCCAGAGAATAAGGGGGGGTGTGCAGTTGCGGCTCTTTTAGAGAGCCGTTAGTTCCCCGATAACCTAGAGGAAAGACTATTTGGTTTGTTGTTGGCGTTCAGGCTTGGATGGGTGGTTTATCATATCGCTATAAGGGAAGGTACAGGCACATGAGCATTCAACATAGAACCAGCAATGGATATGGCCGCATAGGCTGTCATGGGAAAGATATCGTCAGGGCTCAGATTCCCCTCAGAGCTTCACATTGAAGAAGATGGTGTTTGGCGGGCACATGCTGACGGAGGAGGCAACTTGGAGTATACCAATACTAGGTATTGAACATCATCAAAGCTCCGCTATGTAAACAATCTGACTGTCTCGACACAAGACGGGGACTATTTCAACGCACCAATGTGAACACAAAAACACAACTAACAACGATAACAAGTGCCGAAAGACCGCCGCCCAGAGTTTATTTCTTCGCTTCAAATGCCTTGACATTGATAGTGAGCCGAAAGAGACCTGCCTTTTCCGGACCATGTTCACGAAGATGTCCCACTCCGCTAAGTTCCCCCGGATTTCTGCTTCACGCCGATCATTATGAGTATCACCATTGATCGCCCCAAAACTCACAACTCAACGCTCAAACCTCAAAACTCAGTATGCACTGCTTTCAGACCCATAAAATTGTAAATCGCATAGCTAGGTATCAGTACACACCTCAATGACCACTGTCACCACCTCACCTCCCGAGTCCAGGCACTTAAGAAAGGTAATTATAAACCAACTGCAACTCCACCCTCTCGCTTCCCTTAGCAATCACCACATTCCGCACATGCCTCCTCTCACCCTCAATCGTCTTGAACCCCCACACCTGGGTCGCCGTCCATCCATCAGTATAGCTCTCCACATAAGACAAAACATGAGTCTCGCCATTAGGACCCTTCTTCTCCTCCTCGCCCTCGAGCCATCCGCTCTTCAAAAAGGCGTCCTCAACATCCTCGGCGTTGACCCAGCGCGTCTGCCCCTTGACGTGCCCAAACAGCCAGTCCTTGTGGTCGCGGAAGACGTTGTCCAGGCACCGCTTCTCCGAAGTGCCCTTCATGCCGCCGGTGCCGGTCTGCTCGATCTCGATGTGGATGACTGCGGGGGCCGAGGCTTCGGCGGGAGGGGAAGGGGGAGCGGAGAATTGCTTGATGTCTAGGGTGAGAGTGACGGAGGTGATGAGTTTGCGGGTGAGGTAGCTCATGTTTTGGAGGTGTCTTGTCTGTTTCTCTCTCTGGATGGAGAAGGGGGGGAGGGGGGGGTGGTTAGTGAGTGTTGTTTGCAGACTGGAAAATGTAAGAGCGGGCAGCGAGGAAAGAACGTACCATAACCCACTTGCCGGAGAGATCTCCGATGGTCTTGTTCGCGGGAGCGGCCATTTTGACGGTTTGAGTTGGTTTGGTTGGGAAAAGATGAGCTGTGGAAGAGGAAAGATGACAGTTAACGACGAGATCCTCCTTTATACAGCTGTATTTGGGACTTTCGGGAAATCGTAGCTGGCTTGTAAACACGGCACAGCGTGCGTAGTTCGCTCCCGTCTCCAACACTCGAGCACGGGAACCAACGGCGGGTTACGGTTACAGTGGTGAGTACTCACAGATGGGTATACGGGTTGTTTGGTTCAGAAGTTCACACTTGAGAGGAACGTGTAAAAAAGAGAAACACGAAGGAAAGCTTCGAGGAAGAAAAACCAGGATCGTCACTCGATCTTATAACCTCACGTTTCTATGCGGTAACTATACCTACCTGTACAGGAATCCTGCGTCTCGCTTCAGTAACCTCAGACCCAAAACCTTCACAGCACCTTCTGAACCACACGGCCGAAGTGGGGTGCGTTCATCACAGCTTGCAGCAGCGAGCATGCTTGACATCGGACATGGACATGGGCATGGCAGGACAATGGATCCCTCCCCAATCTTGCCGTGGACCACCACAACTTAAGGCACAGCTCCGAATTTCTCGGCGGTAGCTGATCACTGAAAGTAAGCGCATCTTTTACCCATTGCGGTACCAGATGAACCTCCAAAAGCGACTTCACGGGCTACAAAACTCGACAATTCGGATTGGTCCCGACCGAGGTAAACGGCCGGTCTTGACCACATGCTGCCCCCAATCTGCCAACTTGTCTGTCTGCCCCTGCTCCCGTCGTTCGTCCTGTTCTGTCGCACACAGGCACACCAAGCACGCAGGTCGCAGCCAGCCTACTCCAACAGTGGTAGATGCCGCTGCGGAACTCATTCGACTTGTCGCAATCGCGAACGCAAAATCGCCTCAAAACCTCACAGGACAGGCTTGATAGGATTATCAGATTCTGGCGCAAATAGGGGAGATGGCGCTGCTGAGTGCTGAAGAAGAGGAGGTCCATTGTCTGGTCATCCTCACAGTTTCTCACAGTTCTCCTCACAGCGAGCATCATCCCAGCGAGCAGAAACAGTGACGTCGCGACTTTTTGGGATGCTCTTTATCAAGCGTGCGGGGAATCCTTTCATACCTAGCTCAGGGGGTTTAACTCAAGGGGGGGGGGGGGGGTCTTTCGGCGCTTTCGGTTCGCATCCCGTCCAGGCAATCTCACAACCATCTCGCAGGTCTCGCTAATCAATCCATTGAGCCACAAGACCACGACTAGGTGGAAATCGTGGTTTGGAGCAAGTCAATCATCTCTGATTTATCTCCATCTGGAGTCAATACCGGTCACTCGTTTCCCAAAGAGGTGTCTCTCCCCGGATTCCCCGATTGACTCGCCTTGCCCTGAAGACATGAGGTGGGATGGCCGATGCGATGCGATGCGTGCGCCGCCCGTTGTTGCGATGACATGCTGACCTGGCATGATATGCGATGTGACTGCCCCGAGAAATTTGGGCAAAGGCAGGGCGCACTGCACGAGCTTATGTACATATCACCAGAAAAGAAAAGGCGTTTAGTTTTGCTCCAGAAACGTCTCATCTTTTACAACATTTCACGTCGGAAATTCGTTCAACAACAAAATCCAACAGAGTCGCGCTGATCGTCGGAAAGACGCAAAAGGCAGATGCGGGGTAATTAGACCCCCACACATAGCTTAACCCAGACCCCCCTTGACCCCCAAGCCACTCCTAGCTACATATTCCCCACCCTCAACCATGCCCTGTCACCACTCTCCGAGGTGTCTTTCTCGCGACATGTGAATTCGTTCACCCAGGTTTGTCTAAAGCGACTGTGTTCTGGTCTGGGGCGACTGTGCGGGGCCATAGAGATCAAGACTGCACGGACCGCGACTCCAAAGCTTAGGTTGGCATCAAGTTCGCGTAGCCAAAGTCACGATCAACCGTCTCCGAAAGTCATCACTTTGAACTACGACAACAAATACTTCAGAGGTATTTTTTTTTCCGAAGCGCCGAATTCTCATTCACACGCGGGGGCCTCTTACCGACCCCCTGTACCCCCGGAACTAACCCTAACACCTCACCCTAACAGCTAACCCTAATCACTAACCCTTAACACTAATCTGGGTTTTGACTTATGGTACCTTGGCCCCACACAGTCGCCCCAGACTAGAACACAGTCACTTTAGACGACTCGCATTAGGTCACCACCTTCGACCTTTCCCCAGACGGCCAGATCGAAAACAGTCCACCGGCCGGCTGCCCACCGGCTGCCCTGCCGAGATCTTGGCTAACGCGGCGTTTGGGCTGTGCTAAACACCAAGGGACATACCAAGATAGCCAAGAGTCAAGACGACACCATCCCCAAGGGGACATTGTCATTAGACGAGTTGGATTCCGGTTGAGTATGTTGGTGTTGGTGTTGGTGTTGCCGTGGTGCTGGTTTCCAACCGCAGGTGCTGTTTTTTCTTCTCGTTTTCGAGATAACTTTGTTTTACTATCACCAACACTCGCCAACACCAAACAACTTCACAGCCTTGGAACTTCACAGGCTTGGAATCAACACCAAATTCATTGTCGTGAGGGTTTTCGTGTTGGAGATGGATGTTTCTTTCATCACCACCAACATGATGCAACACCAACATAAGCGCTCGCCAGCAAAATTCATTGTCGTTCTTCAACCCCCACCAAGCGACCACCAACAGTCGAGTCACCAACACCGGCGTCTACAAGTCCAACAGTCAGGTTCATTGTCATGAAATTCCTCGTGTATTGGACCTTTCAACTATATAAACACCCTCTCCCTCCCACACTCAGACCCGAGTCCCAAGTCACCAGCACCCAGCACCCAACACCAAGCACCGACCTCCCGTCACTCACCACCGACCCAGAAGAAGCGAAGACCCGGTCCGGTATTTCACCAAGGACAACAACAACTGACACTTATTAAAACGGATATCCTAATAGTACATTAACCCATACCATATCATACCATACCATCTTCGCTCCAGTCCAGCAACTTGCAACAACTTCTTCCTGGGAGGCTTCAGCCTTTGCCCTAGATATTTGATGACGACGATGACAGCGACGATGACGATGACCATGATTTCAGTTTCAACTCCTTCCTCCTTTCCCTTCATCCCTTCATGCTAGACCCTATCCTCCGACCGACCAACCAACCAAAAAGGCTTCATAACGCATCGCGACCCGAACCCCCGAACGACCTGACCAACCGAAAACGACCAAAGAAAACATGATAACTCCGGCAGATTTTTTGAAATGTTCCATTTGTGTTTGTACCCCTTTTCGTCCGTGATGTCTAAGGCCACCACTTCATGCGCTTGTAGCTCTCGATAACCTCCTGCAACAGCTCCTTGTTGATCTGGGGTTTCTCATACTTGAACCCGAGCAACTCCTCCAGCCGCGACCCGTCCATGCTCAGGTCGGTATCTTTGAGCAGCTCCTCCTCCATGAAAGGGGTAAGGGGCCCCGGCTTCGTTATCCCCGCGTCCTCGAGCAGGCCGGCCCAAGGGCCCAGCAACTCGTCGTTGACGTCCTCTACCACGTCGTGGAGGTGGAGCTTGGCAAAGTTGGAGATGATGGTGCCCTGGAAGCCCGTCTTGATGCCGAACACCTCGCCAACCAAGTCCGCCATGGTCCCCTGCGTCGTGTGGCCCTTGTCAACCACGTTGAACGTCGGCGTGGGGCCCATCTTGGCAGAGTCCCACTTGGCCTTGCCGGCCGAGTACCATTCGGCCACGTGCCAGAGGGCGCGCGTCACGTCGTGGATGTGCACCGTGTTGGTGCAGAGGTTCTTGGTCCAGAGCCACTTCATCTCGGACCCGAGGGCTTGGTAGACACGCGCCATGCAGAGGGCGGTCGCGACCCATTGCGGCGCATACGGGCCGTACACGTGGGAGAGACGAACGATAACGAGGTTGAGTCTGGATGAAAGGGAAGGATGTGTCAGCGATATGCGCATACACGAAGTGGTGGGTCAGTAGGTGAGTCAAGTCAACACGTACCCTGGAATCTTGGCCAGCTCCTCCTCGGCCTGCAGCTTAAAGACGGCAATCTTGCTCCATGGCTTCAGCTTGTCCTGCTCCTTGCTAGGCGACGAGTCCGGCTTATAGACCATTCCCGTGCTCAGCTCGATAAAGCACTTGACACCCCGCTTGGCGGCTTCCCTTCCCACGGCTAGCGACAGCTCGAGCGAACGCAGCTTGTACACCTCGTCCTCTTGTGAGTAGCGCGTCTCACCGCCGCAGTTGAAGACGTAGTCCCATTGCTTTCCGTTAGATCGGTCAAATATCCGTTGGAGAGACTCTGTGCGCGCGCAGTGTTAGTCACTTTCGCCCAAAGTGTTATACGCCACGCGGGAACAGGGATGGTGAATCCCAAGGAGTCGGACACGTACGCTCTCTGCTCGCATCCGCCTGCATGAACTTGGATCCCGCGCACGCTTCCTCAAACTCGGGCGCTAGCCAGGCAAGCTGGGGCAGGACCTTGTCGACAATGCGCACTTCGGAAGCGAGGTTGTTCTTGTGAATGTGAAGAGCGAGGAAACGGCCAATGTAGCCGAGACCACCGATGATGAGGACCGACGGTTTTTCGGCCATCTTGTCGTGTTTACGTGGGTGTTTGGGTGTGTGTTTGATCCTTGGTTGCGAATGCGTGTGTGTGTTGTCGGGGGAGATCCTTCGCTTCTCGTCGGTTGGTTCTTGTTGGCTCCTAAAATGAGGGGGGCCACTTCAATGCGCGGGGTCGAAAAAACGGGCTTCGATTGCCGTAGTGCCGGTTGTGAGTTTGCTGGACCGCTTCGCTCGCTAGCTTGCGCCGCGTGTTTTCGCTACTGGAGAAGAAATTGAAACTATCTCCTCCCAAGGCACGCAATGCCTATATGGACGAGGAAGGACGCGATAAGGCGTGTGTAGAAAGAGTAGGAGGATCCGAATTGGTGGTTCGTTCCCCTGAGATTGACTTGTCGGGAAACCCCTGCTGGGAAGGATATGTCTTGGGAACGATTGGCGAACCGCACAAACAGAGTTTCCCAGTGACAGCCGAGAATGAAGGGGGGGGGACCTGGCGAGGAGGAGAAAGTCGGGAGAACCTGGGAGAGGAGCGACCTGGAACTGCTGGAGTAAATAGAGTAGATAGTGCGGCTCCCGGTTGGGCGATGGGTCTCTTGCTTTTTTGGTGGAGGGAGGATGGGTCAGATATCCGCTTGTAAGATGAAAATGAATCACCGAGTCAGATAAATAGACGAGAACTGGAGGTGGGAAGATGGAGACAGATATCGCAAAGCAAAAAAGCAGAGTGCCGGTCCCTGTTGTTGAGGTGTGAGGTGAGCACAAAAAAAGTTAAGGGTACAGGGAATCCATTTAAAATAGGGAACTGGACTGGAGACGGGACTGGACGACGAGACTGGAGCCGTGGACGTGGACGTGGGTGGACGACGGGGTGCTGTGTGGAGGAAGAAAAGACGAAAAAAGTGAAGTTGGGCAAATTATCCACTCAATCAGAGAGGTAGCTCTCACTGCAGCTCCACTCGATTGCAAATGGCTTGTCACCTTCCGACAGACTGTTTGTGTGTACGTTGCAAGGGTTGGGTGTCTGCTAATCTCGCCTTTCATGTATGTGTTGATGTTGTTGACTATCTTGATGTCAAAGATCAGAGATCACCGATGCCAAGAAGATCCAAAGTGCACAAACGGAGGTGGAATCGAGGCACGGACGGAATCCTGGAAGGGATGGAAGAAAGACAAGACGAAAGAATGACGGGATGAGCACGCATGAGAAGGTCTTGGCATCATGATACTTGTGAGATTTTTTGGGGCATTTTTGTGAGAAACGATACAGCCACAATATTGGAGTTGAGGTCATAAAAAATCGCATTAAAATCTCAGCACCAGTACTCCGACGCAGGCCGGCCTCTGCTGCCGAGACACACTGCAGCCCGTCGTCGTCTAGGTTAAAAGCAGCCTCCAAATGGAGATAGCGTAAGACAAGGAAGCCAGGACCCAGAGAAGCGAGCGATACCAAGACCGACAGAGCCTCGGATAGTAGGAATGTGCTAAACCAGATTCTGCACACTCGGCGCCCACGTCGGACAAGAGGGAATCGTGACCTGATGCCGAGAACGAGATCAACGCAATCCTCTGCTGGAGAGACAATGAGACGAAGGAGGAATTGAAGTCAATGGTTGGCTGCAGCGAACTTGTTGCGCGCGTTCAAAAATCGAGCATGTCATTTAACGTACAGCTTCGATATGCAGCTACGTCTGCACGATGGTCGCATGGTGGGTAGCATCATGATAGTCTCAACATTCATCCCTCGGCCGTTCCCCTTTTCCCAACTCTCAAACGACTTGTCCGGGAGCAATGATTCTCCTGATCATGATCTGCCACTCCAAAACAAAGACATGAAACGAGACGGGAAAAGGCTAAAATGTCAAGGACTGAGCTAGCCATGTCTCGATTTTGTGGTCTTTTTTTTTTTTTTTTTTTTTTTTTTTGGCGTGTTAAACTACTAGAGACTGCGGAGTGCGGTGCGGATGCGGATATTCAGGGGTTCGATAAACGGCGGCGGCAGAGTTGCAGCGACTCTTTTTTTTTTCCACTTCCAGCAACCTTCCATTCCTTCTCCTACTCCTCCTTCTCCTCCTCCTCCTTCTCCTCCTCCTCCTCCTCCTCCAGCCGAGCCACGATGTCGCTCCCGCCAACCCGCTCCGGGGGTGCCAATTGTTCGGTGCTGCCGTTGCTTCAGGGGTAAGCAAATAAGGACACAAGAACAGAAAAAAAACCATCACAAATTCGCCACCGTCATCCTTCACACACCCACTCACACACTGTCACCCTTCCATTCCAAACGTTCCTCGCATTCCCCATCCCTCCGCACATCCAATCAACGCCCAACACGCAGATTTCCAGAAGACTTCTTCAAGATTTCCAGAAAATTGAATGGCTCCCGGCCAGTCCGGAGTGGGAACCCGTCGGTTCCGCTTTGCGCATGCATGCATCTTCCCTTTCCATCTGTGGTGTCTGCCAGATGTGCGCATTCGATGGCCGGTTTTGGAGTCGGGGGTCGGGGGGTTCAAAGGACGAAACCGAAACGGAACTTGACGCGATTAGGAAACCGGGCGCATAAACACTTGTTCCTTCGAATCACATCTCGCTCATCCCACAAGGACTCGTCGACGGGAAACGTGGCAGGACGAGACGAAACGAGACGAGACGAGACGGCTTCAGACTGACCGAACGGGACACGAGAAACAATGAGATTTGAACCGGCGAGACGAGAGCGAACGTCGAACGAACGGATGGCGGGTACCGCAGCATTGGGCCAAGCCAAGCCAGCCGCGTGCGGGCCAGCCTCCAAGGGCGATCGCCGACGTGAGATCCCGAAATGGTTGCGGTTGGGGGGCCGGGGGACGCTTTGCAACGGATGTCGTTTGCTCCCACCCCGTGTCTCAATCTTCCTCTTCTCTCCAGTTATCTCAGGATTCAACCAACGCCTACACAGCTTAATTTCCCTACTGCATAGCGCATTTGCGCGAGAAGGAAGAAAGCTGGTGGAAAGCTCTCATTCTCAACCGTTGGTCCCTTACTCGCCTCATCTCACATGGCCTCGCTTGCCCTCAAGGCAAGTGCCTCAAAATCACAAATACGACTTTACAAGGAGGCATGTACTTTTATTCAGCTGAAAGGCAGGGGCGCATGGGCTTCGGTCAAGGGCCGAAGTTGGACCAGCGCGTTACAAAGCACTGACAGACAAGCACGACGCCGCCAGCATCGAACGTGGATCGTCATGAGCAAACATCATACACAACGGCTACAACAGCCGAAGGGCTTAAGCTGAGAAAATTTTATCATCTCATTTCCCTCTTCTCCCACATTTAGCCATTCGGTCAGATATTTTTATCCCCATCATCTCCCTCTATCTAGCCTTACTAGTGCACGTGCGCGAGCAAGCCTTCTTGTTGGAACTTGGGCCCGAATGGTCGTCGAGAAGGTGTTTTTAGTCGGGGGTCCAGACTCGTCTCTTTGTCTCACAGTTTCCCCCGCCGGTCTTAACGCCGGTCTCGAAGTCTAACTAGAGAACACTACTGCGGACATCTCACATTGACTAACCCCCGAATCCTTCAAAAAGTCAAGGGGACCGCCCACTTTGCTCCTCTTCCCATATCAACCCTAGCAGGTCTAGCAGGCACTTCCCAAAGGAGTCAGAGAAATTTGGCAAGGCTTGCCTAAACGGGAAGAAATAAGATGGCAACAAGCCAAGCAAGCCCCGACGGTGATATCTCGGTACCAAAGAGTCGGGTCGGTCTAACGGCGGTAGCTCCGATGTTTGGAAATCTCACACTTTACTTGGTTCCCTTCCTTTTACACGCTCCTTTACGAAGGGTCCTACCGGGGTGTCAGCGCCGTCCCCGGACTGAGCGCCGACACAATACACGACGATACCTGGTAGGTAAGCGGTCACTAATGACTGATACCAAAGGGACGGTTTTTTTTTTTTTTTTTTTTTTTTTTTTTTTTTTTTTTTTTCCTTTTCTCTCTTTCCACTTCCATGCTTTCAGGAACAAAGCTGTTGCCTACCTCCAAACACACCGGACCCAGCGCCGACCGCCTGGACCGGACTGAGCTTCGCCCTGATAATAACCGCTCAGATTTGCTCCTATCTCTGTCGATGTCGCCTGCATACCGCTCGGGTGACGAAATGTGATGACGGTCTACAATAGGTCGATAATATGTCGCACACTCGTACGGCCCGTATGCGGACCGCGCAAGCGGGATGATGTGAGGCGTTAAGGGGACGTGGGCTCGAACAAACACTCATACCCATCATGACGGTTCCAAAATGGGCAGAGTCTATGACAGAGTGGTATGATCTTGCTTTCCCCATTTGGATTTCTACCAAGAGAGATCGAAAGTTGCGGCCGAAGAAGTGAGGCTTCAATCTCTTCGGGCAAAATTAGCTCGTCTTGCGAACCAGCAAACTTACTAGTGTAGGCAAAACTAACAAGGTCGGAGGGAGGGGTGCTCTCGGACATTCCGCCGGTTGGGATATTCGAGAATCAACAGTGTCGATCTGTCCAGACCAATCCAGTCCGTATACTTGCCGATTGTCAACACCCTCACCCCATCATCAATGGCGTCAATAGCATAACATGAGCAACCGAAAGCCAAGGGTAGACCAGCCAGCCGAACGCAGGCGTGGGGGAGAAAAACAAGGAGGGCTGCTGGAAGGGGCAAGGGCTCAGATATGCAGGAACAGAGCAGAGCAAGAGTAAAACGTGGCACCCTTGGTTTCACCATCAGACTATCACCGCGCGATGTTCCCCCATCCTGTCCCAGGAGTTCCCAAGGTGCGCTCGTGCCCTGCATAAGTGTGTCCCGTGTGTCCGGGTCCTGAGACTGAGCCGTAACGCTGAGGTGTGGATGATCCTTTATCCATGGTACGCCTTGCATCTACAGGTATTTGTCCCCTTTCCCCTCTCCCGGGACCATGCTTCATGTTTCACACTTCTTAATCGCGAGCCAGAGACATTCTCTTCTCGGCGTCCAATTCTGATTCCGAGTTGGAGGGTAGATATACCCGATAACAGCTATTCCCTGGCATCGCATATAGAAACCTGGAAGTGATTTACATTGGTTCCAGCTCCTCGGAATCATGGCAGGCAGTGATGCTTAAAACCATGCTTGAGGCCATGCTGCCTGGCATTCAAGGGGGTTATCTCACCGAAAGTTGAGCTGGAGCTGGCTCGGTACCAAAGTTCCGGTTCCCGGTTTGCCAGCTTTGGACTAAGCGTACCATGGTACCCTGATATCGCGATCTTTGCCGATCTCACCAGCCAGCTTCGCCAGCCGCGCGAGCTGAATGATAACTTCAAGCATTTCGTCGATGAATATCCTCACCGCCCGCCCACTTGCCCACCTGCCCACCTGCCCACCGGGAAGCGGAGGGCCGGGGTTCCAGGGTCCCGGTATTTCGGGACAGCATACGTCGATCCTCATTAAGCCTCAGCTAGGCTCGCGTGGCTCGGTGGACATTCACACCCTTCGACATGCCTGGTAGTGTAAAAAGCTTTTTCAGCTATGACGAAAGCTGGCACGCTGGATGGACATGCTTTTCTTAGCGATGATGATCATCTTCAGCCTCGCTCCCTCGATCGATCCCATAAGGACCCCAGTACATTACTCCACATGCCCATTATGCACTCCGTATCAGATATATGTAGGGGTATGGGGGTTGTCGATCGTAGTGTAGTGGAAGCATGTGGTGTAAAAATGACGGAGGCGGACGCAGCTCCGGTTCGAGTACCCCTGGGCTATTTCTCTTCAACCAGACCCTCGTCGATGATGGGCTGGGGACTTCCGGGAGGATATTCATCTCGTGCTTTCGGCTTGGATCGGTGCCGATGGCGGAGATAGCTCCTGGCTCCTGGCGAAGGATGGCAAAACTCCAAATTGAGGTGAGTAGTGTAGGTATTTTGTCCGCAAGTCATGGCCGTCACCCCTGTCCTCCCATCTTGAAACCAAAGGTCATCCAAGCCCTTACTAGTTGTAGACTACACCCCGGCAGAGCAGACCGAACATCGATCCTGTGCCCACCCTCCTCCGAATTCCCGATTTCTCGCTCCCCGGTCATCCTCGAGTCACCTTCGTCGCCGTCGCTCTTGGGTGGTGTGGTACGAAAGCCTTATCGTAAATCCCGAGGCGCTCTAGCGGTGAACGAACGGTACTTATCGCGGAAAAATTCCGTAAACGAGACGACCCTTGAACTTTTCTCAACATCCCTTCAGTTCGGCAGAGCAGTGAACTGAATCAAATGGTGGTACCAAAGAAGATGTCTCACCACCAAATCCTATAAAGTCGGTGATTCGGTCCACAAGAAGCAATCACATAAGGATGTCTTGGTGGGAGTTCGAGGTCGGCAGCATCGGAATTGATGTGGTCATGCGAAATCCCGTTTTGAGAGACATGGCGTTGAGAGGTGTGCATTACTCGGGGTATTTAGGTGTTTTGAATCTGTTGAATCCGTTGAGCTTGAAGGCAATCGGTCGGGGAACTGGTCGGTGAGACTTATGTAGACGAGTTTGTGATGAATTATTACTAAAATTTGTTTAGAGAGATAGTATACCTAGCAGAGACATGTTTGCCGCCTTCTCTCGGAAATACGTTTGAAATACGCCTGCTAATCACACCGCAATAGCATTCGCTCGCTTTGCCAACCATTTCCCCTGTCACCGCAGCCACCTCAAGCGGCTTACGCTTTCCTCATACTCCCAATAATCTCCATCTGCGCATCGCGATCCCTCTGTCCCTCGCTCAATGATCCGACACTCCTCAAATCGCCCACGACATCCTTGGCCTTGCCAAAGTAGACTTCCTGCAGCAGGTTGCGCATCTTGAGCTCCATGTCCTCAACCAGGCGGCCAATGTTGGCAATGTGGCTCTCGTCGTTCTCAACGGGCAGGTCCTGCTCGACCTGGCGCGTCATGTTACCCGAGAGATCGACCTCGCCGAGGGTGTTGCCCTTGGTGGCCAGCGAGAGGATGACGGTCGAGGTAAGGCGGTAGTTGGAGGTGCGGCCGCGCTCCGAGGCTTCGAAGACGTGGATGGAGTCCCAGACGCCGGAGGAGGAGGGGTTGGTTGGGGAGGCTGGCAAGCATAGTAGTTAGCATGACGTGTCCGTATAGTGTGTGTAGACCGGCCAACAAGCGCAATAGTCTCACGCGCCGGCCCGTCCCATTCATCCAGCCCTTGCAGTTCAACCGAAAACAGACGACGGAGGAGTAACTCACACTTCTTCAACAACACCACCCCCGCAAACCCATCATCCAGATTCCAAAAATACACCGAACTAACACCCCCCTCATAATACAGCTCCCTGTACACATCAAACGCCTCATTGGCCTTGATCTCCATCTTCCTCACCCTCTCGCCAGGCATGATCGATCCCGCAGCACCGCCTTCTCCCCCGTCACCCTCACCATCTCCACCGTTACCTCCCTGATTGCCGCCCTCCAGGGGAGGGTCAAACTGGTTGCTCCATGGCGAACGGTAGCTGTCGCCGTCACGGTTGTAGTCGCATAGCAGGTAGTCGCGGCCGGTTTGCTTGCAGCGCTTCACGGTCAGGGGCTGGTCGACGGAGGAGAGAAGGTCTTCGGTCAGGTCGGGGGCGAGGGTGATGAGGTTGTTGAGGTGCTCGGCCGTGTGTTTGGGGTTGAGGCGGCGGAGGAGGTCGCTGTTGGGCAAGGTGCGGTTAGCTTGGGTTCGCTCTGGTTGCGCGCGCTTGATGTTGGTGGTGATGTAGTTGGCGGTTGGCGGTTGGCGGTCGGTGTAGATTTGAATGGAGGAGGGGTAGGCGGACTGCGACTTACAGGGCGGAATCAAAGGGGTCTGCGGTGGCCATCGTGACGTTATTCTCTTGGTCGGTAGGAGTGATACTCTTGTTGTTTGTTTGTTTACTCGGTGAAAGTCGAAATGGCGGCGCGACGGATGGGTAGACTGGGCGATGGGAGGCAGGTGCTATGTTGGTTCCTAGCTGGGTGAGTTGGCGGGGATGTTCCAGGTCGGGTTGCTATGAAACCTCCACTGAGAGCTCCGGTGCGGTGCGGAGCACTTTCCAAGCAGTGCGACGTGGTGGGGTTCCCAGTTGTTGCTGTTTCAGGGGCTCATGCACGGCCAATCGTACTGTTTGTTTCCATCTGGTGATGTTTTTGGACAGAATAATGAGTGCCAGGAAGCATCTATATTGAAGCTGAGCATTCATAAGCCGCCTAAGAACTTATAAATCATGTATTTGAGGGCCATATCACTGTCAGCAGACTAATTAAAGTGTCCAGAGATGCTTTAAACTCAGGTAAAACCAGCAATAGTGACATACTCTTAGCATCTTTCTCGGGCGTCGATACTTCCTTCTTGACCTTTCTTGGACGAAGTCAACAGTAAGCCAACTGATCTTTCCTGACCCGCCCTTGCAACAACTGTCAACAACAACAACCCGGTCTGGGAGCTCTTTACCTCATCATCAAGCTTCAAACATGAGGTGAAGGACCTTACCAGACACCATGAAGCTAATATCTGTATTAGGTATGTCGCCTGTTCTTTTTGCACACTTGCATGCGCAATGCGGCTTACCATCCAGCCAGATTTGGGGCTCTACCTCCTCATTCCAACCCTCATCCTCCTTCACCTCTTTATCGCCCCTTACACCAAGGTTGAGGAGTCTTTCAACATCCAAGCCACCCACGATGTCCTCGTGTATGGAACACCACTTCAAAATGCCTATCACCGACTATCTCAGACATATGACCACTTTACCTTTCCCGGAGCCGTACCCCGAACCTTCGTTGGCCCTGTGGTCTTGGCAGGACTCGGACAACCTATCGTCAACCTCATCGGCTTCGATCATGCCCAAACCATCGTAAGAGGCATGCTAGGCCTCGCCAACGCGGCTGCTCTCCTTTTATTTGCGCGAAATTTTAGACGTGCCTATGGACGTCCGGCAACCAGGTGGTATCTGCTTTTGCAGGCCAGCCAGTTCCATGTCATCTTTTACGCGTCGAGGACGTTACCGAACATATTTGCTTTCGGTTTGAGTAAGTAACCCTCCCTCATATCAACAACAGCAACCGAAACTGACACATGCCAGCCACAACCGCCGCCGCCCTCCTCCTCCCGAACCCGCACGCCCCCGAACTCATCCACCGCCGCCACCGCTCCGCCATCTCCCTCCTTGTCATGGCCAGCATCATCTTCCGCTCCGAAGTGGCGCTTCTCCTCTTCACCACCATCTTCCACATCCTCTTCGTCGTCCCCTCCACCTCTCTGGAGCGCATAATCCCGCACTTCATCGTCGCCGTCATCGTCTCCCTCATCATGACCGTGCCCTTGGATTCCTACTTCTGGCAAAAGCCTCTCTGGCCAGAGCTTTGGGGGTTCTACTTCAACGCTGTGCAAGGCAACTCCAGCGAGTGGGGCACCTCTCCGTGGTGGTACTACTTTGTCTCTGCCATCCCGAGACTGCTGGTCAATCCACTCACTTGGGGTTTGATGATCCCCGTGGCGTGGAAGCAGCCGGCTGTGAGACCGGCGGTGAAGGGACTGCTGGTGCCGAGTCTGTTGTTTGTGGTGATTTACTCGCTGCAGCCGCATAAGGAAGCGAGGTTCATCTTCTACGTGGTTCCTTCGCTTACTGGTGCTGCGGCCTTGGGAGCGGATTGGATCGCTAGACGGAGCATCAAGGCGGGGAAGACGGCCGCCGTTTTGACCTGGGGAATTCTACTTGGGTCGATTGCGGTGTCCTTTGTGGCTAGCACGGGCATGTTGCTGATTTCATCGCTCAACTACCCCGGCGGCGAAGCGCTCGCGTACTTGCGAGACACGGTACAGGCGGAGGTTGCCGCGTCTAGTTCATCCTCGGCTGTGGTGCCTGTCCATGCCGATGTGCTGTCTTGCATGACGGGCGTCACGTTGTTTGGGACGGCTACGGGGTATGCATCGGCTGTTCCAAGCAAGGGCAAGATTTTCAGGAAGAGTCCCGGGAACAGTGTGGTCCTTGCATTGGACAAGACTGAGAACGAGTCTGTCCTTGCGCAAGAGGGGTTTTGGAAACGGTTCGATTATGTTTTGGCGGAGGATACCACGAAGGTTAAAGGGGATGACTGGGAGACGGTTGGTGTGGTCAAGGGATATGGTGGGATTGAGGTGTCCATGAATGGCCATGCGCAGGAGGACAAGCTGCCAGAAGATGTTCCCGTGGTCGGAAAGGGTGTTTCCATTGAGCGATGGAAGAATCGCGTGAAGGCAATTACAGGAGGGAATTGGGTTGGTCCGAGGATGGTCCCCAGGATATACATCTTGAGGAGGGTCAAGGATGCCAAGAGGGCCAGGGAAACGGCCGATGTTTAGAAGGTGCATTGTTAACAACTAGTGATTGTAACTTGTCACAGCATGTGAACTACACGAACAGCCATCAGTTTGACTGATAGGTCTAATAATACATTTTAAAGCTTCGAAACAAAATACGCGTATTCCATTATGCGGCAAAAGACAAGCCCCAGTCGGATGAGGAGACACAAAGGCTGTGCAGTTTGTCCCTTCCAACTTTTCCTCCACAAAGCTCTTCCCCAAACTCCTTCGCCACAAGTTCGTCGTCATCAGAACTGGGGCGGCCAATTACAGGCGACTGGAGCCCTTCAAGCCCCTGTCCAAGCCCAAAACCCGCTCTATCGCAGTTACCCAATTGGGCATCCTCAGTGCTTCATCTCTTGCTCGTCTAAATCCAATCAACCACTCTTCTTCTTCTTCACCCGAACATACAACAGCATCCCCGACGATCAGGACTCCAAGAAAGACTCTGTTTGAAATCCACCACGGCGCTAGCGAATCTGTCAATATCCAGTCGGACCCATTCTTCCTGTCGTTTCCCCATTCCACGTGCATTCGTTCTGGTTCGTGCAACCAGAGTTGAGCCCCTCCTTCAACGACTAGACGACGAGGCGACGACCCCTCTTCTTGCGTTTGGGTTGTAAGGCGGCAGAAGAGTGACGCATCCTCGACTTTCAATCTTTTGATTGAGTCACGATCATTTGAGCCGACCTTATTGCGGCGACTTCTTGACCATCAGTATTTTATCCACACTGTCGGTTCGACAGAAAGACCTTCAACGACTCTTGTTCAGAAGCGGATGAACGGAAGTGTGAAAGACGCTCATCACCAACTTGCCATATCAAAGGCTGTTCACTTCTAAAGGGACTCATCACCTGCTCTTCAAATCACTAAACACTATTCACTACGGCAATACCAATTTCTTCTTCACCTTCTATTCCAAACACTAAAGCACCATCACAACACCATCCACCATGGCCCAACCACCAAAACAACCACAACCCGGGCCCTCCTCCCGCCCCTCGGCCCCCTCCCCACCCGGCTCCCCCATCCCCCCCTCCCCTCCACCCCCCGCCTACGGCGACTCCCTAGATCACTTCAACCTCTCGCAAGCCGGCTTCCAAGCCGGCGCCGCTCTGACCGAAGACGGCCGCATCAACATCCAAATCTCCGAGAAGAACCACCGGCTCTCTCAACTTCTCGCTCCGGCCCTACGCAACCAACTCCTCGGTCAACCTCCCTCACCGGCCACTGGCCCGCTTCCACCGCCTTACATCCCCGCCAGCTTAGGTGGCCAACCGGGGCAGACACCCCCGCCAAGATTAAATGTGGTGATTCAGATTGTTGGGTCGAGGGGGGATGTGCAGCCTTTTGTTTCGCTTGGGCAGACGTTGAAACAGACGTATGGACATCGGGTGCGGGTTGCTACGCACCCTGTCTTCCGAGAGTTTGTGGAGGAGAGTGGATTGGAGTTTTTCAGCATTGGTGGGGATCCAGCGGAACTGATGGCTTTTATGGTGAAACACCCTGGTTTGATGCCGGGGTTTGACGCGATCAAGACGGGGGAGATTACGAAGCGGAGGAAGGGAGTTTATGAGGTGTTGATGGGGTGTTGGAGGAGTTGTATTGAAGCTGGGGATGGGACGGGGCCAGCGCCGAAGGAGTGGAAGAAAGGGGATAGAAATGCGGAAGGCGCGTTTATCGGGGAGGATGGATGGACGGTATCTGGAGAGGCAGGCACGGGAATGGGGAGGAAGCCGTTTGTGGCGGATGCGATTATTGCGAATCCGCCGAGTTTTGCGCATATTCACTGCGCAGAGAAGTTGGGGGTTCCGTTGCATATGATGTTTACGTGAGTCCTTGTCCCCTGATTATGATGTGGATGGGCTGCTAACGAGATTACAGAATGCCCTGGTCACCGACAAAGGCCTTCGCTCACCCGCTAGCCAACATTCAGTCTTCGAACGCTGACGTTGCCATCACCAACTACATCTCTTACGCCCTAGTGGAGATGATGACCTGGCAAGGTTTAGGAGACGTCATCAACCGCTTCCGAGAAAAGGTGCTCGACCTCGAACCTCTTTCCCTGCTATGGGCACCGGGACTACTTAACCGCCTACGCATACCGACAACCTACTGTTGGTCTCCTGCCCTGATCCCCAAGCCCAATGACTGGGCTCAGGAGATCAGCGTGGCAGGCTTCTACTTCCTTGACCTGGCGACAAACTACACCCCCGATCCCGATCTTGCCACCTTCCTTGCCGCTGGTCCGCCACCCGTATACATCGGGTTTGGTTCCATCGTTGTCGATGATCCCGACGCCTTAACCCGTCTTATCCTCCGTGCCGTAGCCAAGTCTGGTGTTCGCGCTCTCATATCAAAGGGTTGGGGTGGCATCGGCCTCACAGAAGACATTACTCATGCAGATTGGGCTCCGCGTCAGGATCAATACTTCATGCTCGGCAACTGTCCACACGACTGGCTGTTCAACCGTGTCTCAGCCGTTGTCCACCATGGAGGAGCGGGTACCAGCGCAGCAGGCATCAAGGCCGGCAAGCCAACTGTCGTGGTTCCCTTCTTTGGTGACCAGCCGTTCTGGGGAGCTATGATTGCCAAGGCTGGTGCTGGACCGAAGCCGATTCCGAACAAGGAGCTCACAGCCGATAATTTGGCAGCGGCAATTCAAGAGGCGCTGAAGCCGGAGACACTCGCTAGGGCACAAGAGCTCGGAAATAGGATCAAAGAGGAGAAGGGAGCTGATGAAGGTGGCAAGAGCTTTCACCAATTCTTGGAGGTCGATGGTATGCGGTGCAGCTTGTCGCCGAGCAGAGTCGCGACATGGAGGATCAGAAGGACGAAGGTGCGATTGAGCGCATTTGCTGCGGAAGTGTTGATCAGGGAAGGGTTCTTGAAGTACTCCGATCTGAAGCTGTAAGTTCACATCAACCTGGAGAATAATTCGCGCGATTACTAACGAAGGGCAGGTACCGAGCCAAGGAGCACGTCACCGATGGTCAGCCATGGGATCCTATTTCAGCTGTTACAGCGGCTCTGGTGGAGGACCTTGGAACAATGGCCATGTCAGTTGCCGACTTTCCCAGGGAGATCTTCAAGACCAATCAGGCGAGAAGGGCGAGCAACCTTGCAGGTGGTAATGGTCAGGCTTCAGGATCTGATACACCGGCAGACGGAGCTCAGGGGGCTTCGTCCCCCCAGGCGCACGGCGCCCTCAGCCCTGAAGGCCAATCAGGGTCTTCTTACTTCCCTCCCACAGCGGGAGATACCGCTGAAGAGGCATCCAGGCCGTCATCTGGTGCCAAGGGCAAGGGGAAGTCCGTACCTTCAGCATCCCGTAGCCGGCAAAGCTCTTTCATGGACTCGTCCAACCAGCGTTCTGCAAGCGGAGGCCAGCGTCCATCGACACCAGGTGGCACTGCAAACATCTTTGGGGCTGCGAGTCCTCAGTTGAACCTAGAGGCGTTGAATTATGAGACGGCTCTTGACGCAACCAGGAACGTTGGCCGCTTTGTCGACACGGGTATGAAGATGCCCATGAACGTGTGCCTCGGTCTCGCGCGCGGCTTCCGCAATGCTCCTCGTTTGTACAATGATGATACCGTCAGGCCTCACGAAAAGGTAACCGACTTTGCTTCGGGGCTGAGAGTTGCAACAAAGGAGTTTGGTTTTGGCCTGTTTGATGGAATATCAGGCCTAGTAACTCAACCCATGAGGGGCGCAGAGAAGGAAGGTGCCATGGGACTCCTCAAGGGATTCGCGAAGGGTATTGGTGGAGTTGCACTGAAGCCTGCTGCAGCCTTCTGGTCGATTCCTGCCTATACCATGCAAGGACTCAATGCGGAAGTCAGAAATTTGCTCAGGGGCGGCGGTTGGATGAACCATATCATCGCAGCGAGGGCGCAGCAGGGCAGAGAAGAGATCGAGTTTGCGACGAAAGAGGAGGTGAAGGATGTAGTAGCGAGGTGGCAAGAGAAGAGGTGGGAAGATCCGGCTAAAGGAGGTCTCCGGGACTGGGTGAAGACAGATGTCCTGGGGAAAGGAAAAGGAGTTGCCTCACCTGGCACGAGAGCTGGAGGAGCGAGTGGCAGCTCCGGCCAGGGACAGGCTCGAAGCGGAGTGGCTGCTGCTGTCGGGGCGAGCAATGATGCCGAACTGGAAAAGGCCATTCAAGCTTCGATCCAGCAGACTTCCAATGGTGATCCCGAGGAAGACGCTCAGATTGAGGCTGCTATAAGACTCAGTCTTGCTCAGATGCATCCTCAAACGGCTTCGCAAGCTCAGCAGCCGCCTCAGTATGATGGATCCGTACCAGCTAGGTATGAAGAGCTGAAGTCACCTCCTGGTGCTTGGCCACAACCAGCGTCCGGTCCTCCTCCTCCATCTTCCACAGATGTGGAATCACCAGGGGTACCACCCCCTGCATATTCGGCTGGGTATCAATACCAACCCCCACCTGAGAAGACATCGCTTGCGCAGGCCATGATTGACGAGTACTTCACCGGCATTTCAGACGAGGAGCACCAAGCCCTGATCGAAGAGGCCGTTCAGCGAAGTATCCGCGCCCAGATGTATCAGCAATCCACTATGAGCGCCAAGGAGGAGAAGGAGCTCCAGAAGGCGATCGAGGCATCCAAGTCTACCTACACATTTGGTGTACCACCTCCGTTGCCGGCCCGTCAGTTCAGTGGGTTCACTCCAATCGCCACACCCAGCACGCCCAACAATGGAGAGGCAGGTGAGGATCCCGAGGAGGAAGAGATGAGGAAAGCGCTCGAGGAGAGTGAGCGGATGGATAGAGAGCGGAGGGAACAGGAAGAGAGGGAGAAGAATGAGGAGGCGATTGTGCTGGAGTGGGTCAAGAAGCAGAGTCTGGCCGAAGAGAAGTTCAGAGGCGGGAGTCAAAGGGGGCTTGGAGGTGGTGAGGGCAGTGGGAATGGAAGGGGTCAGGCCCAGCAACAGGCCCAGGAACAAGCTCACGTACCGCAGCAACCTCAAGCGCAGGTCCAAAGCGAAAGCCGGGGACAAGGGCAAGGAAATGCTGATGCTGATACGCACCATGGGCCTATCCAAATGGAGGACAGGGATTTTGACGAGGAAGAAGAGTTTAGGAGGGTGCTTGAGGAAAGTTTGAGGATGAGTGGTCAGGGCGATGCTAAGGGGCAGTAAGGGATATTCCTACTCACGAACATGTTATGCCATCGTTGTTTTATTTCATAGCTGCGTCAGTTATGGTGATTTGTCTTATTCAGTTTCGAAAAGGTGAGGAGAAGATTTGCAAGGGTTAAGTGAAAAAGGTGAGTTTTCTTGTGCAATGTCAACCGGCCGAGATGAGATGGTGGGTGTCGGGAGCGGGACCGACGGGTGCACAGCCCGCCTCCACTTCCGCCCCGCAATACAGGCGGGAAAGCCCAGTATGTAGAAGGCGCCCCCGATCCAGGAAAGAGCCCAGGATATCGCCTACCAGAGCAGGCAGCCATCGACTGTGAAGGAAAGAGCTCAGCGATAGTTGGAAGGAAACCTGGGAGCCATCAACTGTAGAGGAAGGAGGCCAGCGATAGTCAGAGGGAGAGTGGCTAATTCAGAACAGGGAGCGAGGGAGAGTGATGAGGAACGTGTAACGTATATATTCAGGGCCTCATCTCTGTGGCATGTTCCAATCTTTTCCTTCGTCCTTTCCCTTACAGGGCTGCTGGTGTCGTCTGATCGTTCCAAGAAATTGTCCAAATCCGGAAAGTCTTGACAGATCCTCGACATCTGATTGGTCAGCTCCAACAACACTTAGACGTTGGCTCGGTTGGGCAAGCACGGCCAAGCGCCCCGAGCCGCCTGTGACCGGTGCACAACTCGGGTTCTTGCCCTCATGATTATCTCATCATGGCGTCTCTCCAATAGCCCAAAGGTCATACGAGTCTTTGATCTTCCCACCGTGACGCACATTGCCCGCCAAGACATCCACGACAGCAACTGAACGGATGCACTGTCACTGCACTCACGACATACGAACCCTAAAAGCACTGCACTTCCCACTGCCCGGCACTCTACGACCCTCGCCCCTCGTCAACTCGACTCCTCCTCATCTTGTTTTACCTCGAATCAAACAACCGCATACACACCAAATCACCAACCATGACGCGCCCCAGGAAATCGCCCATCCTCCTCCTCGATGGCACCGGCGTGGTCCCCTCCCGCATCGCCCGCCGACTCTTCGCGTCCTCGTCCGACAAGCACCCCTTGCTCATTGCCTCCACCCTCGGGTTGGGCCCCAATGGCGTGAAATTCAACCTCTACGATCCCACCACCTGGGAGAACCCCTTCGTTCGCGCTCAGGAGTTGTTTGGCAGAGATTATGAGATGGAGAGTGATGGCATGAAAGTCAAAAGCAGGTCGAACCGTATGGAAGATGAGGATCTGGAAAAAGGAGACAAGAACGAAACCCCAGTCATGATCCACTCCATCTACCTCACTGCGCCCAACAGCCCCCCTTCCAACGTCCACGTCCATTCGCACTCCTCCCGCACCTCCACCCTCGCCGCCTCAGACGAGCAACAACGAGCCCCCTCCCCTTCACCCTCCCAACAAGCATCCCTCCTCATGCAATTCGTGGACTATGCCCGTCTAAAGCACGGCACACGCCGCTTCGTCCTGCAGTCCGCTAGCGCTATGGAACCCGGCGGCTTTTCATTGGGGCGAGTGCACGCGTACCTGCGGGAGCTGGGCCAGAGGGGAGAGGCGGAGTGGGTAGTGCTGAGACCGACTTGGTGCCAGCAGGACTTTGAGCAGCCGTGCCATGTCAGGAGCATCAAGGAGGAGAATAGGCTGTACTCGGCGACTAGCAGGGGGAAGATTCCATGGGTGTCGGCGGATGATATCGCGGCTGTGGCGGTGGAGGCGTTGACGAGCGAGGATGCCCCGAATACGGAGTATTTGATTCTGGGACCGGAGTTGTTGGGGTATGATGATGTGAGTGCGCTTTGTTTACTTGCCCCTTTTTGGACCTTTTTGGATGATGTTGATCACTTGGCTGTTGGTTGTTTTCGTTTGTTGCGTGATCTGTGTTATCTTTCTTTGTGCTCTTTTCCTTTGCGCTCTTTTTCTGTCCCTGATCTCCCCCCCCCCCCCCGGGTTCTCTTTGCGTGTTGTTGGTCTCCTTCCTTATTACCTTTCCATGATTACCACGGCCCAACATCCCCTGGATTTTGCGTTGGCGATAAACTTGATACTGACGACCCTCTTCCCATACAGATCGCAGACACCCTCTCCTCCGTTCTCGGTCGCAAGATTGTCCATGTCGACCTTAGCAATCACGCCCTTGAGCGTCGCCATCAGTCATTTGGATGTTCAGAAGAGCATTCGCGCTTGATGAGCTCATTGGATACGGCAATCAAGTACGGGACAGAAAATAGGACGAATGATGTAGTTCTTAGTATGACTGGGAACAAGCCGAAGAGTTTCCGTGAGTATGCTGAGAGTGTTAAGGAGATTTGGGTTTAGGTTGGAGGTACACAGCATGGAAGAGGGGATATTCAGGGGTGAATACGGCACGGCTTCCTTCCTATGTCTTCTTGGCCATTCTACAACAGTATGTTGTTGCTCACAATGTGAGCAAGGGATGGGGAAGTTTGTTTGCGAATCATACGTCAAGTGAATGGCAGATTGAACTTCGTGAACCCTAATATTCGACCCTGTTAATCAATTCCTCTGAACGAAACGTGTAATCCTTGATCGAGGGCCCTCACAATCATTTCCCGGTCGTGCATTCTCATGTTCTCTTAACCCACCCATTGTTATATGTCCGATTTTACTGACTCGCAAGGGTGAGACCCTTGTAAGCGCTAATGGCGATAGTGACAGTTCCGCTGAGACTCTTAAAGTTGGAATCAAGATCCGCGTTGCCTTTGCCCTCGCACTGTCCGACAAAGAAGTTTTCGAGATCCTGCCATTGATCAAATATGTAAGCAACTAACCCGCATCATACAGCCTAGCCATATCCCAAAACCAGAGAGGGAAAGCTTACCCTATAGCGGACACCAGGCTGCTCAAGGGCCTGAGACACAAGCTGCCCAATCAACGGCACCGTCTCGAAGAGACCCGCCTTGCCAATCAAGAAATTCAACAACACCTGGTTGACACGGACAAACTCCCTGTAGGTTGTGTTAATGGTGTTGCATCCTTCCTCGTCGAAGACCGTCTGGCCTTCCGCGTATTTGGTCTTGAAGTTATCGGCGTCCTTGTTGATATCTGTGATGCCGACGATGATTTGCTACATAACACGGGTGTTAGTCATCGTATTCGTACCAACCGATCCACAAGCACTTAGAATTGAACCCGGGGAAGGGTCCAGTCCAGATACGGGGTTAGTGGGATTTACTGGGAGCTTACAGGAAAAGGTCCCTGGCCGATGATAATCAGAGGACCATTAATAATGGTGATTGATTGGGCAGGGGCTCGAAGAGCTTGAGCCTTCTGCGTAAGGAGGCCTAGCGTGTCGACGGATTCTTGGACAGTGATGCTGCGAGTGGTGAGCTGGGAGACGGGTTGGACAAAGTTGTTTAAATTATTTAAGCTTGAGAAACCTAAGACAGGCGCCGCGATGGCGACGCTAGAGAGGGTGGCGAGGGCGGAGGAGATGGGTGAGAAAGCATTTTGATTGATGGTTTGTGGGTTGGAAATTGGAAAGTGCGGGAAGGTGTAGATGGAAGTATAAGTGAGGTGTGAAGCTGATGCTGATGTTGATGGTAAGAAGAAGTAAGCCACAAGAACAGAGGAAGCCAATCTTACATATACCGCATTTTCTCATTCAAACCGTATTTATCCCCACCCCCTGTCCCACTACTACCGTAGAGACTCGCGAAGTGCGCCAAAAGCTATCCCTCTTTGAGCGTCGGACAGAGGGCAGATCTGTGCAGGCAGCTGGCGGGATCAGGCCGATCGCTGTACATTCGAATGTGGGTAAGTTAACGTAGTGGGCGATGTCCTCGAGTTTTCACTAACTGGGTAGACACATATGCTGGCATATGCGTGCTTACTGGACATACTTCTGGCAGATTTCTGCCCTCTGTCCGGCGCTCAAAAAGGGGTAGCTTTTGGCGAACTTCGCGAGTCTCTACAGTAGTCCTACCGTAGTAACTCGGATAGTTGGCAAAAAGCTACTGCCTGAAAAACCTGGAAATCAGGCAGGGTGCTGACAGATCTGTAGCGCTCAAGTCCGAGCCTGTACTGTGAAACGCAAGCAAGATAGTAGTAGACAGTGTTGTAGAGCTTTTACTAATTGAGCGGATATATGTATAGACGTGTGCTGCTTCCTGTCTTACTGTTGGGCGCTTAAAGAGGGACAGCTTTTTGCCAACTATCTGAGTTACTACGGTACTTAAGTTTAGGAGCTGTGCTGTTCTGCTATCTGCTGCGAGTCACCCGCATACTGGAACTTACTAGTCGTTTTGAGTGGTCTCGCAAAGTTTGGTAGCCCCATCTGCTACGTTGGCGCTCCGGCATGCAGGTCCCTTCCCCGATCTATAAATCAGGTTTGAATGAGAAAATGCGGTACACACTTGCTTCCTTCATTCCTGACGTTCCCACCACAAGCGCCTCTTCACCTCCAGGTCCCCCATCCTCAACCAGGATCGCCAAGGTCCATAGCGTCAAACGATGATCTTACCACTATTTCTTTTACCTCCTTCAATTCATCACCTCGAACTAATGGATCCGCGGTTTCGCCAAGGCCCATAGTCTGCTATAGTAGAAACCCCTGCAACTGCATCCTCCAGAAACTGCATATACACCAAAATATGCCCTCTAACTGCATCCCCAAGTGTGGTCACAAATCCCTGTCTCCCACCAAAAGCCAGCTCCCCACTCTGTATATATGCTAGTTAGTGCATAGAGGTAGGTTTTGGCAGTCCACCATAGTGTCTGAATTACATCCAGCTTCAGGGAATTCTACTGTACACTAGGTAGTTCGCTGTCTTTGGGAGTATGCGGCTGAATGATCGACAAGATTAGGTTTGTAATGCTCCTGTGATGCCACATGGAGTGGAGGCCGGGGTGGACTAGGGGTAAACTAGGGAGTCGAGTAACTCCGGTCGGGTCGGTGTGATCCACACCAGGATGTACTGGCCGATTGTAAGGAGCGGGAGGTGTACCTTCCGGACTCTTCCCTGCTGGTTGTCCTCGCGCATTGCTTTGGGGATTTACGCACGCCATGCTACTGGGTGTTGAAAAAAAAAAATTCATTATTTTGAGGGTCTAGCTTTCCACTTTCCTAGTGTCTCACTACATCTAGTGAATCGGTGCGAGGTCAACCCTTCGGAGCAGAGAAAGAAAACATTCATGGGACGATAGAGCAAATTCCAGTATGCCATAGGATTTCAACGACATGGATGTGGTTTCGGGATAGGCGCCCGGTGGTGTCCCGAGGTTTCAGCGTTTTGGTCGGTAATTCACGAAATTGGTGCAAGCATGAATATTTAAAACTCTTCTTTTCGCTGTATTTATTATACAACGTTGGGTTAATCGAACGAAACTAGCATGCAGCCGCCATTGCAAACTATATACATGTAAGTCGTACACGAAGCCAGATTTAAGCGCGCGAAGGACGCTGCGGGCGTTCGGATGTCAGACCGCCCTCCACAACATCACCGACGGGCTGGAGACCCGAGGAGCTCTCACGGACCACATCGAGAGCACCGCTTAGGATCTTTCTGTCGAATTCAATATTATCCTCAACCTTGCCTTTGCACTCTGGAGCAATGAGAAGAGTAATTTGTTGTCAGTGGTAGACAGTATTAGTATATCGCTCCATGGCAGTAGCTTGTACGTGTAGGAACTAATGATGCTTACGTTGTAACACGTCCTGAACATCTTTAACAGTTGTATCCTTTCCTATGGTATCTCCATCCATGTCCCCCTTGACGTGACTTGATCTAAGGCCGTGTTCGTTCCGGCAGTAGTGCAGTAAGGGAAGCTCTTGTAATTCTAACCCAAAGCTTTCTGCCACCAAGAAAAAGGCTTCCGTTACTGTACTACTGCCGGAACGAACACGCCCTAAGGGTCCATTGTCTCACCGATGATCTTTCCGCTGTTTCCTTCACCTCCACCTCGAAACACGCAGATCTGCGGTTGCCAAGGGCCGTCCTTAGCTGTCTTTTGGAAGCTGGGACGGATCGACCAGATTGAGTTCGTGATGCCATGTGGACTACACTATAGCCTCTCACATCGTCGAGTAATTCCCATGTGTGATCCTCTGAGCCACCCTTGCCGGATAAGAAAGCCAAGCTTTGATGGTCCAGTTGTCAATCCAGTCGCCTTTAGCGCGGTAGGTACTAGCGTGCATCTCTACTCTGTCTCTCCGACCGAAATATGAAAGAGCGGTAGGAATGCGGCTAGATCCAAGACTTGGTGGGTCAGTTTCAGATAGCGGTCCATGTCAATAGTAAGCGGACGTACTGTAGACGGGAGAAAATACCGCTTTTTTACCGTTCAGGTGGCAGATGCTTTAAAGGTGCTCTAAGTGATAATGGTATTGTTACCACGGGAGCTGCGGTCGTCTAGCTAGTTTGTTACCTTGTGGATGCTGACTGGAACGATCGCAGGTGTGCCAACGTAGCTATTTGTTTTCATGGAACAACATGAATCACTACCAAAGAGACGTTGGTGGTATTGCTGGTATCACTTGCAGTGCCAATTTCAGGATTGGTCCTAGGCGTTTCTGAGGAACTCTCACTTAAATGAGATAAAGTGGCATTCGCGTTCCCAATATTATTTATTATTTATTCCCCATTGTACGGACAGTTGTCAAACGCTATTTAGGAAGATACAAGCCAAAGGAAGAAGGGGTGATCTGCAGGATCAGGCGTTCCGTGCTATAAGCCATCACGGAATCTTTTCGCGGGACACGGGTTTACTGAGCTACAGGCCAATAGTTTGCTGCTATTGTGTAAGGTGCAAGACAAGTCGGTCACGGAAGTGGACAAACATGACTTGAATAACGATCAACTTGTTGATGGTTCTAAGAAGAAGCTAACTGGGTGACAGACTCTCCGGAGTCTGTCTTAAGTACATTGACACAGGTCGTTACCAAACCTGACATTGGTACGCTCTTGCCTGACAAGGCAAGCGTTCCGTTAAGTCCGACCTGGGAGTCAGACGAGGCATGACTTCCCATGCCTCCATGCCCGTCCTCTCACATAATGGTTGATATTTGCGTTGATGTATTCGGAATGAAGCCCGTTACAGACTTTGGGAAGAACTACCTATCGTCATGCGGCACCAAAAATTGCCTGTCCAATCAACGTCCAGATTTAGTAGGGCTGCTCGTAAGTCTCTATGGCCTGAGCGATAGTCTGGTCGAGGCTCGCCTGGTCGGACTTGATAGATGTGGCCTTAGGGCAGTAGGGAATAACATCAAATGCCAGTTGCTGCCACGAGAGAAGGATGTTAGTTACTCACTCCATCGCAGCAGATGGAATATTTGGGAGATGATGAAGCTTACATCATACGCTCCCTCGAGGGATCGGAGGGTCACCAACATGGGTGGACGGAATGGCTGGCTCGTGGGGAGAGCCGATTTGCCTATGAGGACGTTCAAGGCCGCCTGATTGGCACTGGCAAATGTATGGTAGGCCCCAGAAATTGTCGTGCATTCTTCATCGCTGAGTTCCTTCGCAGGTCCGGAAGACTGGTCTTTGGTTACAAAGTCGTGGGTTGTAACAATGAGGTCTTGGTAGCCAGTGAGGATACGCTATCACGCTGTCAGCATTCACCTACTACATAAGCAAAGGTATAATGATCTTACCGGGAATAGGGCAAAGCCGTTGACAATGTTCATCTTCTTTTCGAGTTCCTCAAGGTCATGTGCCTTTGCCGTAAGGACGTTCAAGACATCGCCTGTCTCTTGGGAAGTGACGGTACGAGCCGCAAGCTGGGCCACAGGCTGGGCCATAACAACGCTACCAAGGGTAGCAATGGCAGAGACAAGTGAGAAACGCATTTTGATGAGTGTGGTGGGTTGAAAAGGGTAGATGGGGTGTAGAAAGCGGGAAGTGCTTGTAAGTGTGTTGGATGGAGCTGGTGATGATGTTGATGAAGAAATAAGAAGTATGATCAAACGTTGTATGCGCCCGATATTATATACCAGAAGCTCCCAAAAGATCATCATCTTTTTTCTGTCGTAAGTCGCTCTAGGGTCCATTGGTCCGACCACGACGATCAAGGTGCGTCAACGAGCTGGGACATTGAGTGTGTTTTCATCCGGGTTCAGGGGTTTGGGTCTATCCACCCTGGTTGTCGATCTCAGATCAACGATCAGCGCATGCAAGATCCAACCCAGGGACTTCCTTGTAGGTACCATACCAATTCAGCCGCACTACGCTAAACAGGGCAAAGCGGTCACTGTCTTGGCGATGATGTTCACCGCCAACAAAGGGAGGTGAGCACGCAGCCAGCGCAAAAGTTGAGTGTCGTGAGGTGAGTTGTTCAGTTGAAGTTCGGTTTGGGGAATGGTTCGCTTGAGGTGACGCAGCTGAAGGGCCCTTTCCACTAACAGAATGAGGAATGGTCCCTGTAGATCACCCATCTAGCGGCAAGCGGTAACTTTCTAGGGCGGGAAGAGGCAGGAACAGCGAACAGAGCCGGAGCTCGGAGAAACGTCCAATCGGGCACCTTCAATTGTGGTGTTGTCACTTCCTCCCTACGGAGCCTACCTCCAACAGGTAACCAACTCATCACTCCATTCATCTCCATATCACAAGAAACACACTAACTTGCGGACCTTGATGGGCATCATCACCCCGTTTCTCCGCGTCGACAGCTCACCGACTGGACAATGGCATTCCATCAACTCAGCCGCATGTCGGACTTGGCTGCCGATCATCATCGTGAATCCCGAAATCCAAGGCCAGCGGGCTAGCCTGCCGGGGAAGCTAGGTACAGATCAATCGGATTTGCCTCGGAAGTTCAGAGCAGGAAGGACTTCTTCTCATTAGAGAGAAGAGGGGGGCATGCAACTTAGACACGCAATCATTTTTTTCTGACCAGAATACACTCGAGCTTTGCCCGAAAAGACTTTGCTAAGTTTCCCCCGTGAACCTGTCCGTCTTGTAAATTGACAACCAAATCTGCTCCGCGTTGAAGTCAAGTCTAACTCGGAAAATAAAGCCCTACTTCATCTCTCTTTTGTGGTTAATAGCTACCTAGTATTTAATACCCAATCTTCCTTCTTGGAGTCCTCAAAAACCTGAAGTGATCAGATCTATTCAACACCATTTTTCGTAGTAGGCTGTCCAGTTCTGGTTTGTGTGTTGTTTTGCTCCTTCATTAACAGAGACTTTCACACCCGTGGGGTGCACATACCGCATCGTCTCACTCGAATCGGAGTTATCCCCAGGCTCTTCTAACAAAATTACATTCTGGAAAGGGAGCTGCGCGCCGACGCCTCAACGGAGCATGTAGAAGCTGATTGGCCAGAACAGCATGGGGATGAATTCGATTAAAGTGAGAGCAAGCGGCATGTTGCCAAACGACACATGGAGCTTCAACAAATGTTGCAACATGTGTTGAAACCAAAACATCGTGTTGACAAATCCGGTTTCTTCTAGCAAAAGGAAGAGAATCCTTCTTTGGACTTCTTCTTGGTAATGAATCTTCATGGTTATTCATCTTCATGGTTATTCATCTTCATGGTTATTCATCTTCATCTTGGTAATTGTCAGATGGCAGACATGCCTGCCATGTTAGACCTTCACAACCAGGTCGGACTTGCACACAAGTCTTGTCCACAAGGCAAGACCATGTTCAGTCCAGGAACGACCTGGCAAGACAGATGCATTTAAGTCAGACTCGGGAGTCTGCACTGCTAGATAGGTAGGTATTCGCTCTCGGGATCATCAACTAATATCTTCATCGTTGTCATACAAGAATATATTTGCTCATCACGGCTGTGACTGACTTGCTGCAACCTTACAGTAATGCATCCTCTTCTAGGCAATGCATTTCTTCTTGGTAATGCATTTTCTTCTTGGTAGGAATGCACCTTCTTCTTGGTAATGCATCCTTCTTGGTGATGTACCTTCTTCTTCTTCTTGATGCATTGTTTTCTTCTCGGTAAGGCATTTTTTTTCACAAGGTCACAACGGGGAATCGAACGGGAGTGTCACAGTTAGAAGCGTTTTAGTTACTATCTAAACTACAAAAGGAATCTGTCTATTTAATACGCGCGAGTACGTTGGAAAGGGCTTCTTATATAATGAAGCGGAAGGAGCGGGAGAGTGAAGTAGACGGAGTGGAAGGAGCGGAAGTGGTCGCTTTGATATCCATTTTCTCCTGGCATTCCAAAATCTACCTATGAACAGGAATTGACATGAGCAAATATTGAACATGATGTTATTAATCAAAAAGGTTTCATAATAGAGTCAATGTTGCTCCTTTCTCAAATATTTGCCTCGAATATGGTGGTCACAGGTTGAAATGCCAAAAAAAGGGTGTTATTAGGCTAACAACCACCTTCTAACCATGTTGAAATGCACCCCCTCCCTTCCTAATGCCGTGGGCGAAGCAAAGACGAAGCAAAGGCAAAGCAAAAGCAAGCTGTGGGTGCAAATGTATGATGTATTCTGCAGAAGTAGATGTACTGCAAGGGTGCGCACATATAGCCTACAGGATACATGGTGCACCTGCCAATTCTAACATCCAAGATATGAGTTCTTCACCATCTCTCAGCTTCATTGTTGAACTTGCGAATCTCAGGTATATAACATTGAGCTTCCGCTGCCTTTGGATCATTCTATCTCTCTCCTCATCATCACCATCAGCATCATCACGTCCATCAACACTCCGACAAACACTTCAAGCTGTTTACCGCCTATTCATCTTTCCCAACCCACCACCGCTCATCAAAATGCGTTTCTCTCTCATCTCGGTCATTGCTACCCTTGGCAGTGTTGTCATGGCCCAGCCTGTGGATCGCGCTGCCTCTTCTCAGAAGATTGTTGACGGCATAAAGCTCCTTACGGCGGGAAATCGGGACCTTCAAGCAGTTGCCCAGTCCATCACTCCCTTGAATACTTCTCTGGGCCCTAACGGTGTGGACACCTTAACTGTAAGTCTCTCACATGCTGTAATCTTGGTTTGTGAAGTCAGAACTAACATATACTAGACAATCATCAGACGCCAGATTGAAATGGCCTTGACGGCCAGGACACTTATGTCACAACTGGAAGTTACAGAGCCGTTCAATGCAGAGGATTGTACGGCTATTAAGAGCTCCTTCAATGATTTAGTCGGCGGCACCCAGGTCTGCCTCAACACTCTCAGCGGCAAGGCGGACTTCGTCAAGAGCGCTGCTCCGTTCGTTGGCCCACTGGTCGCGAATTTGCTCGGAGATGCCCAGGACTTTTCCAACGTGAGTCCCGTTCCTCGCCAATAACAATTCCTTCAATCAGGCCATGACTGAGCGTTTTTACTGACATATCCTATCACTTGTAGGGTCTCAGATCCAAGCTCATGACCCTCTGCGTGTCTACGGCTCAGGATCTTACTTCCGAGGCCAAGAGTCTTGGCGCTGCCTTCGACCATTCTATTACCACCTTCGGGTCTATGGGAAAGATCTAAATCCAAACGGATTGTGACGATCGCCAAGCTTCCAAAGGAGATGCGACATCGAAATGATGCTCCGCGTGCTGAAGGGGCATGACCATCTCGTCAGACTGGTAGGAACAGACACAATGAGTATGAGTTGGAATCTATGGCATGCTTTTATGGGTTTAGAAACGAAGTTTTCAGGGGGGAAACAGGTCAGGGCACATAGGTAGCGCTGCTTTTGGAGGATCAATAATGTCTCTTATACTAGTAGGTATCAATACGATATCTTTATCGAACGTTTCGGTTCACGATACCTTCAACTGCAAATGAACATACGAACTCACCTCTTTAGAGGTACGCAAGAGAGATGATGAAAACGATAGAAAATGAACACAGCACAAAATCTTGTGGGAACTAAAACAGTGCCCAAGAGCGGTCATCATCGCCCATAAACTCGACTATTTCTAAGCCTATCTAATCTGCCTATAATCTCTAGTATCTTAATGCCCAAATCTCCAAACGATCTGCAGGCATGTACTGTAGTTGCGTGCTAAAGTAAAACCCCCTTGTCAGGTACCGACAGGGATGGCGGCTTCCGCCACCACTTGGCCACCACCCAGATGCAGGCGAAGTCGCCATCATGTCAGTCGCCCCTAAAAATTTTATTGAAAAGGACTTCAAGGTTCATCGAATTTGGACTTTTAACATTGATGAAACCAAAGCACTATGACTCGTCCCAAAGGCTCTACTGGGAGGAAGCAACTCTCTCTTGAAGATAGGGTAAGAATTAGAACTCTTTATTTCGATGCAAAAATGAGCCAAAGTCAAATTCATTAATTACTCTCGTCTTTCTTCAAAGACCAAATCCGCTATGCTTGTTAGTCTGAGAGCGCTGCCGTTGCTCCCCGGTGTTACGAACTTAAGCGATGCATAAGTTGACCAGGCCGTCGGGACGCGACAGCCCCGTTCGTTGGTTGGATAATGCAACCCCAGACGATTGGATGGAAGGGCGCTCACTGAGGAGCGGTGCTCACACTGAGCCACTGCTCACGATGAGCCACCGGCACCAGTGAGCCCACACCACGAACAAGCGACACACTATGGGGTTCACGCCCGCGTGAACATCCGGAGACAGGTATCTCGCAGAAGGGCGAGGAGGTATAAAGGGACGACTGGAGAACTCAGATTGTCAGATAGTTCGACAGTAGTCAATTGATCATTATCACCGAGACCAGTATCACGCTCATACTTGTTGTGAACCTTTTGGCTTCACCGAACGACTCTGATAGTTACTACCTATAAAGGGACGACTGGAGAACTCAGATTGTCAGATAGTTCGACAGTAGTCAATTGATCATTATCACCGAGACCAGTATCACGCTCATACTTGTTGTGAACCTTTTGGCTTCACCGAACGACTCTGATAGTTACTACCTTCAGCTATCTCATTTAGGCAGATCAGACTGCCGTTCGTTACACCCGGCCGGGCCGGTCGCGGGTATTAAACGAAACCTAAGAATAAGAATTACTTGAATTCTGTCATGGTGGTGACAGACCACTACACTAACCAACCCGTGTCTTTGCAAAAGGGTACAAGTAACCGGAGCTGGCAATTCGGTTGCTCAAGTGGTCTTATATAGTTGCGACGGATGACCAGGTCGTCACAAATTCGTCTGCAGTTCCAAAAAGACTAGAAGAATGCCCTTTTTCCCACTATCAATAGTTCTCTTTGAGGCTACCTTTGGTGTTTGGACTATTAAAAGAGCGCTTTATCGCCTCGGTTTTCGTAGAAGGTCCGCTAGAAAAAAATCTCCAATTTCTAAACGAACTTGAGGCATCCGATATTAATGGGCATTGGATCATTTGTATTAGGCTCCTTAATAATGGGTATTAATCTTTTGGACGGACGAAACTTGGGTTACCAGCGGCCCTCATTGGAAGCAATTCGTTACCTGGAGACTAGGAGAAGAATTCGATCCTACTTGTGTCGTCGAAAAGCACCAAAGAAAGCAAGGATAGATGTTTTGGAGCAGCTTTTCTGAGAGAGGAAAAAGGCTAGGCTTTTTTGGGAAAAGGAATGGAGTACTATCAATGCTGCTTCTTTTAGGGAACGAACTGTCCCCGTCATTGACGAGTATTTCCATTCTTCGCGAGAAGCCAGTTTTCTCCTTTCTTTGATGTAAGACAAGGTTCCTGGTCATGCTGCCACTGCTACCATCGATGCACTTCGAGATAGAGGCATTAATACTATAAAATGGCCTCCTTTCCCTCCGGATTTAAATCCGATTGAACTTACTTGGAATTGGATGAAGGATTTCATTGAGGATAAATATGGTCTTAGAAGCCCTCTTATTTGCAGCTCCGTCGCTACGTCAACGAGGCTTGGAAAGAGCTCACAGAATCTTACTTGGGCGATTGCATTTAGTATAGTAATGAAATGTTCATTTTAGTGTTGAAGACAGATGGCCACCACCCCTGTCACCCCCCTGTCGGTACGGGCTCCACAAGTTTTACTTACCCACCACACCACAGTCGAGCAGTGCATTCGCTATTCCAGCAACTCCACCGCCATTGTTCCCGCGTACAGTAGCCGTGCCTTACAAATCCAGGGTTCCATGCTCTAATCCCAGTGTGCATCACCCAAAATCACCATCACCAAGCTCATCAGGGCCATCGGGTCAAGGTCATCAAGGCCAATCACATCCCCGAGTTTGCCCGTCCCACTCGATGCCCATTGTGCTATACCTGATTGAGAAAAGAGCCGTTCAGGCTCCACTTTTAAGTCCCCTGGCTCACTCGCTGTCCCAGTGCCGGCCAATTGGGTCCGCCCTGGCTTGGTTTTTGAGCGGGACGGTCGGGATGATGTCATTTGTCCTTTTGGCTTGCAGGGGTTGATCTTCACCGATTTGGACAAAATGGTTTGGGGAAGGATTAGAAAGGATTACTAAGATGGGGACTGATGATGATTTTGATGATGGGTTTGTCGGGCGGAGAGTTCCATGTGAAGATTTCGAAGTGCATTTTTACTTTACGTTGATGACATGGACAGGTTTTTTTTTTTTTTTGGTTTGGTCGGTGATTCAAGTTTGGCAAACATTCTTCCCCTTTTCCTTTTAGCATTTTCCTTGTAGCGTTTTCCCCGTTTACGATCCAGCTTTGAGTGCTTATTCTACGAGCATTTCCATTGAACCACAGACTTCCAACTACGTATCGGAGTAATTCATCGGTTCCTCGTTGCACGACTTGACACAAACCCCATACCCCACGAAGCAAGCTCACCTCAGAGTTACGAGAAACGAAAAACCAAACACCGCAGGAGCTTGTCATCAAAGGAACCAACCGAACCAATCGTCAAACCCAAACATTCGTTCGGACCACACAAATCTGAGACCAGACCAGACCAGCCACCAGCCACCCGCGTTTCTCACGATATCGAAAAGTGCAAAATAGCCACACCAAGAGCTCCGCCAAGGAATGCAAAAAGCAGGTACGAACGAATCCCGACTCTTCTTTTCATGACTCGGACGCCTCAGGGTCCTGGGGTGTCGCTTCACCGCACCCGTACCCGCTCTATACCCCCGTACTCCAATACCTTGGTGTGCTTACCTACACTACCTTTACCAACCTCCATTGAGTAGCTCAAGCTACACCGCATTGCATTGGATTGAAGCTGGTCCCTTAACGTTCCCTTCCTTTCCTTTATACATCAACGAATACTTTCCTCCACTGGGCATACTGAAATCATACCTATTCGGACGCCATATGCACCACTCCCAACTCACAGGAGCCAAGCCAATCTAACGCACTGCACTGCACTGCACAGCTCGGTAGTATATCTCAAAAGACATTCCGTGCGAACGAAAGGCTTGGGGTGCAGTATACGAACACACAAAGACACGAACAAACGCTGAACGACCTCAACCAGACGATCACAACGTAGTTGAACAGAGACAAAGAAAGAGCACGACATCGGACCAAACTCAATCCAGTTGAGAAACCTCAGACGAATGCTCGATCCGCATCGAGCATTGCATCACGCATTGTATCACGCATGACACTTTCATCGTACACTACACCACACGACAGCAAACTACCGACGCTGTGGTCAAACCAAATAATTCGCAAATTGACTGAATCTGGACCGTATTGGGAACTAATTATTTGGTATTCGACTACACTCTGCAAGGACAAGGACAAGCCTTCAAGAACATTGGCATCAGATCGACGCTGTTGATTCTTTCCGATTTCGGCACTTGCGCTCGTTGGGAAGAACGCAACAAGCAGACCGAGGAAGGAAGGGCCGAGAATTGGAACCGACGATTTGGCATTCCCTTCCAAACAACTGCCTAGATTGGGAAGGAGCAGAGGAACTTGTTGCACCAACTCCTCGTTAGGGAACCACAGCGAAGGAGTTTCTCAAAGCTTACCGAATCGGCATCGTCGATACTTATCATCAAACGCGGCCAAACCACGCCCGCATCGCATCGCATCGCATACCCGACACTTATACTCTTCTCACTCATCCATCACTCTTCATCGTCCACGACGTCTACCTCGGCCACCTCGGCTGCCGATAATTCTCACCGGACGCATCTTAAACCCATCCGCAACCAGCCTCTCTACGCCGCTGCCCACTGCCATCAAGACCGGGTAAAGACTTACCATTCCAACAAAAACCGACAGCGTGGAATCCCTCATGAACCAGCACACTTACCAATAACACAACCAAATCCCTCACAATGTCGCCACCAGGTCAACACTCTCCAAACCCCTCGTCATCCAATTATTCCCAACCTTTCTCACTTGCCTCTTCACGCCCCTCTTCACCCCGATCCCAACCCTCCTTCCCCCGACACTCCTCCTCCTCCTCTTACTCTCAACCATCTCAACCGCCCCAACCACCCCAACATGACCAACCTCAACCCCCTTCCCCCCGAGCCACCACCCGCAACGCCCACGCCCGCACCTCAACAATCCGCACCTCAGCCGCCACAGGCGCCCCCTCCCGCCCCTCCCACCAAGCTGGTCCCCCTCATCGAGCAGCAGGACCACCCCCGACCCTCCGCGAAAAGATCTTCCACGCTCTCCCTCCCCACACGGGGCCCCTGAACGTCGGCTTCATGGAACTCGAGCTTCCCGTCCGGGAACCCCGCACTTTTTCGCACATTAAGCGCAACGGGGAGTTTGCGCTCAAGCTCGATACCGTCCTTTTCGCGGTGTACTATCCCTGCGAAGGACCGGAGGAGAAGCCGAAGGAGAAAGCGATAATGACGAGGGATCGGATCAGGTGTTGTAGGGGAAGTGGGAATTGGGAGGGTTGGGATAGTGCAGGGAGGGAGGAAGATGAGGGGACTGCTGAGGAAAGGGGAAAGGGAAGAGGAAAGAAGAATGGAGGGTTGACGAGGCCGCCGTGGTTACCGAGGCCGAGACTGTCGACTTGTAAGGGGTACGCTAATTTTGCGAATATGCCGAACGCGCCGGTTGCTACTTACTTTGCCTTGACGAGCATGTTTACCAAATTGCCGGCGTGGCGGAATGCGAAGCTGAGCGATGGGCCGCCGTTGGCTGGGCCGGAGGAGATGGGAGAGGAGGCGCTGAATAGGGGATTCAGTGATACGAGCGAGTTGACGCTTGTCTGGGGACCGAGGCCGGCTCCGGATGCGGAGGAGTTACGGAGACGGAGGGCGAAGTACCCGGTTATCATGTTCAGCCACGGCCTCGGCGGGTCGAGGACGGTGCACAGCACGATTTGCGGAGAGCTGGCCAGTTACGGATTTGTCGTGGTCGCGATGGAGCACCGAGACGGAAGCGGAGCGAGGACCTATGTGAATAAGGAAGGGTCGTCGCCGGACTTGTGCAGCCAGAATCTGGACCGGAGGTCGAACACGGAACGGGAGAAGGAAGACGGTTCAATATTCAAAACGAAACGACGACAGAAGAAGAATGGCAAGAAGAAGCCGTACTACATGGTGGATTACCTGTTTCCGTTGGATAACGCGCAAGATACCCGGCCGCATAACCCAGCCGGAGTAGATACGGAGTTACGTTCGGCGCAAATAGAGATGAGATGTGCCGAGATCCAAGAGGCATATCACATCTTGGGAATGATAAACGACGGGCAAGGAAAAGAGGTGGCGCGTCGCAATCTAAGGAAGAAAGGAAATAAAGGCTCGAGCTCAAAGGGGCTCATAGGCATCGACTGGGAGGATTGGACGGGGAGACTATGCCTGCAAGATGTGACAATGATGGGTCACTCGTTCGGAGGAGCAACAGCGGCGCAAGTGCTCAGATTACGTGAAGACTTTACGTGGATCTCGCAGGGCATCTTACTCGACGCGTGGGGTCCAGCGATGCCGGAGGACGAAAGCGAGGAGCACAAGATTCAAAAGCCAATATTGGCCCTCGGTAGCGAGGCCTTCATGCACTGGAAGGACAATTTCGAACGCGTTGAGAAACTCTGTCTCGAGGCCCGGGAAGCGGGCGTGCCCTCTTGGATGACGACGATCCGGGGCTCGGTCCACCTGGCAGCGGCGGATTTTGCGGTCCTTTATCCAAATTGGATGTCACTGCTCATGAAGTCTCTTGTGAATCCCAAGCGCGCGATCCAGCTCCATGTCGAATCGGCACTTGAGTTTTTCAGAATGACGCTACCAGAACAACATCATGCCAGATTCAGCAAAGCCTGGCCGTTCGAAGAGGGGCTGCTGACGACGACAGCAGGCGCGGCGAACGAGGTCTCGATGGATTTCCGGCCTGACGAGAAATGGGTCGCCGCTCGGCTAAAGATTCCCCATGAGTTCAAGCTACGCGTCCAGAGCTGGGCTAAGAGGAGAATACGACCGGGCCCAGATATACCAAGAGATCGAAGGGGAAAGCCCCTTGCAGGACTGGTAGACTGGGGTGCAGGAAATGAAATTTGGGTGCACATCAGTCCAGACAAGGAGGAAGTGCCAGATGTAAGCGAAGAGGCAGAGTAGTGTAGTGGTCGGATTTCTTGTTGTCGCGTTCCACCGGGGCCGGGAAAATGGCGGTGGGATGTGCTAAGGCCGTACCTGGATTTCAATAATACCCCTCATCTACCGAAGGCATATTTGAGGATGAGGATGTAGTCGCCAAGTAAGCTTGGTGAGGATCGGGGAGAATTTTGCGATCTGATTGTGCCCTTGGAGTTGTATCCCGGCCTGCATGCCCAGGGATTAAGTATGACTAGCATTCGGATAATTGGAGTATATCAGCACAGCAAAGAGCAACCAACACAAAAGTTGGCTCGGACAAATGTGTATGGCGAAGATGGTTTTCCAAGTAGACAGCGCTCACCAAATACCGGTTTGAATTGATACTAGATGACAAACTTGAAGCCGTGGAAATGCCGCTTCACTGTAATGCTTGCCGGTTGCCGGCCTGCCGAAGATTGATTGCTTATTCCGCGCACAAGAATAGCAGCAATTTCATTCCCCACGGGGTAGAATAGGCGAAATAGTCGGGCCAATGGCAGGCAGCCCCTTTTCAACATGTCCGGGCGAGAGGTTGTGAGGAGCGCGGTAGACAGACGGCCGGATAACTGACTAGGGGCGGGGAAGTATGTGGTGAGGTTTGACGAGGAACACGTATTGTCAATATATAACCACTTTCTGCAGCAGACGGGCCTTTCGCTTCCGGCGGCCAGGGATTTGGTTGCCGCGTGGATGATTTCTCGCGTACTGGTAAAAGACGCTGGTTAATATCGACAGCCTAGCTGAACCAGGAAATTCGAGCGAAGTTTATCCTGGCGGTAGCGGGTAATGGCAAGATCGGGTTCAAGACTTTGCTGTAGTATCGTGGGTGACCACCAACCAGCGGCCTTGGCCAAATTTGGGTGGTGAGCCTCAATTGGGCGTCTCGGGCCCGGTGAATCCCTGGCAAGACATTCATTTGGCGATGGGCATCGACAACCTGTTCCAGAATTGACAAGGCCAGGATGACCCGTGCAGACAGGAACATCAAGAAATGGAAGACTCTCAGGGAGCTATATCCCTTGCTAGCCCTGTCTTTGCCAACTTAGCCAGACGACAGCTTCGGCCGAGGGAGTAGCTCCAAGCTATGAGAAGCTGTTCCTGGCAACTTAAAGCTGCTGTGCTCGGTATCACCAGTGTTATGTCGGTCGAGAGCCTATGAATTCTCGCGAAGCTATAACCGTTGTGGCACGCTGTGGTACTCTCAGTTCCTGGCTGTTCCTGGCTTCAGGAGTCAGCCGTTTTCTCGGTGGAAGTGTACCAGACGGGCAAGGCTACAAGTCAAAAGCCATGACTAGGAACAGAACAGCATCGGGGAAGGTTTGGCGATGGTCCGGATACGCCATCAAAGGCGGAGAAAAGGGTGAGGCGCGACTGCAGTGTATCGTCAGCATCTGTGGTCGGTAGCAAAAAGTGATTTCTATTGGGAGCACGCCATTTTACTCGATCAGCAATTTGGATCAGAAACATGGGGAGCATGTCCCGCCAACTGCTTCTGAGCTCCGTTGAGTGTCGTACGTGGCCGCGAAAATCCTCGTCGACCACGTTGTTGACCATGGTTCAGAGACACGACGATGGCATCGTGCGGGCAGGAGGCGGACGACCGTTCCAAGTTAAGGATAGACTTGGATGGTTGGTAGAGCTGGTAGCAGGGTAGGGGTGGTATTGTTCTTTTCTTCCAGAACCCTGACCGTGGTCAAGGGCGGGTAAACATGTTGTGGCTTTTGATGTCGACTTTGTTAGTACCCAGCGCAAAGCCAGGCACCGTAGCCTTGTACTTGTGAAACTTTGTTGGCTACGCGTCTGCGATGATGGACATGAAGTGATCAAGATTTGGTGATGGACAAGTTCGGAGGATGGACATCTGCACGTCCCAAGTCAAGCCATGGCCGACCGTGTCCATTCGCAACGATCAAAGAATGTGGGCGCATTTGCCGATCTGGCGGTCCGAGAATGGAAGAGGTGGTGCGTTAGCGGGCTGCATCGCGTGTATTGTCTGCGTGGTGGGCGCCATGGTGGGTAGGACAGCCGACGAGGAAGCGGAAGAACAGAGCCATGGTAGAGGAAAGGGGAGAAGAGAAGGACAAGAAAGGGACAAGATCAAGCCCAGAAAGCTTGTTGACGAAGCCAAGATTGGAGGGTGTTCTTGTGGTCACCAAGTGACGAAGCTGGAGAAAGTTTGGACAAGCTTCAAATGTTTCGCGGGGAAGAAGTGGAAGTGTGTGGTGGGTGCCCGTGATTTGGTTGGCGGATTGGTAGACACTGCCCTGATAGCCCCTGGCAGTGGCAGGGGACAGCCGCTGAGGCTTGCAGATCATGGAGCCTTCCCCAGCCAATTGACCCCACTTGGACAGATCCCCAAAGCTAAAATTGACCGCAACTCCGGTCGATCCCTAACAGACAGCTGTGGCTCTCCGGGCCGCTGCTGATAGTCCATTAACACCACCCGATAATAACTGGATGACATCCTCTTACCGTCGCTGCAGTCAATGGGATGGAACTACTTATCCCCAATTATCTCAACTCTGATTCTTCCAGCTTCATCTCAACTCCGGCTCCAAACGACAGCACGCCATCGTTTATTCCAACCTCATTTCTTCCATCTGGCTTCCACGTTGGGTTTCCCTCCCTGTTTTCACTCTCCTCGTTATATGGTTCACACGCACACACAATTGACGCCAACAATGACTCCATCCTTCTTTTTCCGGATCTTCATGTCGTGACACACCTTCACCCCCCCTACCACTCCGGGTCCAAGGCAAGCCCCATGGAACTACCCGGTACCTGTGCAAGCTGGGCTGCACCCCTTCTGCACATCACCCAGGCGAGCGAAGAAAATAGCACCGAGCAGGTCCGTCCTGAGTAACCCGGAATATGGCTGCGGTCTGTGGCCTCTTCTCTGGTCGACCACGACGCGACTGGGCACAGTTTGTATTCACTTCCTGCATGATGCCGTGTCCAGGAGCAGGAAGCCCAAATATGGTTCGGCCAGGATACTTTGCCCGCTAGAATTGGTTGAGTATACTCTCATGCTGTTCTCGCTGTTCTCTGTCTGCAGACTGCTAATGCCTTGTTCCTGGCCCCAATATCTCTCCCTTCTTGGCCCTCTCGTATAGCTGATTACGAAGGATCCCAAGGCCAGATGCTAGTGCATCTTTCCCCGACGGCCCACAATGGAAGCCATGTCGTCGTTGTTTGTCCTCCCCCGATCCCGTGCACAGTGGCACAGTACCTACATACTTTCCACAACCAGAGGCTTCCCGGCCTAATCTAACCTTGCCCGACATCTGATCATGATCAGAGAGGGTAACGGGTGCCAAAGTGCGGGTTAGGTTAGGTGACTGGACTTGGTTTGGTACGGTTTCACAAACAAGACTCTCTTATTTTAGCTGCACCCGACTACCGCTTGCTAAGAGGTTGGTGGTTTCCAAGAAGACAGGGGAGAAAGAAAATGAATAGACTATACTCAGAACCAAAGGTAGGCTACGCAAGCAAGTGGGATTCCCCTGAAGTGGCACAATTCAAGGTACACAACACATCAGCTTTAACCCATGGATCCTCTTCTCCCCCAAGTGGGACTTCACAGTCAGCACTCAGTACAAGCCCTCATAGAGAGCCTTGATCAATCAACCCATCTCACTCATCACTTCCCGCTCATCCAGTCACCCAGTCAGCCATTGAGTGCAACTCTACAAGTGCCAGTTTGGGTGCGAGTGTGCTTGCCACCGGATCAAAATCTGGAGACAAGGCATTTTAGCCGTGGCCCCAATATCTTGCATTCACCCAGGCCTGCGGCTACGCGCTCCAATACATAGCGTCATGCCAGAGACAATTGCTCCTGTACTCTCGACAAGTCATCCTGGCCCGACCAGTCGAGACGCAGTAGTATAGCATAGAGCATGTACCGGTAGACGGAGAGATGCTGTCTTTGATTACGTCGGGGGCGGAAGCACGGCAACACTGCGTTTACCATCATCGTCCACACCACTCAATTCCGCGCCTTTTGCTTACTACTTCCTCCCCGCTGCAAAGCCCACGAATCGTTGGGCTCCAAGAAGTTCCCCGGTCGGAACTCGGAAGCACGTCTTGAGTGTCGCTCGTTGTTTTGTTATATTTTGCTTCTCTCCTCCTTCCCTTCTGCTTCGCCCTTCGTATGTACTCTGCCATCCCAGCAACCAAGTCCTCTCTCCATGGTACTGGGCCCACTCCACCATCAACCATGGCAGCTGAGTTGGATCAATTTACCGATACGAAGTCTCTCCAAGGGGGTGGTTTGACCGGTTTGGAACGGATGGTGGAGCTGGAAAGCAAATACCAGGTATGTGGGCACCCGTCTTGACCGCTTTCCTTATGGGTCGTGGCTTTGCGGCTGGATGTCTCATCATGTAAAACCACTGACCGTTATCCGTCCACCACCAACAGATCGACCAATCCCACCACAATGGCTCTCTTTCTCCTCCAACACCCTCTTCTCCCTCTTCCCTTGATCACCAGGAGCCATCTACACCTATAGCTACCCGCCGTCTCTCCGCACAACAAAACTATCTGATGCTCAAAGCTGTCCGGCGGAGCCTTGTCTTACCACCACTATCAATCACCATCCCCACAGGGCTGACCGAAGGCAAACACGAATTCATAAGAGAAAGGGACTACCAAGCAAAAAGGCAAGAAGAGAGCCAAGTTCAGCCAGGAGCCATCGCAGAGCCTTTGCACAAGCAGGTCAAATTCCTTGCACCAGACAAGGACGAGGAAGAAGAGGAAGAGGCCGACATGTCAGACCAGTCTTCGATCTGTCAGTCTCCTAGTTGGGAAAATTACGGCGAAAAGAAGAAGAAAAAAAAGGAAGATGCGGAGCGTCGGAAGAAGGAGAAGGAGCAGGCAGAAAAGGAGGCAAAAGCAGCCAAGAAACGTCTGGCTGCCCGGCTGAGCAAGGCTCCTCCCCCGACGTTGCCGCGGTCCCCAACCCAAGAAAACCCAAGGATCACCGCACTCACCAATCCAGAGCGATCGATGTCCGATACGCTTCTCACCAACAAGCATCTGTTGCCGAGCTCCCATCTCGTTACAGCCCAAAATGTCGACAAGTCGCTGTCAGCGGACGATTTGCAGCGACATAGCCGACCGTATCACACTCTTGCTTCATCAGGGATAAGCAAGGCTTCCCTTACCCAGAGCGAGCGCCAAGATCATCTTTTGCCTCAACACACAGTTCGCTACGAGAGCTTTGACCAGCGACCACAGCCGCGCCAGACACAGTCGGAGAGCCTAGGCGTTATTAACCCATCATCAGGCCAGGTACCATCTCCTCGGAGAGAGGCATTCCCCCCTTCTTCTTCGAGAACTCCGATGCTGCGATCAACAAGACCAGCTACAAGTCACGGCCGAAGCAATAGCTTACTACAAGGGGCATCTCGGCTATTCAAGGGGAAAGAGGACGAACCCAGAGACAGCAACGCTGGCCCTCAGTTGCAAGACTCTCCACTAATATTTGAGGAGGATACACGAGGTCGGACCCGAGACGGATATGTCCGTCCTAACAGAGTTCAGAGCGCTAGCCGCGCAATGGCTGGGGTTGCAGACGACCAACTACCCAGCACTTCCATTATCGGACCATCATCGAGGAGTAGTTCTCAGACCACCCAAACGAGACGCTCATCTCTTTCACAGGAGGCCAGAAGTGTTGCTATGAAGCTCGTTGGCGTAAGAACAACCTCCGCCGTCAAGCCAGATCGCCCCGCCAACAAGAAGCCAACCAGGGAGACTGATTACTTTAACTTCATGGAGCACGCCTATTCGGCTGCTATTCTCTCGTCAATGGCCGCCGGAGGCAAGCCTACGCCGGCTCCAGAACCACCAACTCCTCCGAGATCGCAGAGCTCGATTGGAGAGGCATCTGTCACATTGACAAATGCATCTTCAAGCCTCAAGGGGTCTTCTGTTTCAGGGTCTGACGCAGGTAGCCACACTAAGAAGAATCGCAGTCTGAAAGACGCCGCAAGGGCAGCACTGGGTATGTCGACAGGGCATTCAGCAACTCCGGATGCAGTGAGGCCACCTATACAAGCGCCTCCTTACCTGAGATTCCGAGCTCGAATGAGCTCGCAGTCCTCAGCCGCTTCAACGCCGAATGCTATCCCGCCGATCGTTCAACAAACAATATCTGGTTCTCCTCAACAAGTCGTTACCCGAGAAAGTGAGACCTTGTCCAAACACACCTCTGATACACCACAAAGTAATGTGATCAAAACGACGGAAGTGGCGTTACCGCAGGTCAGTGCTTCAGAGGGCTCCTCTTCATCATCGGCATTTGATGAGGCATCACCACTTCCCTCGCCAACAACAACTCCGGATACGTCGAGACCCCAGTCCTCAAAGGACATGCCATTGGTGGCCCATGATATCACGAGCAGCCCGACAAGTCTGGAGGGAAGGCAAGATGACGACCGGACTCTCCGTCAACGTTCGGAGGACTCGGCCTCACAGGCTTCTACCACACCTCGGGATGGCTCCGAAATACGTGATACCAATAAGGGGCTCACGGTGGGTGAGGAGTGGAGCAGGAGTGGACTTTTGATAGACTTAGACTTTGATACACCACCGATCAGCACAGTTGCCAATGGTGAAGTCAAGGCCAACCACGGTGTTAAGCGATCAACTGCTGGTTCAGGGTCGCTTTCACCAACAGATTCCAGTCGACCACCGTCGAGGTGCAAGGACAATACTCAACATCAACTCAACATGGAACAGAAGGATGAGACCCGTCCACAGCTCAGAATGTCTAAGTCACTTTCTGATCCAGATATTCATGCCACCAGTGCATCGATAATCGCTCACGCCGCCCTTCCATCGACTGAGGACGCTATAGTTGTTCCCCCAAGGTCTCCTAAGCGGACTCGAACTACTGGCTATTTCGGTGCTGAAATTAGGGGTCATGAGCAGAAGCTACACCAGGCATTCTCCTGGGAGAAAGGAGATGAGGAGAGTTATCAAACAGTATCGATGTCAGAAATGGCAGCTAGAGAGAAAACTGAAGTTACTTTGGGAACGGAACAACGATTTGAAATGGCTGGGGATGAACCCAAGAGCAAGAGACGGCAAAAGTTGACATCTTCCCGGGTGTCTGGTCAGGCAGGAGACATACGATGTCAACAACCACGAGCCGTCAGCGGAGAACGGCAACAGTCGGGATACCGGTATCCCAGCTCAAGCGAACCATCACCCATGCACGACAGCTTTTCGTCTGCTTCTTCTTCTTCTTCGACCACAGGCGGCTCCAGTCGAGCAAAGTTTACCACCCTGGCAGCAGGTGTTACCTCCTCTCCAGATCTTTCCAGCTCGTCATCGAGGCAAACTGAGGATTGGCCAGAGGTACCTCCCATCTCACCTCAGATGGTATCACAATTCCCTAGTCCACCATCAACATCCCGAAGCCCAACACCTCTCGCCTCACCATTATCACCACCCCCTTCAACAACTCCCTTCGCCTCATCAGCATCCCGCTCGGCCTCAACCCCCCCAGTCTCCATCCTCAAACAACCTCGACCCTCCATGCCCCCGATCCCAACCTCCATGCCCATCCTCTCCGCCCTGCCCAAACACATGCTCCACCAATCCAACCACTCCACCCCTAATCTCCCTCCTCCCGCATCCCGCCCCTCCACTCTCGCACTTGCCCCCCACGGTCCCACCGCAGAAGAAAAAGAAGCAGCGGCCCGACGTGCTGCCGCCGGCGGAGCCTCTTCTCAGCCCTTTGCCAAGATTCTGGTGCAGTGCTGCAGCTGCCAGTTCTTCCTGGACATGCCGTCGAAAGTGTACGAGTGCATAGCGAAGCCAGATGCGGTGATTGAGGATCGAGCGTTGGGGGTGTCGGGGGCGATTATGACTATGGTGAAGTGTCCGTGGTGTAGCCATAAGATGAGTAGGGAATGTTGTAGGGGGTATACTGCTATGGTTACGTTGGTGGAGAGGTATCATTAAGGGCATTAAAGGGGGGGGGGGGGGGGGGGGGAAAAGGGGGTTCCTGTTTATGCGAGGTTATTCTCGATCAGATACCTGCTTCTTTGCGTTCTCTTTTCAGGTTTAAGTTGGATAAGGTGAAAAGGGGTGTACTGTAGTTAGGTAGCGGAAAGTAATTATAACAAGGAAGATTGCGCACAACGCAAAATTAAGAGCACCTACCACAGTTCGGAGATGACGGCTGCGCGTGAACGAAAGGAGCTGAGAGAAAAGAGACTCCTCGGCAATGGGAAAGTACATGTTGTGGATGGCGCTCCCCACCTTCCTTCGCTTCTGGAAAGAGCAGTCAGGTGGATGATGGGGTCTTCTTGAAAAGGAAGGACCGCGGTTGCAAGTCAAGAGTTAAGAGGTGTAGCCAGCCGTACGGGAAGGGGCGAATGGTCAAATGACAAGCATCTTCTGGTCTGAGTTTTTTATTCCGCAACACGCCAATATTTTTCTGTTGCCTTCTTCCCTAGCTTCCTCCTCCTTTCACTCGCCCTTCTGCTTTTTCAGGATTACAGTGACCCGTTGAGCAAGACAGTTGTCCCCTTTGCATTTGTTCGATCTTCACATGGAGCAGTTTTCATATATATCAAGGGACCTCTAAGCTCTCCTCATATTTGCTGCTTCTTCTTCTTCTTCAAGTAACCAGGTTCATTGCCGCCACGTTCGTGCCTGCTTGCCTGCTCTCTTTGCTCACTCCGTTCACTTCGACATACTTTCCATCTGCTTACGCCTTGATTTTCCATCCTTGAGTTTTTAGATCTGGCCTGGCCGGCCATTCCTCTTCCCTCCAACTAAGCCACCAATTAAGCATTTCCCCACACATTGCTCTCCCATTGTTTCAGCAGGCAGCTACGACTCGCACTACAGCCCCGAGAGCCCGAATTTTTCTCCTGCCTTCATATATCTGCTCATCGGGTTCTTTCCGATTGGATGTCAAAAACTCGAACATTTATTGGTCCCCAGTCGAACTTGCCAATCGCGGAGATAAGAGAAGTCAGAAAGTCGGCGGACTCTTTCAGCATCCGTCACCAAAGAATTCCACTTAGAGCTTTTGGCTTTCGATTCCAACTTCTCAATTCCATCATTTATCTATCCGGCCATCACCACCGCCGGCCAAATATCTCACCGGCACCTAAGTATGGCTCGCGTTGTGTGAAGGGAGCTGGACAGACTTTTGTCATCGAGGAACAAACGACAGTAAAAGTCAGATAAGGGAGATGAGAGAAGTCGGGCAGGTAGGACTGCGAGTATTTGCACCACCTATCTGCTTCGTTCCTTCCGCGGCATGTCTCCGACTGATTGTCTGGTTTCTTTTCGATCACATGATGGCAACGAAGTCCTCCAAGAACGTGGATCAACCGAGGTTTTCCTGTGAGGTAACAGGGGGCACTCGATCCCGATTCCCGAACCAGGCCCGTGGTGCCTTGAACACCAGATTGGGAAGTGTTTTTTGACCACCCTTTTCACATTCCGCCTTTCGCCTCCTTTTCCACCTTTTCCCATTTCTCACAACCACCCCGGGGCCCGGGCCGGTATGTACATCACCCATACCTCGCGGTCAGTTCCGTTTGAGACCGATATCAATGGTATGTAACACAGCGCACAGCCTCAAAGTTTCGACATGACAGCAAGCTATTTCGGTGTTCTCAGAGTTGATGGTTTGGAGCTGTTCTTTGTTACTGTGATGTAAGTGATGGGCTCTTCCCCTTGACGGATGGCTGATGCTACCTGGTATGCGTAGATCCTGCAGTCCTGCCCTGTGTAACGGAAACGTGCGTTTGCTATAACATCTATCACATTTTCCTTGGCCAACCACTCACCGAAACAGGCAGGGTACCAACAGTTCGAAAATGCCGATGGGATTTGGGCAAATCATTGCCATTTTTCAAATTCTGTTACTTCCTGTTGTTCAACTGGTTGACTCTATTTCGGGTACGTATCTCCAATCTCCTGAGCTCTCCCCTTACTCTGTCTACTCGGCTTGAGGCCAAATGCAAGCCCCTCCCTGACCATCCCAATTGTTTTATTTGCATGCTAACACTCGATCATGTTCCTTGAGCAGTACACTATAGCGAAACCGGCGACACAGCAGACAACATTGTATCGAACAATGTTACTACAAATCGGCATCTCGTTGTTGAAATCTCGGATGTCACTGAAGAAACCAGCAATCAGACTACAGGCAGTCAGAGTGTAGGACACTATCCTTGGGGACCCTTGTAACGGGTTTAGCAATTTCTTCCTTCACAACAGGCTTCGAGAGACGAGCACAAAAGGAAAGCGTAGGGCAATTGGTTATTCGCAGGTCATCATCGAAACAACTGTAATTAATAATATTTGGGCCAGGCTCATGGATGGCGATTGCACACAGATACACGGGTGGAACTGGACATTGGAGATGGTCCATAGAGATATACATGTGCCTTCAAGATAGAGCGGAGGGAAGTGGCTTACAAATCGAAAGCCCGGATGGTTTTCTTCGTTAATTCTTTCTCTTCCTAGCAGGCTGTTGTTATCCAGAGGTCTCATGAACACGAGAAAATGATAGAAGAGTGTACAGTTGACAAAACAAGTGGGATCTCAAGCGATTCATCCTCATCCACATCAAACTGCTAGGTACCCGCATAAAACTGGTACCACTTCATTCCCCATTCTGCGTCCTCACAGCCCTCACCGCTCCCCAAGAAACCGTGGGATTTGACCACCGATTTCGCATTTGTACCTCTACCATCTTGTCTTCCGTTTCACTTTTCGCGGAGAGCCTTCCGTTGAGGGGCGGCTTCCATCGTTGGTGGAGGTGACCGGTAAGGCGCATTTTGATACATTCCTGCATGGCGTTGCTAGCATCTCGATGGCACCGATTACTTTCTCGTGGCGATTGGGTGAGGGATTCGAGGCGGGAGGTGGAGTGATGTGTTCTGAATGGTAGCTTTTAGCGAAGAACATGCAGAAATTCTGTCGCAGCCTTATGGGCTTTTGTTGGAAAGTTGGGCGGATGGTAGGACATTTTTGCAAGGCTCAATGGCTTGGACTCAATCCTATATGCCCTTCAGGTGTCTTTTTGCCGCTTCAAGGCAGAAACTTTGTTCCCTTTTTCTGTCTCCCCTTATTCTTTTGCTGTCCCTCTTCCACTTTGCGTTTCATTCTTTTCCGCTCCCAGCAAAACCTCTTGATTGTCGTTTGTGTTGATCAGATATGTTACTTCTTTGAGCATCCTGGACCGTGCTACACTTCGATATGAGCTCGAATCTTCTTCTTCTTCTTCTCTGCTGGAATGACACAAGCACAAGCGGCGGGAATATCACCCGGGCATACTTCAACATTACGACAGACGAGTGGAATCTTGAATATCGTGGAAGATGTCAGGCATGTCCTCCGTTGAAAGCTGACCCTGACAATGCGGGCGTTGGTGTAAGTTCTATAGTCCCTCCGGACGCTCTGGGCTCTCCATATCTTATCCTTCTAAACGAAAACTTCGGAACCAGCGTTTTGCTTGACCACCGCAGGCGTTAATGGTTTCCTGCGTTATTGAGCGCGAGATCTGTCTCGCATTAAACGTATGAAGTATGAAGAAAAAAAAAGGCTAACATTGAATCTTTCGTCCAATATCTAGATGATCACCACGTTCTTCATATCCCTCGGCTTTACAGTCTCAATATGCTTTGTCTTCAGGATCATTGTCAAAGCCCAGCTGCGAAAGAGACACGGAAAGTTGGCACAGAAGAAGCAAACCAGGACAAGCTTACTGACTAGCCGTCTCGAAATGATGCTTTTGGGCCGCCCCGCGACCAGGTGCGCCCGAATCTCTTACGACATGGTCATTTCCCTAGCGGATGGGCAGCTCGCGACCGCCATAGCTCTTCTGGTTGCAGCAATCAAAAAGCTTGAGGCCGATAAAGATATCAGCATCTATCACTTCAATTCTGGTCATGAAGTCGGTCTTCCTCAGTTCCGCCGCTTTCACCTAGGCAGCAATTTCCTACCGCCTCAGGAGTGAGGGGGAGGAGCAGGAACCCGACAACATGTTGCCGATATCGACCAAAATACATCATTCGAAACCCGAGGACAAGCGATCAAGGATAGGGCTACCGTGGACTTTGAGAATCCTCCTCATAGTGACACTTGATGTGCTGCTCCTCTTTAGCGCTTGGGTGTCACTGGGAGCGAATGGCCTTCCCTCGGAGTGCCCAGCATCTTGTTCCCGGAACATACCGGCGGATGTGGCGACATGACGTTCCATTTGGCTCATAGTCTCGTTTCTACTCTCTTCTGTGATCAACATAATCGTTTGTCTCCAACTGGCTAGGGTACACGCGTGGTGGTTGCCCAAGGTTCGTCACAAATCGAACGCGGACACTAACGTTCTACGGAATGCGGCAACTTCGGTTTATAAATATCTTTCCATATTTCGTTCCCCATCCATTATCTATGATCTTATTTTTCTTGGGTTCGGGGTCTGGTATTATCATGACTTGCATTCGGAATGGAGATCGAAGCCCAATGTGATGTCCACGGAAGACCTAGGCGCCGAAGATAGCATGGGATTCGGGCAATTGGTGCCCCTCTTCCTTTTGATACTTTTTGTGCTTCAAGTTTTTGAGTCCGTTAAAGGTACGTTAGATTCGGGTTGATTCCACCGTCGGGCCCCTGTTTCTCACTAACCTTCAGTTTTATTTCCGGAAGCCCACAGCGGAAATAGCAATAGTGAAGAGACTTCCATTGTCAGAAGAAAGACTTGTTGACAGTCATGGCTGGGATGGGTCCAACTTCGCTCTCGACACTGACTCAAGGGAGGCTTCTAGAGCCTAGGCATTGTAGGATAAGATTCTGAACAAGTACATGTAAAATTACAGATAAACTTCGCTCCTGCTTTCCCACTGACGTGTGCTGGTGAAAACCCCTCTAAGACGACAATGTGCTTCTTTCCACTCCCTTCTAGCAACCTAGATGTTGCTGCTGTACACTCAGGACCGATAAAAAATACTCATACACGTCGCAAAACACTCGTACAAATCACCACACCACTTCTAGAGCAACAAGGTCGAGAAGGTAGAAGAAAGGGTGAGGGAGAGATCATATGAGATGAGAAGAAATTACTACTTTTTGTCCCTTGTCTCGCTCCGTTACGTCCATGTCTAAGAACTCAAACGCCAAACATGCTGCGAAAGTTAACCGTAGCCACCCTAAAGGTTACAAAAAAGAGAAACATGAACTCCAAGATGCAAGTGTGGAGAGAGGTATTGGTAGAAACAACCCCTAGGACAAAAAGGGCATAAGAGAAGACAAGAGAAACGACCCCAACCCAAGAATTACACGTCCTCAAGAGCAGGACAGATCAACCAAAGCAATGAAGAGCCTCCTCTCAAGTCTCTTTCGAATACTCCTGTTGCTGTTTCTGCGCGAGCTCCTCTCGTTCCTTCATCGCCGCTCGCTCATTCATCCCCCTAAAAGCCCTCTTTCCGACCTCATAACTGCTAATCATAATGGCACATGCCGGTGCGACCTTGAGCGTGCGGGGGATCCATCCCCTGAAGAGACCGGCCACGCCTTCCGTGGAGAAAATATGCCACAGCAGTCTTGCCATGTTCCTCTCCTCCGGTCTCGCGGCGCTCTTCTCCATCGCCGCAATAGCAGCTTGTGTTGCGGTGCCGGTGTCGCGGTAGACTTGTGTCCTCGTTTTGCCGACGTCAAAAGGCATAGTGGCCACGCTGGCGAAAGCTCCGGATAACGCGCCGGCGATGAAGCTGTCGGTGAAGGTCTCGGCATGGTTCTCCCTTGACTGAGACCTCCGACGGGCTCTGTGGCGCTCTTCAGAATCGAGGTCGAGTGTCCTACCACGTCCCCTAGAGCGAGCCTCGCGCGCCTCCGTCAACGTCCCTCGAATCGTCTCATATCCCCACCAGTACATGCCAGAAAAGGGTACGTCACGCCAAAGGGTGAGCGTCAACCCCCTCCAAAGCGAGCGATAGCCGTGCGCGTATACCATGTCCTTAATCCCCTTAAACGTATGAGTGAGATGTGACCCCGTCGTGCTGCCGGGGGAAGCCTGCATGCGAGTGCGGAATAGCTCGATAGGCCCGACGGCCGTAGCGGCGAGGATACGAGCGCCCGCGCCGGCTACTAGAGCCGCGTATTCCTCCTTGACGTTTTGCCGGATCGGACTGGAAGGGTTGAAGCGCAGCCATTCGTAGCCGGTGAAGTAGATGATGTTAGCGGGAATGGCCATTAGCAGGGTTGGTGAGAGCCCCCGCCAGAGGGAGGTAAAGCCTTCGTTGCGGGCGATCTTGCGGAGACCGTCGAGGGTGGAGTTGAAGTTTCGTTGCTTTGTCTCCTCGACCGCGCAGGAGATAGCACTGGGAGTAATAGCGCCAGAGCCGATGCGCGGCCCGGCGGCGACGATGCATCCTTCGGAGTTGTTGGCAAAGAAAACTTCGCGGCAGCAGGCGGTTACGCCGAGGTTCGAGGGCCGGAAAGCGGCGTTGGGTATTTGTGAGCCGGCTAGCTTCGAGAAGTCGGAAACGGTATGTGCGGTTGGTGACGGTTTGGTAAAGGCTTGGGATTGCCATCGGACCCGCACGACGTCGAGGGGAGTCACGAGGAGGCCGGTGAGTAGACTGCCCGAGGTGGCGGAGAGCATCTTTTGGGCGGCCGTGATCTCGACGGGTTCGTTCGGAGCGTTGTCGTCTTGGGCAACGGTGGGGAAGGCACTCGGAGTCGGAGACGCGGATGCGGACGAGGAGGAGTCATGGTGATGGTCTATTATCCTATTGTAGTCGTGACCTGCTGAGGAGTGCGCGCCTTGTAGAATGGAAGCCATGATTGACAGTCGAGAGAAGAGTCTCACAAGGTCCCGCGGCCGGCGTTTTGGAGAGGCGCGCGAGGAGCGCCGGCAGCAAAGGTGCCTTTGCCTGTGAGAGAGAGAAAGAAGGACCCGAGGGAAGTCTTACGTGGAGCGTTGTGTCACTGTTGACTGCACGGATGCTGTGTTCTGTCGCGATAAGCAAATCACGAGCACCAGCAGGAACAGGACCGGAGGGGAGGGTAAGGGTAGGGTAGGGATATGAGTGACAACCAACGTCAACAAGGTGATGGATGAGGAGGAGATGGATAAGAAGAGAAGGGATGGTGTGTTGACGAAAGAAAGGTTGACGTTAGCCACTCTGGATGGCTGGAGTGACTGGAGGTGAATTTGGAAAAAGTTGAGCGAAGCCGGAGATATCGATCGGGGATCCGAAAATGTGAGTGACACTTAGACTTTTGCAACACTTTTGCCTCGGGGAGGGCGTTTGCTGCTCGACTCCGTCATTGACACACAGAATATTCTGGGTCCCTGTGTCCACTCCTGCAGCGCTAAAACGACTTTTTCTTAGCGCTGAAAAACCCCGCCCCTCTCTTCTGCTCGGAGTAACGACTAACATCGTTTCTCCACTTTAACTTTGAATCGATCCGCTCTTTCCCGACCAGCCGAATGCCACACAGACACCTCAATGGCTCATTCCCGCCAATTGTGGGGATGATGTCATCTCTTGACTGTTGATGTAAGCAGTGGCCGTTAAGGTCATCACTCTTATCAGATCCTTTTTGGCTTTGATAAGCAAACATCTGATAAGATAAGCAGTCTAGACTCTGGACTCACATGGCTCATCCCGTCTCATCGTCTCCAGTCTGTGTCACTGTTCACGATCATCGGATCTTCCTCTCCACTTCCACTTTATCGTATAAGTCGATCTTTACGCGTGTTTTCATTACCCCTCACACCCCTCTCGTGTCACGAAGAACCTTCGTTGCGGAGGCTAAAACTGCTGAATGAGCTAGAGGAATAATCGTCCCTTCCTAGGGAATTGAACGACCGGGTCGCTACCAAGTCTTCATCCTCACGATTCCACCATGGTGCCAAACTATCGACGTCCTCCTCGAGACACTGCGAATTTCTTCTAAACGAATATTCGAAGCTTGCGCACTAGCCCCGTCAACATTATCAGACACGCCTTCCTCGGTCTTCCTCTCAGCTCCGTAATGTTCTGCCGCAAAGAATGCAAGGCATCGTTAGCCATGTAGCCATGCGGAGAGCGAGCAGGAGAAGTCACCCAGACCCAATTCACGTACCTGAAATCGAATCAACCCGTTGAAGAACTGGCAATATGAGAAGAAAGATGGGAACAACCTGTCCGAACCCCATACTCGTCTCGTCCCTCACATATGCCCCGTACGCCGACTGCACATGATGTTCACCTTCCCACTCCCTCAGCGGAACCCAGCAATCGTAACCGAACCAGACGGTTGTCACGGCACTGGCGGACCACTACACCCCTAGGCTATGTTCCAAAAGGATACAAGTAACCGAAGCTGGCAATTCGGTCGCTCAAGTGGTCTTATATAGTTGCGATGGCAGCTAAGAGGCACAGCTGCGAGGCTGCCGTCACAACGGTTATCCAGACCATAAATCCGGGGGCAGTAGCCGTGAAAGCCCAGATGAAATCATACACGACTCTTGTCAATCCCGCGCAGTATGACGACGTGACTATACAGATCCGCTGTATAAACGCGATTATGGTCCATGCCTGCCTTTGTCCCTGGAAGTTACCCACAGGATATCGAAACACGGGCAGGCTCTGCTTCATCTTGGAACCGAAATTGGGCCAGACTGGCACGGTCAGAAGCCACCAGTTGTGAGCTAGAGCCAGCTGGATGTAGTGGATGCTCGCGGACATGAGGACATGAGACCACGAGTCCTTGGCCCAGGTCTTCCACCATGCTGCCCCGTTTCGATCGCTCTGCGCGTCATTGAAAGCTGGGATGTTTCGGAAACACATCGCCGGGCAACCTTTATTGAGAGGGCCTGCTCTGGCCGATGCATAGCCGCTGTACAGGAGCAGGACGTCTAGAGTTAGGATGAGAACGATCCGCACCGCCCACGAGAGGCCTTCGCGAAGTCGTTTTCCCCACTTCCTTGGTCGTTGTTTGGGACCTCCTTCATCCACTGTCGCTAGGGATACCTCTTCGCCTTCATCATTGTTATGCTGGGAAGGGATCCACTGCTCCAAAATGCGGTAAGATATAATTGTGTAAGTGAAAGCAGTCAAGCTAAGGAACACCAGCTGTACCAGCAAGTTGAAGTGGTAGACACTGAGGCTCTCGTCAACGTGGAGCTTCTTCAGCGTTGCTATCAAGAGGGCAATCAAAGTCGCGAGTTGTTGGTCACCCAAACAGACAAGCATGCTGTAGCAGATCTTGGCCCATTTGACTGCGTGCTCCTCGCCGATTTGATTAGCCACCTTTCTACCCAGCCATTTGTGCAACTTGGCGGACGTGGAGGTGGTGTTGTCGATAGGGCTCTTGCGTGGCTGAACTGAGGCGAGTACAGGGAACAAAATTCCGAGCAGGAATGTTATGAACACATCGACCATGAAGGCGGCGAATACCTGCAATCTGTCAGTATATGATTGCAACCGTTGGTCTTGATTTACTTACGCCGATGCCTGCAATATCAGGGTCGGCTTGAAGGGGAGGACATGAGTCGCATGTCCAGAGATGATCTGCGCAGTTCCACTCGTTGATGGTGATGTTGTAGTACAGTCGGGTGTGTTGCTCGTCGTCTAGGTCCTGCCAGCAACGGATGAGCGAAGAACTCATGGTAAAAATAAGAGTAGAAATTTGAGGAAGGTGACGAAATTAGATGATCAAGATGATAGTATGGGGAAACAGAGATGAGAAATACGGGAAGATTATCGGATATTTAGAACGAGGGATCGAGTAATGCATGGAAGAGGGAGTGACGACAACTTGAATAGACAAGTGAGTCGAAGGATAAATACCCGAAAGAGAACCATGTTCATAAAAAGGAACAGGCACTTACAATCCCCAATCCACCCAGCCCCAGATCCAATTCCCATTCCCAAAATTCCCATTCCCAAAATCCCCATCCCAAAATCATGCGGCTCTTTTCCAGAACGCCAATACGCCATTATCTCCACGTTTCTCAATTGGCTCAGGTACCCGTCCCTGAATGGCCATCCGGGGTTGGTTCAGCAACGCTGAAGTGCATGGATTGGCTCTCCTCCTGCACCCCCCATGCGAACACGTAGTAGGGAAGTATGAAGCCTCACTCCGTTTTGTCCTATGAGAACGCTCAGCAGGACCACCTCCGGAAATATCGCCATATCCTTCATGACATACTTGAAGGTGAAACTGCTGCGCCGCTGTTATTGCTGCTTCGGTGGTGGACTGGTGAACATGGGAAAGTGGAAGCTTAGCTGGACGCCGAGGATCAGGACAACAAAAACACCAACCCGTACAGCTAGCTCGCCTGGGCTCAAGCCCAATTCCCAGACCAGCATCAACGCCGGTCGGAGGAGTTTCCTCACCGACAAACCTGTGATGAGACTGAACAAGGAGTTCTCCCGAGGCGTGGAAGGGATCTCGAAAAGACTTCCCAGTCTGGCGGGTCTCCAGGGCACTGCAAGCCTGTTTCAGGGTCGTGTGACTCTCATAGGAAAACCTCGATTGGTTCAAGTGCTGGAGGATTTCGTTTCCATCATGTGATAGAAGAGAAACCAGAGAGTCAGTCGGAGATATACCACGGAAGGAACGAATCAACTAAGTGGTGTGAGTACCTACCTCTAATCGCAAAGGCACAGTCGTACCTGCCCGACTCCTCTCACCAGTCACTTCTCTCGTCTAGATGTACCTTTGACTCCCGCTCCTTTGTTCCTTTCTTGAAAGAAAGAGGCTCTCCAGCTCCCTTAAAACAATCATTCCTAAGGAGGTGCCGGTGAGGCACAAACTTTGATCGCGGCGGTGATGCAGGAGATTATGGCGGTGAGAAGTGGGAAATGAAAGCGAAGTTTCAAGTGCAATTTTTGATGATGGATGCTGGAAGAAACACCTATGCGCTCGGAGTTAGGTTTTAAGAGCACGCCGGTGTCATCACTTCTCTTTCCTCCGTGGCTGGCAAGTGTGGCCGACTGAGGACTCCTAAAATTAACCTTACCATAGGGCGGAGCCAGTCCGACGGGATTTGTGGCGTCCGGGTACCTGTGTATAACATAGAAGCGCCATGGAACTTAAGTTGGGAATGGCTCCATATTCTTTAGGAGTGTACACACACACACATGTTTAGAATTTTCATGAGTTTTTTGAACGAAGCTGGCGAAGTATGATCTACCCCAAACACATTTACAAAAAGCAAAGATCGCAACTATCAGCTTGTTTCTCCACTATGTGGAGGTTCTTGAACATCAAAGCCTAACACGCGACATCCTTCCCATCAACAACGCTGTGTAAGCATACAAAAGCTCTGAAAGATACTAAGACACCACTCTTCCCGTGGTTGTATAGGGTTAAGAACAAAGAAAAATGAGCTGGCACCACCAATTAGGGTGAAAACCTTCAAGATCCCCTTGCGCTATCTTATGTATAAGCGGTCAATCGATCTCACTATCCCACCAGACCCCTTCTCTCGACAGATCTCCGCCATTCCAGGCCTACACCTCTTGCGACTTCGACCATTCACTTCCAGAATTCAACCCGTTTCGGCACATATCACTCTGTAACAAAGTAACACTGCTGGACTTGAGGATGCCTTCTAAACAATGTCCTCGGATGAGTCCTCCTCGGTTCTGTTGTCGGTTTCGCTCTCAACTTCGTTCTTCGTTTCAGTGTCCACCCGAGTCCCTACCCGAAGCAGCATGACAGAAAGAGGTTAGCGTCAGGGCAAAATGAAGGGCTCGGATAGATTATGGAGGGTGGGACACAACTGCATGAATAACTGAACATGAAAGCGACCCGAGAAGGGAAAGAAAAGGGTGTGAGCCCAGGGACACATACCTGCAATGGAGTCGAAGAACTGAAGAATAGGCCGTATAAGGAGGAAAAGAGGCACTTATTTGTCCGAATCCCATACTTGCTTCGTCTTTTATACCGCTTTCATAAATTGATTGGCGGTTCTTGTTCATGCCTATTGCTGCTTTGATGAAGAAAGTCGCGAACCAGATATTTGTTACGAAAAAACAGTAGAAGGATGAGGCTAGCGTATGCCTACAAGCCTTTTTGAATCTCCGTGATAGTGTATCCATGTCCTGGCTGTTTCCTTGGGGGGTTGCCAGATATTGAAAGGCTTGCATATTGTGCGCCAAGATCTCGTTCAGGTTTGCGAAAGGTAGACAGCAAGGTGTGAATCGAAGACCACTGAAAGCAACCGATCGTTATCGTATTAAAATGAAAAGCCATGACCTACCAAGCCAAAGCTCTATTATCGGGGCATTGAATGGCATAATCTGGAAACAAACTGCTGGACAATCCTTGGCGAGGTCCTTGGTCTTTGCTTCGACCAGGCCGGTGTAGAGAAGTAAAGTAGTAGTGCGAGTACAAGGAAGGCTCTCAGCACAACCGAGAATCGCTCTCGTGGCAACTTTTCTAATGTCTGGGAGCTGCTTTCCATCTCGGAGGCAGGCGGGACATCGGTCTTGAGGTACCCTTCGTGCTTGATGCGCCAGGAAATTATTGCGTACAAGGATGCGGTGGAACTGACGAACACTAAGCTTGCAACTAGCCGTAGATGATAAATGCTGAGGTCTTTATCGACGTGGAGCTTCTTGAGCGTTGCAACGAGAAGAGCGGTAGAGGTGCTCAGTTGCTGATCGCCTAGACACATGACCATATCGTAGCATATCATAGCCCACCGGACAGCTCGTTGCCTCCCAAATATTTTCAAGACGTATTTGCTTACGATTTTATCCGTACGTACGTCAAAGCTGTCGCGCGCAATAGTCTTTGTTCTTGGAATAACTGACGCGAGGGTGTAGAAGACGGTACCCAGCAAAGATGTCAAGCAACAGGAGATCATGAAAGCAACGATCACCTAGATATTTAGGTCTGTTAGTCATGTCCTCACAGATCTTACGCTTTTCGCCGTGCGTGTTGTTGTTGTTGTTGTTGTTGTTGTTGTCGTCATTATAGGGGCTGTGAGACTTACACCGATCCCCCCAATATCAGGGTCGCCTTGAAGCGTAGGGCATGCATCACAGTTGCCATAATGATCTGCACAATTCCACTGGTCGTTCGTGATGTTGTAATAAACCCGGGGGGATTGATTTCCGTCCTCTGCCTCCCGCCAGCAGCGGATGAATTCGGACTCCATGTTGACTATGCAAATTGAACCGTCGTATGTTGTTGTTGTTGTACAGTAGGAAGAAATTTGAGGTGGTCAGAAGAGGTAGATGTTTGAACCAAACATCATTTTGGTGTTGGGGGAGAAGGAAAGAAATGCAAGTCAGCTTGGAAATGAACTCAGCCTCCGGTTATACTCAACATCACCACCTCCTTGCCAAACAGGATGTCTCCAAGTCTTCACTTACCTCTACCAACCATCGACACACACGTCGATGGATGTAGGGGCTGAATATGCGACACTGTCACCATTTCAGCTTCAGCCTCACCTCCACTCAGGCATTTCCCCCAACCAAAACACATATCAGGCCAGCGCACCTTACGCAGTACAGCCCAACTGGATGTTGCCGAAAAACAAACAAGGCTAAAACGGGAAATGCGGTGATTTCCACGCATGAAGCCCCATCTCCTTTGTCTCCGCCCAGAAGGCAACGTCCAAGTCACTCATCGCGTGCAACTCCAAGCTCACCAGCGTTTTCCGCCCGCAAGCTGCTCGCTACGAGCCGCGAGCCCAACTCAGGCTTTCAGTTGCCTGTCTCGCGGTGCGTAGCAAGGGAATGGTAGGTAACTTTGGTAAGTAAGAAGATCGAGGCTCGATGAGAAAAGGACTAGTGGTAGAAATCTGGATCGAACTCTTGACATGTGAAAGGAGTGGTTCAGCATACCTAGCGGTCGGTGCTCCTCCGATAAGCTGCGGGGTCATTGTCATTGGCACGTATTGTCTCGTCTTCGTCGTTGTTTCCAAGCAAGCTGCGACGCAAAGGATACAGTATTTGGTGAGCTAGGAACTCTTGAACTCGAGTTAGGGTTCATACTTGGATCGTCGTTGGTATCTTGGACGTCCTTTGTTATTGTGGTATTGGCAAACGGTGATGGTAGAATGAAGTAGAGGTAGAAGGGTGAAGTTAGAACAATGAGTTCAGTTCGTTTCCAGCAAGTACCCCGCTTCAATTTGTAGGACAGAGTCTGCGACGAAAAAGTGCTCGAGGAGTTCAGGCGTCTTCCTATCCGGCAGGAACGAAGAAGACGTGCACGGTCTACAAAGACAAGGTCGCCTTGACACCCAGGACAGGCAGGTTATGTCTCCTCGCCTCACACTTTCCTTCTTCAACCAGCTTTCAATCTCGTTTGTTCCTTCCTAAAGTGACTAGAGATTGGGCAGGTAGTGTATGTGTTGCGTCGCTCCCTCCGGTTGCCAGGGCTGGATTATGGGCAAGCTTGCTGATTGGTTGAATGGGGACGTGAAGTCCGGGGTATCAAAGTGCAGATCTGACCTGTAAACACCCTCTCTGAGTGAGCTCCTCGTAACAATCTTACCAACACCAAAGGCTAAAGACGGAGTGTTGAAAATCATGATAGAAGCGAAAACAACATGCTTGGTATTGGTATATTGCTAACAAATCCACAAATCGTTCTTCCTTCTTCGATAATCCCCAAGTTCAAAGTTCAATGGGAGAGAGTGACCTTAAAGTCTCCTTCTCCTCGTATATGTATCTAAACCACCAACAAAGAACAAAAAAATCGTGGAAAGAAAACAACTTGGTATTTGTTTTTCCGTCTGCCTGCCTGCCCCCACGCGCCCAGCGCATACCGTCCGGCCTCCCAGAGAAATTTCAAACAGAAATGAAAGAGGGAAGAAGGGCAAGAACATGAAGAAACGGAAGTAGAGTAAAAGAGAACTGAAGATAAAGAACAAGGTATATAGGAAGCCAGCCGATATAGATAGGGAGAATCATAGTTTAAGAGTTTGGTGGGTATTTCAGGGGTATTTCACGTCGTTTTCCTTTCCTTTCCTCCTTTCCAACACAATGAACTAGCGCGACTTTTCGCCAGCGACACGTACATACCACTAATCACTTTCTTCACCATCACCATCATCATCCCTTGCGGCACCTCCGGTGCAATCAATGCACTGCTGAAAAGGCCGCAACTAGCGACGAGTGTAGACGGGGATGTTCCGGCGAGGAGGGGGACCGCCGCCGTTCTGCTCGGCGTTGTTGGTGAGCTCGGCGACGCGGGCCTTGATCCGGGCTACGCGTGATTCGATGGCTGTTTTCGCATGTTAGCGTATATTTCACCCTGCAACTTTGTCAGATTAAACGGGTAGATAACTTACTCTCCTCAGTACTGCTATACCCGTCCAACTCAATCCTCGCTCTCGGCGGCTGAAGTGTCCTAGCACCATCAAGCGGCTGTCCATTGCCATTCATCTTCTCCTCCTTCAACCGCTGCGCAGCGCGCTCAGCAGCGTTCTTGCGGATCTGAGCCCAGCGGTCCTGGGGGTTGGAGGTGGCGGGGCTGAGCGGGACGGGCTCGGGGCTGTTAGGGATGGAGGAGACCGAGTCGGTGGCGGTCACCTGGGAAATCGGCCGTTCCCTCCTCACAGGCTTCTGCTCTGCAATGTGGACGGGAGTAGGAGCAGGGACAGACATGGGGGCGGGGACAGCAGCGGCTTGCTGTTCCTCGACGACTTCGTCAGAAGCATCATCATCGGGGACGAAGGCAGGCTGGTCAAGCAGAGGACCTTGGCTAAACTGATTGACGTGCTCCTGAGGCGGGGTGGCTTCGAAAGAATCAACCTGAGAAGTCTCCTCGACATCCTGCTGAGGCTGCTCATAGGTAGGCTCAGCCTGGACAGGCTCAGCGGCGGGAGTGGCAGGCAGAGGGTCAGTGATCTCCTCCCGGGGAGTCACAAATTGAGTCTCCTCTCGCTGCATGGGAGGCTTCTCAGGGGTAGCCGGCTTGGGCTGTACGGGGACCGGCTTGCGAGTTTGAGCATTTTGGTTGTTCGTGGCAAGCATGGCGTTGAGTTGATCAGGCGTGTTGTCAGCAATCTTTGACGACCTCTTAGCGCGACCAAACAGCTTTCTGAAACCGCCTCCACTAGTCTTGGGCTCCTTATGAAGCTTCTTGAACTTCTTGTCATCCACGGGCTCTGGAGAGGCCATAGTCTCACGGATGAAGTCCACGCTCTTGCGGACCAGGTCCATGCTCTTAGACTCCCTGGTTGGCGTAGCGAGCGGAGTCTCCCTGCTGACATTCGAATGGCGTTCTGCAGGATGAACTTCCTGAGGAGCCTCGACCGCCCTCTCCGTCATCTGCGCCTGTCCCTTTCCAGAGTTGACGGTGCTCGGCGTTCCGAGGTGCTCTGGTTGTGAATCTGACCTTGGGGACTGGACAGCCATTTGGGCTGCCGACTTCGGTGGCAGTTCAGGCGCAGTCTGGGAAATATCCATCATCGAGCTGTAGCCATTGCTAGGAGCGTAAGAAGAGCCGTTAGTACCGCGGCCAGCGTTCGAGTCAGCCAAGTAGGCCTCGCGAATCGCGTCACGGTCCTGGTCGTACTTATTGGCCCACTGGACAGCTGGCGATGCGGCGTTCAGAATGCTTGGCTGAAGGGTAAAGACACTGCTCGTCTTCTCCGCCATAACTTCCGCGTCATTGCGTCCCCGTCTTTGGGCAGTCTGAGGTTGCGACTTCTGCTTCTCCTGCATCTGAAGTTGGTAGGCAGCAGCCTGGATCTTGGCCTGCTGATCCGGTCCAACGCTTGTCTTGCTGACACCAATAGAACCAGTGGTGTGGCTTGCCTTCAGGTTGCCATCAGGCTTTTCCAGAGCATTCTTGCCGGATGTCGATTTCCTCCTGTTGAGGTTCTTGCCACGGCGAGTCCAGCTGAAAAGACCCTTCTTTTCTGCAATATACGCACCCTCAACAACCTCAGGAGCAGCCCCTTTAACAATCTCCTCCATGACAAGCCAGCGCCCAGCGCGGATGAGAGTCTCGATAACCGCGCAACGGCCAAACGCCGCTTTCCTTTCCGGAGTCTCCTCGGGCGCCAAACTGCTCATCCATACCCACCAGAAAGCGTCATCAAGGTCGAATCTTGTAATGCTAGCAAGCTCACCGGGCTCCAGAGCGTCGTCGAATCTGGGCTTATGAGATTGAGAGCTCTTTTGACGGACAGTTGTCTCAATGGGTGGCAGAATCTTGTCAGGCGGAAGCAGAATATTGTGCGAGCTGGGGTTCTTGTCTTCGAATCCTGAAGACAGGAAGTCGGCCCATGAGGGTGTTGTTGGCCGTCCCAGGTCGGCGTTAGCTGCAACCTGCGCCTTGATGGCTTTTTCGCGTTTAGCAGCCAAGGTAGCTTCATCATCGGTAGAATCCTCCTCGATAGTGCCTGAGAAGCCCATGTCCTCGAATCTTGACCACGAAGCATCCCGAAGACTAGTCGAGTGCTTTGAGCTCGAGACGGCCTGGGACTGATTCGCAGCAGAGACCGCTCTAAGGACTCTGCGACACTCCTCAGTCAAGGCCTGAACTGGATCATCGTACTCGGACCACTCTCTTAGTGCCTTGTCCTCCTCGCGATACTGGAAGTGGTTTGCTCGTCGGAGAAGGGCGAAAGGTGTTGGCGATACTGTCTCGACAATCATAGCAACCTTGTGAGTTGACGATTGTAACAACGCCGGTCGCTGTGGTGGGTATTCGGTTTCCTGCAAAAGCTTTTGTAGCGATAAGGGGAGGGTCGAGATGGCGCCTAAAGTCGGAAGGGGGGCTAGACAACGGAGATAGGCAAAGAACAGATGGCTCGTCGCATCGGCCGCCTTTAGCCACGATTTGTATCCTCCTTCAAAGCCCTGACCGCCGTCGTCGTGTTCAAATGCCCACCAAGCTGCCATGCGGGAGAGCTTTCGCCCTCCGAAACCGTTCATTTTACCATGTGCTGCGACTGCCGAGAGTAAATCGAAGAATTGGAAGATAATTTCGGTTCGCGCCCTGTTGTCGACACTCAACGGGATAAATGTCTTGAAAGAGTCTCTGGCCATGTTGGAATCTTGTTCGCCGACCTTGAACAATTCGTATGAATCCCAACCGACGATACCTCCTTGCAATCGACTCCAGCACCACTTGATTACACCAGAAATCACCTGTACCACCACTGTCAGCATGTATTATTCGTGATGACTTGTCTTGTCGGGAAAGCGCACCATGGGCTCGGTCATGCGCAGCTCCTGCTGGAGTGCCTCTCCGCGGATCGCTGGGCCGCCATTTTGTTTGTCGAAAAAGTGTCGCACAAAGGTGCGAACGGCGCTGGGGTCGGAGGTCGGTCGGAAGGGGAGCAGTAAAAATGGAATGTCGAGAGCTATAGGTAAAAGAGAATCAGCAATTGATCGGACAAGAATCGGGATGCACAAGAAATGCAAAAGCCACCAGATGCAATGGCATGCACAGGCGCAGAGGGTAGGTGCAGCATAAGCCAGGCAGTGAACCCCAGGGGTCCAAATTGATGTCATACCTCGCGACTTAAGCTCCTCGGTAGAGAGGGTGATGAGCTCAACCACCTCTTCGGGTTCAACGGTTGTGCGAGTCCAGGCGTCGGTCCATTGGGGTCCCTTGGGCAGTTGCTCGGTGAAGGAGTCCAAGTCGGCGCCCTTTTTCTTGGACTTGGAGCCGTCCTTGTGCTTGAGGCGGGAGAACAAGCTGGGCATTGTCGTTTACTTTTGGGGTTTGGGGTGTTATGATTTGTTTGCTAGTCGAGGGTTGCAGGGCGAGACATTCGATGTAAGAGATAATAGCCGAATGCGCGAGGGTATCAGGGGCGTATGGGGGTATTGGGGGTACTCGTCAGGGTGTATTGCTGCAACCAGCGCAATTGAAAGAATAAAAGATCCAAGACGAGACCGACTGGCGATGATGAAATGGAGAAAAGGGTGGGAAAAAAGTAGAGTCGTATCAGATTTCCCTCGGGCGCGAAAGTTGAGGTGAGAGATGGGAAAGGACGGCGAGCAATTGGCTGGTCTCGGAGTTTGGGAGTTGGAGGCAAGCGGTCAAGGTGGGATGGGGATGGATCCTGATCCTGGTTCCTATTGTCTATAAAGTTCGAGAGAGCTCCGCCGATTTGCAGGAGAAGGGGATATTCTTTGCCGGCAACCTGACCTCGAGGACTGAGGTTGAGAATGGGAGAGTGAGGAAAAAGAGAGGGAAAAGGTGATTGGGAAGAGACTGGAGAAAAAAGTTCAATGCACCGGTAACGAGTGGCAGAGACGAGACCGAGACGGGAGCGAGTCTAACGAAGGTCCAAAGTGGCCCAGAGAAGAAGCTCTTCAGGGGTTCCCATGCAAATGGATAGCTTTTTGTGATGCCTGCAGGAAATTGGTTGTGACGGTAATTAATACCAAGAGCTTGCTGTACACTACAGATGCACCTCAGTCCAGCGTAGCACACAAGCCTGGAAGTCAAGGCAAGCCAGGGGTCTGACTTGCATTGCCTTGTTAGGATAACTACCCAAAACTTGCCTTGCCTTGTTGACTTGCATAAATCTTTGCACGTACATTTACCGTACCAAAACGCATACTCAATGTAAGTTAACAACGAAGGCAAGTCAATCCCCTGACTTACCTTAACTTGCCTGTATTTTACCTTGATTTGGCTTGCCTTGAGATGGCTTGCCCTGTGTGCCACGCTGATGTCAGGTACTTGCACCCTATCAAGCAAGGACTGGCAAACTACTTTACCTTACCTTTCCGAGGTTCAAGTTGCTCTCCAGCTCCGGTGGATATCCAAAGAGAGACCTTGACAAAAGAAGTGTGCTGTGTCCACTGTTGTCCAGCGTGATGAATTGTATCCGCTGTCCGTACCTGAATTGGTGTTTTGGCGTTAGGCTGGATTGGGCCTAGTTTCTGCGTCCAAAGTTGACGATGCTGGTCGGTCCCGTAAGACAGTGGTCTGTGCGCGGTGGATTCTCTTCGGTGCATGCCGTCCTTGAACATCTCTTTTCAGGAACGCCATTTCCTCAAAGGGGTCTGGCTAGTCTCGTAAAGCGACGCAAAGTGGTAAAGTGCCCACATAAAAAGAGACAAGAGGCTGCACAATTGCAATAATTCCATATACAGACTGTCTTGTTTTCCAAGGCATGGTGTCCTAAAATGAAGTCAGATTTGGGTTTAGTCGATCCGGGGCCTGAACTGGGCTTGATGGGCTTCCTGAAATGACGGCCCAACCCCAACTGGGCGCCTATGTCCGCGACCTTGTTCTCATTCTTTCTTCTGAGAGTCTGGAGGAGGCTTTGAGCTGATATCACCAACAACCAGTAAGATGAATTATGGTAGATGGTGCACCGTGGGGGAAATTGACACGGGGGCGCCTGGGATCTTCTCCACTTGGTGCCTTCTGCAGCCCAGTTTGTCTCTGGAGTGCAGATTGTGCGTGACGATGGCGGGGTTCATTTGTCCCTTCAGCGCCTGTCTCGCCTTGGACAGCGCTGTTTCGGACCAAGGCTCCAGCTCCACAGCGAGTTTATGAACATGGACCGATTCCTCCACCTCTACCACCTCGCTTCATCACTTCGTGCAACAATCTTTCACCGTGGTTGTTAAGACATTCAATCAATATCCTCGCTTCCAGCTGCTGAGGTCAACTCGACTGCCGGTCTCGCTCGTCTCCGGAAAAATAATTCTGGGCAAGCACACGGGTCACAGATGAAAGCCGAAGCCACAGCATCCCTTCCAGGTTGCGATTACGGCCACTGATTAAAAGGTGCATGGATGGCAGTTATCGTCTTTTTTTGCTTTTCAGACAACAATTATCAGCCCATCTGATCCTCTCTTCATCTCCCACGCAGCACAACAGAATCAGGAACAACGACGTACAGCATCAGCAGTACTGCATTCAAATCACAGCATCGGGCGTACCATCATCCTGCCGTGCCACTGGGAGGGAATCAAGCGGTTCGCCTCCGCGGCTTGAAATGCTGAGTAGAGGTACTGACTCGCAAGCTGTGACAGAGACATGTCAAAACTGTCATCCCATCACTGATCAGGCCAGTTAGAGTTTCGCCTTCCTTCCCCTTTCTCCTCATCTTGGCTCTCTTTTTCTGCTCATCCGATTATGCCGTTGGCGACAAGATCCTTCTTCTCCCGCTCGCCCCGGATACCTAAATGCATAAATGAGAAGCTGCCACCTCATCCGTCACAAGAGACCATCGATTTCGCGCTGCCAGTGGTCTGCGAGGTCGGTGATGGACGGTCAGCTTTGAGGACCTCATTGGTCCTTTGTTTTAAACAAGCTAACCCCGACTTTGCCGTTCCGAAGGTTCTCTGTGTTGGCATGGCTTTCCTTGTCAGGCCTGGTAATCCTTGTTCAGCCGGCCAATACAGGTTGCGGAGCCGCTCTTTTGAGGCTACCGCTATCACAGTCAGATACCAATGGGTTGTACCTGTTGTGTTGCATGCGGGAAGACTTTGCATTCTCCTTTATACCTCGTCGAAAAATTGGGAAAAAAGAGTTCAGTTTGAGCTTGAGGAACTCTCCTCTTACGCTTTCTCTTCCCTGTCTTCCCACGTTTTCAACTCTTCTCCAAAGCTTCCACCTTCTATGGAGACGATATGCAACGCCAATCACCTCCCGGATTCTCAGCACTAAAAAATGCACCAAAAATGCAGGTCTTCGTGCCGCTAGAAGAGCAGCGTTGTCTGGGATTGATTAGCGTTCGCCCGTCCGCCCCGTAGCCGCTTGGCTTTTTGCTGCACGCCATCCCATGGAACCTCAAGTTCCTGACCGTCCCCAGCAAAAACACCACTCGTTCGCTCTCCTTTCTCCCGTCGATCCCGGTGTCCGTTCGGAACCACTGCGCTGGTAATTATCTTTGCGTTTACTGAAACACGTTATTGATTGTCCAAAGGACTCTTCCTTACCATTCGGTGTTATCTTCCTACTCCACCAAAGATTCCTGTTTCCTCGCAACATTTTTAATTTGTTCTCTTCAACGCTTTCTCCTCGGTTCAATGAGCTCCAAAGGAAAAGGAAACACTAACCAATCAAACCCCAGGACTGGGCGGGTGACTTGCCAGTTACAGGAACTCCACTGATTTTGAGCTCAGAGGATCTACGGCCTAATAACCGAGGCGTCTAGGTGTGTCCCTTGTCCTTACCCATATGCGTTGTTGATCATGAAGAACGTTGAGGCATGGGCTTGTCGGAAGAATATTCCATCGTGCGTAATTCTCGTCTTTCTGCGCTTTGATCAAAGGACTGGCTGGGCACCGAAGATCAATTGTTAAAGCGCCTTCTTACACCAAATCACCAAACCCAGACATACCAGCAACGACTTTGAACAGGTGAGCTTATTTGTTTGAAAAGCGCAGCCGTGAAAAGAAGTCGAGCTCAAAAGTCAGGGACAGCTCAACTCACTTCCTCGACTCCTTGCAAACCCGATCTCGCACCCGAGACAAGGACGCTACACAAGGTCCCAAACGTCGCTCCTCCACATTACCAAACCATCACTTTGCGCGACCTGTCAGCCACAAACTAGATAGATCTGAGCATAAGAGAAAAATATTACTCCTCAATGTGAAAAGAGCATCGCTTCGTTGCGCTTGCTAGCAAAATATGACATCCGTAAAGAGCATCATCCTACCTATGCAACTGCCCAGCAAAGGTTTGTCTACCCAAGTCCAGAACTGCAATCCATGCGTGGGCTTCCTTCAAACCCTCTCAGAAACGGCTGTAATCCAAGTCCTGGTTGCTGGTCAACAACTCACCTCAACTGATGACAAGATCTTGGAGACCCCGGTTTTCTCATATTCATTCCAAGACATGCAAGTGAACACCCGCTCCTCGTACAACTCGGTCGCCTCTCCTCTAGCTGAGATGACGTGCGTTGTGTACGAGTGTGTGGTACAACACCGAGTTGCTCTCAAGCAGAGGACAAACAAAGACAATGGCGAGAGGCGATGACTGGCAAGTCTTCAGTTAATGCGAAGCTTTCAGTTTCTCATGGAATCATAGAAATCGACCGTATCGATATCGTGCACGTCCTTTACTTGTTCCTTTCTCTCGTTGCCTTTCGTTTTGTTTTCTCTTGTTACTTGTTTTCATTTCGCATTTTCGACAATATCAGCGCATATGCCTACCAGGTACAACCGAACAAGGCTCAACAAACTAGGTAATACAGACGAAAAGACCTATTAATGACTCCAAAGCTCTCAGCTCATGAACATGAGTCCTTATATCGCAAAACTAAAGACCCGTATGTCCACTCCCGATTGACTTTCCCAGCGCCTCATCTGGTGGTGCAAGAATCAAAAGGGTGCATCTTGTGCGACCCTACCTCGGCGAGCTCGGCATTCAGACGAGCATTAGACGGAAGATGCGACGGGATACAGTCAGCGGTGCCGGGCGCGGGACCTCCACCTCTTCCGTAAAACCCGGCCGGATGTCGTACTAAATTCTGCCGAGGGAATGTTCGGCGAAACAGTCGTGAAGGAAGCTTGGTTTAATTCTAACCTCGTGTATATATATCGAAAAGTGGTTGGCTGGACTTTTGCTGAAAATGACTCCTGAAAAATGCGAAGCAACTTCGAACGATGTCACAAGGACGAAAAGAAGATGCAGGCCAACAAGGTCCCCCGTCTCCACCAACTCGGCCGGCAAGCGCCCGACTTCGACGGCTTCAGTGACTCCACTCCCGCCACCCGGCGGGGCCAAGTGCCAACTCCAATGCGGAGCGGCGGGATCCGCTTTCAACGGCATCGGTGGGGCCAACTAGGGTCTTAATTGAACGATGACGCCAAAACTCGCGTCTTTTCGGAGAAGTGAGTGCCTTGCAGGGCTGGAGAGAGACGCGCTTTTGCTTTTTTAGCGTTGTTTGTTTTTGTGACTAGACTTTGATTGACTGACTTGACAACATTGGGGAAGCAAACGGAGGAACTTTGCTTTTGTTCCCAGGTATCATCCAATTAAGTACTGGTCTGAAGAATTTTCAACTCGTAGGCTGTCAAACTTGGAGTCTCGATTTTACTCCGCGGACTCAAAGACAACGTCTCTGTCAACTTCATCATCGCGATCATCTCCAACAATCGCGGCTTCAAGAAACCCCACGGCCTTTTTGTGTCGTTTCAGGAGCCATCGTCTTTCAACTCTTCTTTTCCACCACTACAACCTCACCCACGAACCACCACCGCCACCTGCCACATCCAGAACAATGTCCACCCTCAAACGCAAAGCCGGCGGCTCCCAGCCTGGGTCCTCCGACGCCAAAAAGCCCAAACAAAACGGCAACATCATGTCTTTCTTCGGAGCACCCAAGCCCGGCGGTCCTCTCAATTCCTCTCCCACAACGGCAACCACAATCACTCGATCGACCACCAGCAGCCAGAGTCAGCTCAGCAACAGCAACAGTAGCGCTAGCGCTACCCCAGATCCCGCTACTGTAACCAGCAAGTTCAACAAAGAGAAATGGGTAGCTTCTCTGACCCCCGAGCAACGCGAGCTTCTACAGCTGGAAATCGACACCCTCGATGAGAGCTGGCTGGCCCATCTCAAGGAGGAGATAGTCACCAAGGAGTTCTTGGACTTGAAAAGGTTCTTGAAGAAGGAGTGGGAGACTAAGACGGTATTTCCGCCCAAGGAGGATATTTACAGCTGGTACGCTTCCCCTCCCCCTCCCTTTTTCCACCCCTTTCCACCCCCTTTCCATCCCTCTCATCTTTTCCCCCATCTTCCCCCTACCATCCCGTCCGTTCACGGCATCACTAACAAGTCCAACAACCTCCAAACAGGTCCCGCCACACCCCCCTCCCCACCGTCCGCGTCGTCATCCTCGGCCAAGACCCCTACCACAACCACAACCAAGCCCACGGCCTCTCCTTCTCCGTGCGCCCTCCCACCCCGGCCCCTCCCTCCCTGCGTAACATCTTCATCGGCCTCACCCGCGATTACCCACTCTTCGTCCCCCCTCCTTCAAAGGGCGGACTCTTAACCCCCTGGGCCGACCGCGGCGTCTTGTTACTCAACACTTGCCTAACCGTGCGCGCGCACGAAGCCAACTCCCACGCCAACCGCGGATGGGAGCGCTTCACCCAACGAGTGATTGACCTCGTGAACGAGAGACAAAAGAGGGGTGTGGTTTTCATGGCGTGGGGAGCACCGGCGGGAAAAAGGGTGAGTAAAGTCAACGAAAAGAGACATTTGGTGTTGAGGAGTGTGCATCCTAGTCCGTTGAGTGCGCATAGGGGTTTTTTTGAGGCGGGACATTTTAGGAAGGGGAATGAGTGGTTGGAGGGGAGGTATGGGAGGGGGGGCAGGGTGGATTGGAGTTTGGTGGAGGGGAGGAGTGTGTTTGATGATGAGGAGGAAAAGGTTGATGAGAAGAAGGGGGAGAAGAAGAAGGTGGGAGGGGAGAAGGAGGAGGAGGATGATGAGTTTGAGGGTGGAGAGATTTTTGATGAGGAGGGGTTGAAGGAGGTTGAGGCTGTTGTTGAGAAGGTTGAGACGGGGGAGGAGAAGGAGGAGATGAAGACGGATTTGGTTGTGAAAGAGAAGGAGGAGGAGAAGGAGGGTGATGAAAATGCTGTTGCTGAGGAGGAGATGGAGAAGATGGAAGAGTGATGTTTGGGTGTTTGGATGGGGCCTTGGCTTGCACATATTTGCATGTGAGGACTGGGTTACACATGCTGTCTATAACCCTGCGGTTCCTGTGTTACAAGAAGCCTTGGTTTTATTGGACATGGGTGATGGATACTATATGCTTCGGTTCTTCAAGGTCGGTGTTCGGAGTTATGTGTCATTATTGTTCTTAGGTCTAGCTCGGGTGAGTTTACATAGAGCATCGGGATAAAAAGACGCTCGTCATAGCTCAATGAGGCAAAGCATGAAAACAACCCAGGTCATGATGTTGAAACCATGTAAATAGGATAAAACTCGTAATATGTAACAGCACCTTTCTGATGCCACTGGACGGTCATAACAGACAACAACCTCTGTATATCCTCCCTCTTTCACACCCGCTACATCCAACGCTTTCGTCTCGTTCTATCACCATGTACTTCTCCATTACCCTTCAATTCCCTCCCCAATGCAACGGGACACTCACCCCTTCCAAGCTAACCACCCAAAAACCCCCACCACCATCCACGCCACCCTCCAAACCGTCGTCCAGAATTCCGTCACCACCACTCCCATGGCCGTCTTCGGCTTCGGCTTTTTCCTATTGCTTTTCGCCCTCCACTTTGAACTCGTCGCCCCACCATAATAAAGGTCCTCCTCATTCTCCCCTGGGATTTCAATCCTCGGCTCATGATGATGACCGTGCTTTCCACCCCACCATCCTTTCGCAGACTTATTACTATTACTGTAAACGCTCGATTTCCTACTTCTCCCACTACTTCCCTTCTCACCATTTCTGGGACTAGCTTTCCTTAGTGAAGAACTGACTGACCCAGTCCTGGTCCGCCGTTCTCCCGAAGTGCCAGAGGAGCCGTACTTGGATGAGGCCGAGTACCCGGCGGATGGGAGGGTATATTCGTCGTAATCCTCTTGCTTGGCTTTGAAGACGGGGAGGATGGAGATACCACTCGGGTGGCTGTCACTGTCCAAGTCAAGGGCGAATTTGGGCAGGTTGAGGACGGGCACCAGGAAAGCGCGGATGGCGAGGAGGATAACACAAAAAATGCCGAGGCCGACGTAGTGCAAGTAGGTGCTGATTTGGTTCGGGAGGAGGCAGAGGTGGGTTTGGATGGTTGGTTGGCCGTCACCTGCCAAGGGCTTGCCGGTGGCTGGGTCGAGGGGGTTGTATAAGCTGACCATTTGGAAGCCCGGGGTAGGGACGCCCATGGCCATGCTGATGGATTTCACGGTGATTTCGCGGACTGATCCTTGGTTGGGCGCGTGCACTACTTCGCAGTAGTCGTGGTCGTCGCCGGAGAAGGCGTGGATGACGTTGCCGATCTTTTCGATCAGGCTTATGGACTGTTTCTCGTCGAGGACGTTCTGGTATTGGTAGCCTCGGAACACGGAGATGGCGTTGCGGTGGTCGGGGAACACGGGCTCGGTCTGACCCTTTGGCGGAGATGTAGGGGGCCAGTGCTCGCGCTTCGGGCCGCATGGGGTGCCGGGTGGTCGGTAGAGCGGGACGTGGGTGAGCAAGACGGTGGGGAGGTCGGGAATCTTCTGGTTGTTGTCATCGTTGACAAGACGCGGTTGATCCTTGAAGTTGGCTTTGTTGAGCTCCTCAATCCTGTGGAGCAGTTTAACCTCGGGAACCTCCCCCCTCAGATAGCGTAGCTCCTTCTCGACAGCCTTCTGCTTCGTCCACTTCACCTGGTTGATAAAGTGTTCCGTCGGTTTGTAAATTGGCTGTACATCCTGCCTGGCAACCTCCGACAAGCTAGCAGCGCTCATCGACACCGTATCGACCGAAACAAACGTATGGTTTCCAACTACATCCACCCGGTTGCCCTCGCCAAAGTACGCTTCAAACCTGTTCCTCACGGGAAGCTTGATCTCGGCTCCGAAACCCAAGTCGTGGTTCCCGGGTAAGCTGGCAATCAGTTTCCTCCTCTTATGCTCGTTCTCCGGCTTCTGCCCCGCCTCAAGCCACGGACTAAAGAAGATCTCGCCGAACCTCGCGTACTCCTTCAGCCAGTAAAACTCGTTGTACTTCTTGTTCCAACTCTTCAGGTATTTCTGCTCGTCTTTCGGGTGCGGACCCCATTCCGGATCCCTAAAATCTCCATGTGCCGTTTTCCATTCTCGTCCGCCGTCGAATAGGTCGCCCAGGAAGAATATCGTATCGGGATCAAGCTGCGATTGCATCTGCGTATAAGATCGGCGGATGTAGTTGTCGACAATCGTCATCGTCAACGGGTTCAACGGCCACGGTCGTCCGGGGTACGAATGGGGGTCGATGAGCTGGGGATCAGCCACCAGAACGAGGTGGTGAGGGTTCGCGCCGGCGGGCTGGTCACAACCATTATTAGCCTTCGTCCATAGTCACCAGAACACAGAAATATGTTGGTCTTACCCATCTCTCCCACTTCCCCCACTCACACTCCTCCACCGCCGAATGAAACACCCATCTCTCGCCCCAAAGCAAGACCACAATCCACGCAGCCACCAGCAAGTGCGGGAAGCTGAACAAGCGGTTATACGTCAGATTCATGCGCAGTCTCCGCCCGGCATTGACGATGGCCGCCCAAGCCATGAAGCGACCGCGTTCCCTCCAGAAGCGCCAGGCGGAGCGGGACGAGTGGGCGACGAAGGCGCGCAGGTCGTCGAGAAAAGAAGTCGAGTCGGAGCGGCGGTGTTTGGGTTGGAATGATGAGCTGCTGCTGCTGCTGCTGCTGTAGCTGCTGTAGCCGTAGCCCCCATTGCTACTATACGATGGCGCCATGATGGGGTGTCAGTGTAGCCATTCCCGGGTTGTGTCGGGTTGGGGGGGAGGAAATGGTTTTGTTTATGGGAGGAGAACGGAGTTGACGGAATGTCGAGAAGCCGAATGGAACGGAACGGAACGAAACGTGGCAAGGCTTCGTTCGGTGTTGTTGATGTGGGCAATTCAGGGGTGTTTTCCCACTGCAGCGCGGAAGTGGAAATGGAGCTGCCCTGCCGTTCTAGAGCCGCGGCGGGAGAGTGGAATTGTGGATTCCCGCGTCTTTGCTGTGGTGGAGTTGTTGCCTTGAAGCCTCCTCAGATCAGTGGGTATCGGCACTCCACTATCAATTTACAATGACGATGTTGGAATCAAGATCGAATTTCAATGGAATTATCCCAACATCAACATGAGGGATAGATTGTTGTTGTTTATGGAGACGTTGACAGTTCAGCCGCCGCCAACGAGGCAAAGTCCCGCCCTCCAGCCTCTCGGCTTAAGCGGGGCCGCCTGACCACTCAGGAGTCAGGAACAAAGGTGCAAGCCATGACGCCAAAAACCACCCGAGTGGGTGTTAAGGCCCTTGGATTAACGAACAGAATGAGAAGAGAGAAGTCAGTCTCGCTTTCGCCGTTCAATGCTGGAAGTTGGGTTCATCTGATTTTACTTTTTTTGGTTAAACAACAAAAAAAAGAAAGAAAAAAAAAGGGTCCGACAGGCAACACAAGGGAGAAGTGCCAGAATCTCGGATCTCAGTGTGGGCGCATGGGTCACTCTAACGGCCTGTTAAAAATTTGGTGACGGTTCCAAGGTAACGCTAACACTTGCACCAACCAAACAAAACTAAACCATAACCCACAAGGGGGAACCTAAGACAAGCGATCAAAGCGAGAGTTGAAACGCCCTTGAACAACCGAAGTCCCGATAAGGGGGTTATCAATCTCTTTATGATTTCAGAATTTATATCTAAGGGTCTTTTCCTTGTTTCGTTTTTTCTCCCCTTTCACTTCCTCATGTCTTATCACATGCGATTGACACCAAAAGAGAAAACACAGGGTCGCCAGGATAACCACACCCGACACCAACAGCCCCCACGTCTATCTCCAAAATTCACTCCCCGGCCATCCGGCACGCCTTTCCAAGGGACCGAATACGCCCATGCATTCTCACATTCCGAGATATCCTACCCCATCTACCCTGCTCAGCTGGAATCTGAGTCCCAAACGGGCGGATTTTAATACCTGCCACACCGTCACGGAAGGAGACTCCCGAATGACGTGGTCATGGGGTTACCCTGCATTTAGTTGTGGTGTGGTAGGTAGGTACTTCTGATTGAAGTACCCCTCTAGAAAAGGTAAGATGGGTGCAGGAGCGGGATGGTAGGTAAGTATGTTCAGATTTTGATCGAGCTATGTACAATGGGCTCATTCTAAGCACTTGGAAGAAGTATGGACAATGAAGAGGGTAAGAGATGAAAAGAAAAGCAAAAGCAGATTTGAGACAACGGAGCATCGCGATTGACGATGATGAGATGATGAAAAGAGAGAAACAAAACCAAAACCAATTGAGGGCACTAATACGGCGCGCCTTTAGGACGACTATAGCCAGACCTTGGCGCGGTATGGTATAGACATGTCATTCCATCCGAGTCTGTATCGTACAAATGCTTGGAAGCATTTTATCTCATCCCAGTCAACGACAGTCTGTAACCCGGATCTAAAAAACCCAAGTAAAAGTCTGCTTAACGTCAAACGGCACAGAATACCTACACATCAAAGTTAGCAATCAGTCGTCCTCGAAAAAGCATGAAAGGGCAGGGCAAAAAAAAAAAAAAAAAAAAAAAAAAAAAAAAAAAAAAAAAAAAAAAAAAAAAAAAAAAAAAAAAAAAAAAAAAAAAATACTTATCCAGTTCAATCTTCAAATGCTTCGTCTCGCCCCTTTCCAGCGTCACCTTCTCAAACGCCACCAACTCCTTCTCCGGCCTAGGCAGTCTGGACTTCTCATCCCTGACATACACCTGCACCGTCTCAGCACCATCGTATTCGCCCACGTTGCTGATGGCTACGCATAGCTCGATGACTCCGTTTTGTGTGAGGATGCGGCTGGATAGAGACGGACGGCCGTACTCGAACGAAGTGTAGGAAAGACCGTGGCCGAAGGGGAAAAGAGGCGCAATCTTGGACCGATCGTAGTGTCGGTAGCCAATGTAGAGACCTTCGCCGTAGATGACCTCGAGGTTTTCGCCCGGCCAGTTATGGTAGGCCGGTGTATCTTCCAGGCGCTTGGGAAAGGTGCAGGGGAGTTTGCCGCTGGGGTTGCGGAGGCCGAAGAGGACGTCCGCTAGGGCGTTACCTGCTTCCTGGCCTTGGTACCAGGCTTGCAGGATGGCAGGGACGCGATCAGCCCAGGGCATAGTGACGGGGGAGCCGGATTGGTTGACGACGACGGTGTTGGGGTTGGCTTTGACGACGGCATCGACAAGGCGGTCTTGCGAGCCGTTGTAGGGCAGGTCCATGGTTTGGCGGTCGTAGCCCTCGGATTCCCACTCGGCGTCGAGGCCGACGACGACGATGGCCACCTCGGCGGCGGAGGCGGCGTCGATGGCTTCTTGCAGGTAGTCGACTTGGTCTTCTTCCTTGAAGCCGATGCGGCAGCCACCGTAGCGGTGGGTCATGCCCATTTGCTTTTGCTTGGTGACGGGCCGGAGTTCGTTGGTCATTTCGACACGGAGTTCGACAGGGCGGTTGGCGTCCATTTCGACCTCGACGAGGTAGTCGACTGAGCCGTCGAACATCGCTTCGCCTTCTTCGGTCCAATCCCAGAGGTCGAGGGAGAGCTTGCCGTTGATGTAGAGCTTGCCGGGGCCGACGGACATGTAGGAGATGGTGTGCTTGCCGGAATGCTTGGGGGTGAGGTAGGTGGTGGCGACTGCGGACCATTCAGGGCCGGTCTGAGCGAGGGGAGCAGAGTCCCAGAGGAAGAGATCGGTGTTGGTTCGTCGTTGGATGGTCACGGGCTCGCCCTTGAACTTGTCACCCTTGAACCACTCGATAGTAACACCGGGCTTGCCGGCCTTGTCGGAGCAGTAAGGAGAGGCTACGGGGAGCCACTTGTAAATGTGGCAGCCCTGGGCATAGGTAACAGGCTTTTCGGCGACCTTGCGAATGCTTTCGAGAGGGAGGGTGGTGTAATAGGGGTTCAAGCTGGCACTTCCACCACCTCCAGCGATAGCTCGGTTGGCGTTGGGGCCGATGACGGCAACCTTGGTGGTCTTGGGATTGATAGGCAGAATCGAGCCTTCATTTTTCAGAAGGGTGAGACCCTGGATACCAGCCTCGCGGATCAGCTCCCGGGTCTCCTCTCTGTCATCTTCCTTTTCCGCAGCTTCGGGTGTCAGATCGCTTCCCTTTGTGCGCTCGACAAGAGTGAGGACGTTCTCAGCCGCTCTGTCAATGTCAGCCTGGGAGAGTTCCCCCTTGTTCAGGGCCTCCATGACCTTTTCGTAACGCCATTTTTTGGAGTGGGGGAACTCAATATCACAACCGGCCTTGATGGACTCGGCGGTAGAGTTTACACCACCCCAATCGGAGATGACGGCACTGTGTCGGTGTTAGTCGATCTTATAATTTTCAAGCGGGGTAATGATGGCCACTCACCCATCAAACTTCCACTCATCCCGAAGCACCTCCTTCAAGGTGTGAGTGTTCATGTCAGCGTGAACCCCATTTACGAGGTTATAAGAAGACATGACAGCCCATGGCTTGGCCTCGCGGACGGCAATCTCAAACGGCCGTAGGTAAATCTCACGGAGTGGCCTTTCGGCAATCACGGAGTTGACCGTCAATCTGTTTGTTTCTTGCTCGTTGCCAACAAAGTCTGTCTTGTGTCAGCTTTATATCTATTCGGATCCATGGACAGCTGTAACTCACGCTTAATGGTAGCAGCCACACCCCTCTCCTGAAGACCCTTGATATACTGAGCGGCAAGCTTGCCAGTAAGGAGAGGATCCTCAGAGAAAGACTCAAAGTTCCTTCCTCCCAAGGGATGCCTGTGCATGCAGACCGTGGGCGCGAGGAGGATGTTGGCCTGGCGAGCCTTTGCTTCCTCGGCCAAATGACGGCCTACTTCGCGGAGGAGGGCCTTGTTCCATGTAGCGGCCAATGAAATACCGCAAGGGAATAATGCAGCCTATTTGAGGATTAGCACCAAATCAAAATTGGCCAGCTTGATGGCTCTGAACTCACCTTGGTACCGCCAACAAAGATACCACCTCGAGCACCATTGGGTCCATCACTCGTTTTAACTGCAGGGATATTCTTCTCCGGAATCGACTTTGTCCTCCAGAAGTCCGCGGCAGTCAGGAGGGAAACCTGCATCTGTCAGCTTCCTGCCGGTCTCTCTCGAGAATATGTCGAATGCCGCACCTTCTCCTCCTGTGTCAGGCTTGCCAACTTCTTCTTCGCCAGGAACCTCTTGTTCTTCGGGACGGCCACTTCTTGGAACGGGCTTCCCATGGGCGAGAACTCGGTATCGGGCGTGGTGTTGCTGTCGATGCTGCTGGAAGGGGAGGCATTGGGATCGATATCCCGCTCGAAGGGGCCTCCCCCAACGGCGATCGAGGAAAGTGAAGTCATGCTGGCTGATCTTGGAGTCCGCGGTTGAGAGCTCGGTGAAAGAAATCTCAATGGTTAGAACGACCAGTGAGTCGTCGAGGGCGGTCTATCGTCAAGCAATGTTTAGCATGTGGCGGAGAACGGTCCAGCAAGCGTTGTTCTAATATGGAGGGAAGACAACGGGACAGATAGAACAGGTGAGATTGTTGGTGTACGCTACATGAATTCAAACTGGGAAGAGACGGGTAGTTTATACAACTGCCCGGGACTCTCAACCGGAGAACAGGTGGAGCGACTCTCCATTCTGACTTCCGAGGATTAACCGCTCTTAATGTGAGCATGCCCGGCGAGAGCATGGGAAGGAGTGTCATCAGAAGTTTGAAGGTGTCAAGCAGTGCCAGGCTAGCTTGGGATGGTGGGAGCTCAAGATGTACGAAGTTAACTTGTACCTGGCCAGGGGCTATCAGGAAGCAAGGCAACTTGGTCCTGGGCGTGATCTTGTGGGAAGAGGAAGTAGCTCCGGGGTCCCGTGGGTAGGGCAACCGTAACTCAACTACAAGTGTCGGAGGTCACTGGGTCCAAGAAGCATGGCGAAGCTGCATGGAGGGTTGATCAACCCGGTCTGCCAAGGAAAGGAAGCTAGACATTGCTAGGATAGAAGAAAGGAACATGGGGAAGGTGCCACAGCGTGGGGAGTGTGAGAGTGGGCCGGACGGGAGCTAGGTCTAGCGAAGTAGCGGTAGCTTCTTGTAGATGGGCCGAGAGGTGTTGCTTTTGTGACCTTGATGGGCAGTAGATTATTGCCCTCGGGTGGATATAGCCATATCGGTAGGGACGGTCCGTATGAGCGGGTGGCATTGGTGAGTATCAGCCCGGGGAGAGGCACTGTCTGTCAGTCTGACTCCATGGTTATATTACATAGATGCATCCTTGGTCTGGGGCCGTAATGATGGGCATTTAACGGGGTTAAAGACCAGCAGGAAAGAGGTTGTAAAAACATGATCTCCACGGTTTCCTAGCGTAGAGCAAGAAAGCGCTTGAAGGTCAAGACGGCATCATATTGCTCGAAATCTGTCACAATCGCTTTTACAATTCTTTTGTCCGTAATAGTCCTTTGGTAGTTGGATCTAGACCGGGCCATACTATTCACTGCCGGCATTTGAGCAGAAAAATTCTCTGCTGTTAAGTTCCACGATATTGGTCCTGGAAATGGTCGGCGGCTTGGACGACTAACAAGTTTTTGGGCTTTGCAGATCGGTAAGATTTGGCGTCTGGCGTGGCAATATCTCGGTCTGATTCAACGGCGTTTCCGTTGCTCGTTGCTACAACGTTGGGAGGCGTTGAGTCCTTCCAGTCCTATCGTTAGGTCGTTACAACCCGAGCCATCTCTTGGGCTTGTCTCCGCCTGCCTGGAAAGGGAGGGTTTGGAGCTTCGCCTTGTAGCGTAGTATCGACTGGCAACCCTTGTCCTTTGACTCCCTTGTCGATGCGGAGGCAGGGCCGGCTGAGGTTGTTGTTGAGAGCCCTAAAGGTTCCATTGCTTCATGCTGCACTAGCGAGCCGTGATTTATTTCCTATGGTGCGGCGCAGAATCATGCTCGACTTGACCCTTGTGTGGTCATTTGAGACCTGTAGGTATTCCAAGATTGACCGGCTTGATGTTGAAGTTGAATTGGCGATGGAGGTTGAGATACACAAGGCGACGAAGTGTGGAAATGGGGTTTTCGATTTGGTGGGGAAATTGAAGGCCTTGCCAAGAAGTATGACTTCAAACGGGGAGATGCAAGTAAACAGATCTAGCAGGAAGCTTATCTCCCGGCCGGCAACCCGTTCCGCGACCTTGAATCGGCTTCCCGGGCCGTCTTCCTTCAACACCGCCGTCTTCGACTCCAACATTTGATGATTCCATCGGATCTCATTCGACAATGTCGATTCCAGGCGCCTAAGCATTACCGGTGTTTTCCCGAGCCACGATTTGACTCGTAATCTCAGACGGCCGTCTCCACGCCGACGAGTGTCGTCGTTGCCCATCAATGGAGCAGCGTGGGTTATCGAGCGAAATATCCATCATGCCATCGGGCCGTTCGCGGTTCTCTCATCCGGCTGCTCGAATACCCGGGCTTTCTGCGTTCGCCGGTCATGGATACGGGATATACGCAAACTCCATCTTGGACAATCGAACTGCAGAATGCGGAAATGCAGCCAAGCCCCGACACCTTGGCGGCTCATCCGACTTCCAGGCGTCTGGAGCATGTAACCTGTCCATACTCGATTTGGTCTATGATCTGGGCTTGTTCCCTGGAACTTACCCGATCCGAGGACATCAAGCTTTCTTTGTTATTCCAGTAGGGGTTGCCACTCAGTCGATTGCTGCTGTTGGTCTGTTGCAGGACATCATGAGGTCGACACTCATGGTTGTTGTTCGTCAGAGCTGATGCCAAAGAGAGAATATCGTTCGTACGTTTTTGAGTTTGGAAGGATATAAAAAGAAACACCTAAACAGAATCAGATCAAGCAGTCGGAGAAACTGCTGATTTCCAACTTAAGTCTTGTCTTGTTGTCTCCTTCCGTCAACTTTTCTCAGGTCTTTCACTTGAAACACAAAAGTGCGAAGAGGGATTTGGTGCAATATCAGCAGGGACACATTTGATATCAACTGGGGAAGGCACCCAGGGATTATCACTCATCATTCACTCTTTGGGAAAGAACACAAGAAATCTCTTCCACTTTCAAGCTCAAAAGGGGAAGGGACACTTCACATGTGTCCAAACTCATCTGAAAGGTCAAAGCGAGCTTTCGCGGAATTGAGTCCGTTACATCGCCCACTGAACTTCCTGGAGCCTCATTATCACTGCTACCCTACACCACCACATCATCATCTCCTTTCGTTCTCTCTTTGCGAGCTTCCCGACATTCCGATCTCAGCATCCTTTGCAACTTCGCTTCACAACATGGTGTCCATCTTTGCTCAACCCTCATAATCAAGTTACACAATCGAGATCGAAGGACTCCTCGGTATGCGCCACCGTTGATGGTCTCGAGACGTCATTTGATGTGGACGGGTCTTTACGCACGTGGCTTGGCAACATCGATATTCCCTTTTTCTTCTCATCGCTTGAAGGCGCGCTTGAAGGCGCGCTTGGAGTCTTCGCCTGTAGATGCTCCAAGATTTGCGTGTATCTCCCGCGCGTATCCGTACTTTTGGTTTCTCTGGTTCCGAGTTCCCTGAAGCTACCCTCCACTTACGCCGCTCCCCATTACACCGAACTGGTTTCCCATTCATGATCGGAAACATACCTCTTCTGCATTTCCTGTTCGTTATTCACAGAATCTATGTGTATAGGAGCTCGGCAACGGGGAGCCGAAGTGTTCTATCCAGAACACAGCCGCTGGCTTGGGTTTGACTGGTCCTGAAAATGTCAGTCCTCGACGAGAGCCTCACGCTTGGTCCCCATCCTTTCCTCAGTCTCATGGACGCTATAACTCCACCAACCAACACCACCAAAGGCTTCACTACTGCAAGAGAAGCTGTCAAAGTCGGATTCGCTGCATAGGGCCGAAGTTGGCCTCGGAAGTGTCCCTTCCACCCTCTTGCATGCTCGTCACCTGGCCTTAGTTTCCGCCTGTCACTACCCCATGCACGTTACTGACGGTGGCATCATAAGGGTCATGATAAGATTTCCCGGGACGTGGGGGTTATCGATCGGTCCGGAAGATTTGAAAGACTTTCTTCCTCCCATTACCCAGTGGCCACTTCGTTTTCTTTATGTCGAACATCTGCCGATGTTCGTCATTGATCATGACTGTACTGGGCATCCTTTTCAGCAGCAAGCCTTCTTCTCACGTCTACTATGGACGCACATACCATAAGAAACGGCCGCTCGGAAGTTTATGCGGCGGGCAGTGTGGTACCCAAGATGCCTTTCCCACCCAGGGGTACACTCGGTCCCAAACATCGTTTCAGTGGCCGAGGCCAGGTCTGTCATGGTTCAGGGGGTATCGGCCACGTAACACATGTACGGCGCAAGGCGTTTGTCTCGTGTTAGGCGCCGCTAAGTCCAAAATATCCATGTGTGGTCAAACCCGCCGACTCCCTTCTTTGCAATTACACCGTTATGTTGTCGCTTGTCCTGATATCTACTAGGATCCCTAACACCTGCGGCTCCCAAAAACCCAGCTCCGACTCAGAAGTCATAGTTGTTGATGTTAACGTATCGGACGTCTCATCAAGCACAAAGGGAGACGGAACGACGTCCCGAAGCTGGTCAATCCCTCCAAGTCATTTTACTTCCCTCAAGGTTACCTCTGAGCTATCGGTTTGATGTCTATCCAGCTGCCTCAAGCATCGACCTCTTTGGATCGACAGCCAAAATCCAGTCCTTTGTTCTCTGACTTCGCGGCTCTTTGCAGGGTCTCTTTAGTTTTCTGCAACTGCATTTAGCCTCTTCAACCTCACGATACTGCGGGTAAACTATATATCACACGATCTTCAAGTCACGCGGACGTTTCTTCGAGAAAATCGACTGATCAATCCTCCAATGCTTTCGTTTTCACTGGGCCTTGTCGATGAAATGCCTAGCTTGCACCGCCGACCGCTTTTGTCTTCCCCGCAGCCATTCTCTAAGAAGGAGTAGCTCAAAGCCACCTACGGAACTGCCGGCTCTATACCGTTCGCTTCAAAGTCAAGCGAGATATCTGGCGAGGCCAACTGAAGCGACCACTACTTTTTGTTCTTCCTACGTTACCTCAAGTCGAGGAGCTTCCCCGAGACGCGCTTGTTGGAAGTCGGAAAAGAGAGCCGATAAGCGAGCCATGCGCCTCCAACATAAGTGGTATCGCTTCGAGAGTCCACTTTCGGCAATGTGTGCCGAGCGGCCGATTAAGTACCCATAAAGACATACGAATTCTCACAGAACGAAGCAGAAAACGCATCAAGCATGTTCCCAATGTTCTGGATTGGATTCAGTCCAAAAGACTGCGCTCATCTGGCACGAAAAACAACATGAATTTCTCCTTGGGTTTGAGCTGTGCTCCATAGTTTAGCATGTCGTATGACATCCAAGATAGCCTTTGGTAGTACCAACGATTGCCTGCCATCCCGACAGCTCACCAGCCTGTTTGTGTACAACGTACAGTGCGCAATCTTGGTATTTGGAGATTTGTTGTACCAGGCTGTTGGATGGAGGGTTGGGAGACAATAGCGGGTTCTCAATGCTTGGGGAACCATCGATACACTCCAAGGCGTCAAGGACGACCTCACCTACTTCACCTATCACTATCTCATCAAGTGATTCTGGACAAGCAGGCTCTCAACCGAGCCCTCGAATAGACACTCGGACAAGCGCTTAGGCGGACAATGAGGCAACCAGCTGAAGTTGATTATTTACGAGATAGGCAACATTGTACCAGGGGACCATTTGCCCTTTTGTTGATGAATTTATGGTGCTGGGCTGCCAGGTGCGCGTGGCCTGGTATTTACTTCAATGACGAGGTCTGAGCGAGGCAGCGAGAACTTTCTCTCGCTCTTTTCGAGTGGTTCCGGATCTGGGTGTGGTTCTCATACGCCACACATCTGCCATTTCTAGCCTGAAAGCTCATCGCCATTGCCTAGAATTCCCACGACTAGCGTTATTGAGAAAGCTGCGTTCTGTCATGGCTTCAACGGATATTCTCTTGCGTTATGCAAAAGGGGGTCATAATAACACCCACAATCTTAGGAGCGATATGTGGAATTGCGCGGGAGCACTATTGGACTTGCGGTTGCCCTAAACTGCAAGCCGATCCCGATATAGCTGGAATTGGCGTTGAGTTCTACGTTATCCCCATTGAACAACTTCTTGCTTTCAGACCTTGAGGAAAACACAAAAGTTGTTGATGAGGACTGACACCTGTCTTGACCGTGCCTGTAGGTGATCATTTCACTTCTCTCTTCAATCGTTGTAACCGTTGCTTGTCAACCTCGGCTTCATTTTCCTCTCATCTGGTCATCCACGAAAAACGGACTGTCAACCGCATCGACGCTCTGATGCGTCCATGGTTGGCTAGTTAACCAGTTCAATAAGGTCTTCGAAACAAACACGATGCCATCAAGGCTTGCAAAAGGTCTGTTACGATCTAGCAGCCTGTCTGCCTGGGTGAATCAGCTACTTATCTTCACCTCCCATCGCACTTTTTATTGCGGGGGCGATCAAGAAAACTCCACGTCGATTAAAGACTTCTGAGCGTATATCAACCTGGATTTTGTTACAATATATCTATCGTGATGCTTAGTACCACCACCGCCCATGCATGTTTTGAGCATTTCTTACCGTGTGTGCCTGGAATCATATGGAGGAATACAAACCTTGAGTCACCCAGCAGCAGCAGAAAATCCTCAGCAAGTGAGGAGGGAGGTCCTTGGGTCACAAAGACGACGGAAACGGCCTTAGAGACCGACCACCTTTGCCATGGGGCGCTGAGAACACATGCTGAGACACGTGCTGGGACGGGCTACCTACTCTAGTTCTTTACACGCTTTTGGATAGCATAGCAGCACGGCCCGGCCTCACTGGTACGAGGCCCCGGGTTGTCCTGCGTGCATTTATGTGTCATGCATTCTTCGCCCGTTAGTGGGGATCAGGACGAAGTGCTTATAGGTAGGTATCCAAGATTCCTCGGAGCCCATACACCGGACTTCCTAATCATTTGTATGGTGGCTTATCTTTCGTAACTACCTAGGTGTCTTTCTTCCTTGCCAGCCCTGGTTTTGGTTTTTTTCCCCCTTCGTAATGGCTCTCTTAGGTTCTCACAGTACAGGGTGTTGCCTTCTAATACACCAACTGCTTGCTTCCTTCCTTCCTTCAACGTGGGGCAGGTACACTACATAGGCAGGTGTGGTCCGCCGTGTGCACGGGCAGACATGCAAAGTGCTTGGTCCCCCGATAAGTACCTCTAGCCCATGCATAGGTCCCGAGGGAATAAACTTTGAAGGAACGAAAAGTGTTGTGACCGTGACTGGAGTTGATTGTAGTGGAATAATCGTTGAGTGTCGAGGCACCAGTGTCTGGCTGGCACCTTGCAAGGAATCGATGCCGTGTTGCTGTGGTAGGGTTAGGGGTAAAGAAAAGAGGCTTCTCCCACCCCCTCCTCCCCCTCCTTTTGCACTGACGAATATGCCCATAGAACTTGAAAGAAGCATGAGTGTGAAACAAAACTGAATAATATTGAGGCGTGCATGCTAATAAACCCATCAATCACTTTGCATCATCCGAAAATACCTTAGGGGATATATATATATGCCAAAATGCTTGCTTGGGTATCTTACAAACCAATCGCCTACGCCTACGCCTTAGCTCTCTTTCCCCTCGCCCTTCCCCTCCTCCCTCTAGCCGCACCCCTTTTGCCCTTCGAGCCTGAAGCAACAGCGTCATCATCCTCATCCTCATCTCCCTCTTGCCCATCATCCTGGGCACCATTGCCATCCTCCTTCTCGCCATCCGCATCCTCTTGTTCCTCCACAGCAGCCTTCTTCCCCCTCTTCCGCTTCTTCTTCCCACCCTCCCCTTCCCCCTCCCCATTCAACGGCCCCATCGCCATAACCGGCAGTGCCGTACTCAGTCCCCCACCAACCTTACTCCTAGCCTTCAACCTCCCCACCGCCTCCGCCATCCTCTTACTTCCCATCACCTCATTTCTCCTAGGAGCAAACGCCTCATGCTCCCTCCCCCCATTACTCCCACCCCCACCATCCCCTCCCCCAACATTCCTTGCCCTGACGGTACCAGACCCAACAGCCCCCTCAAAAAACCTCGTAATATTACTCTGCGTCCCCTCCCTCTCCCGCTTATTCACATCCCTAATCACGGGAACCAACACCTCATCCGTTCTCTCTTGGGACCAACCAATCGTCTGCATCAGGAACTGGCGCAGCCCCTCGAGGTCCGGGACGCCCCATTGAAACGGTTCGGGGGTGGAATCGACTTCTGGATGGAGGTAGGCTTCGAAAATGGCTGGGTTGGGGAAGCCGATGGGCAAGAAAAGTTTGGTGGCTTGGGCTTTGCGGAACTTGCGGCGGAAGGGCGTGGAGAGGAGGGAAGCGTCTGGTTGGGGTGCGCTTTGGATGGTGGTCCACCAGTCTTTGAAGGCCGTGAGGGAGGATATGGGCCCTGTGGGGGAGGGGGGAAACTCGGAGAGGATCTCGACGGCTGTTACCGGTCCGATGCCGGGGAGTCCTTCAGTGTAGTCACTGCCCAAAAGCTGGGCGAGGGCGATGAGTTGGTCGCGAGACAAAGAAAGGTCGCGCTCGATGTCGGACGACAAGTAACACTCGACGAATTTGTTGTCGTTGAACATGTTCTTGTAGACGCGCGTGCCGCCAAATAAGAAAGTGTCCGAGTCGTCAGTCACGATGCCGTCTACGAGTCCCAAGCGGACCAGCTCGGCGCATTGCGCTTCGGCTTCCATGGGCGCGGTGATGTAGGGGATGCCGAAGAAGCGGAGGAGGGCTTGGCATTCGGTTATCATGATCTGGTTGACTTCGTCGGCGTCGCGGCGGTCTTTGCGTTGTTGGGTGCGCAGGGCTTTGAGTTCTTGTTCATAGGCGGCTTGGTTTTCTTGCAAGGTTTTGTGGTTGAGTTGGGTGGCGAAGCGGGCGTGTTCTTCTGCTTCTTGGGCGAGGGAGGTGAGGAGTTCTTGTTCTTCCGGGTCGCTGAAGTCGTCTTCGAATTCGGAGAGGGCGGGGGCGTCGGGGTCGGGGGTGATGTCAGAGGTGGTGTCATCTGGATTAGGGGCTAGGCCTTCAATGCGTTCTTGTTGGGCCGGAGGTGGAAGAACGTCTTTAAACAGGTCGGCTTCGATTTGGGCGTCTTCTTCAGCTTGAGTTGCGGGTGGGCCGAAGGATAAGGTCATGGTTTGAGATGGAACGGTTACGTCCTCGAACACAATGTCGTCGCCTTCTTCCTCATTGGGGGAGGGTGATCGACGGCTGGTCTCATCTGGTTCTTGCGAAATTTCGTCATCCAAAGAGGGTAAACTAGCCCCCGGCATCTGAGTAGGCTTCGGTGATGGAGGAGCATCAAGGATCTCAAGATCACCATCACTTTCATCGGATGACTCAATCAACATAATTTCGTCCTCTCGTTGCTTCCGGATTCTGGCCCGTTCTTTTCGAGCCAAGTCTTCATCTTCCTCAGCCATCTGCCTATCCCGCTCCCTCTGCTTCCGTACAGTTTCGCGGATGTCTTCGTCGGTATGCGCTAGCCATGGAGGTAGCGGAAGAGGAGCATCCTTCTTTTTCTGGGCTTCTTCCTCGGTTTCTTCGTGCTCCCTTTCAAATCCACCAGCTTCATCGTCCGAATCAGGTTCCATCTCACCAGTCTCAACCGGCTTGGGCGGTTCAGACACCTTTTCCTCCTGAGGTTGTGCTTTCGGTCGGCTGCCCCCGAGCAGTTGCTTCCAGTTTAGAGTCTCAAATGGAAGTGGACCTTTAAAGGGAGTATTGGCAGGAGCAGGACGGTTTTCGAATACTGGCTTTGGCGCGGGAGCCTTTGCTTGCTTCCTCCTAGCAGCGGCCATGGCTGCTCGGATATCCCCCTCGCTGTCACTGCTGTCGGTACTCTCCCTTCGCCTTGGGACGGCGGCACTCGCCCTGTTGTTGACAATGTGTGCAACCATACGACCACTGGTGCTAACAATAGGCTTCGGCGCTTCCACCGCTTTCTGCGTCCACTCGGGAGGAGTAACCTCTTCGAACTCCATATCTTCATCCTCCTCTTCTGGTTGCAAACCCACACCATGCTGATTCTGGAGTGACATTGCAATAGCCCTATTGAGGTCTTCCTCCTCATCAGCTTCTTGCGTAGCATCCTCCTCTCCAAACACGGCATTCTGTCCGCTGTCAACAAATAACGCCTCGTCATCTTCGTCCTCCGCCTCTTCACTCTGTCTCGACTCATAAAACTGCCTCCTCGCCTCCGCAATACCCCTGGCCCTCTCATCAGCAGCCCTATTCAGCTTAGGCAACCGATTTAACCCTTCAATTGGCACATCCTCAAACTCCACATCCTCTTCCGAATCCTCCTCTTCCTCTCCCTTCCCCTGAAACTGAAACTCCAGTTCATCCACATCAATCGGATTCGTCATCTGTCCTTTATCCTTCTCCTTACTCACCACACCCAACGCATACCCGCCTTCCGCACCCTCGTTCTTCACCAGGATATACTCGCGATTTTGATCGCCTGCCACTCTCGTCGCGTTCACCGCGAGCGTCAGATCCAACCCTGTCATGCCCATCTCGTACATCAGCCTTTGCGTCAAATGATTCCGCTCTTTGACTCTCTCAATCTGAAACCGGCTAAAATCCATGCGGTTAGGGAACATGACGTCCAGTTGCTCTTTACTCAATCCCATTCTCAGTCTGCTTCTCAACCTTGCCGCATTCAAGATATTGTACCGATCAGCGGGCGGCAAAGACTTGAAGAACTCGCCGTCGAAGTCGATCTTGCTAAAGTCGTACAGGTTGATATCCTCCCCGTTTTCGAACTGCCTAGCGTACTCTTCCAGCTCTTCGACAGACATGATGCGGGGGTCGTCCGGCTTGCCCATGGCTTCGATGCCGCCGTCGAGTTCGGGCAGGTGGTAGGCGTCTTGCTTGTGGAAGTGGCGGGACTTTTGGCGCTCTTGTTTGGACATGCCTAGTTCGTCGGCATAGACTATTGTGTCCATGTCGGGGAGCTGTTCATGTTCTTCTTCTTCTGCTGCTGCCGCCGTCTTCTTGCCTTCTCGTGCCTCTGCCTTTTTTCGCCTCCGTTCCTCCTCTTCCTCCGCCATCCGATGCATCTGTACCGCTAGTAACTTCCCTGCCGTTCGTGTGGCATCATCGCGTCGGCCCTCTCGTCTTCGGCGACGAGCCTGGATGGTGGCGCGCTTGAGAGCGGGGGCGCCGCCGTCGAAGACGAAGACGGGTTTGATGCCGTACCATAGGAGTTTGCATATTCGACGGAAGAAGCCGACGACGTGGGAGTTGCGAAGGGCGTTGCCTTCTTTGTCGCGGACGGCTTTGAGGAATTGGTAGATCCAGATGGAGGCGTCGATGGCGAGGCGCTTGCGGTTGAGGGTGGAGAGGTTGGTTGGGCGGGCACAGGGTTGGAGGACGGTCCAGAGGCCGTTCACACCCATGGTGGGTGTTTACTCGGGGGTCGTGATGTTTCCGATGGGGGTGGTGGTGGTGTTGATGTTACGGGAGGTCCTCAAGGTGCTCAACGAAGGGCGCTGTTAGTCGGCACAAACGCGCTAACGGGGAGTGACGTCAGGGCAAAGAGAGAAGAGACAGGCAGTCGTGATGACCGAACAAGGTGTGGTTTTTCACTTTGGCCGTATGAGAAAACTCATGGTTAGGTGATGTAGAATGAGGAGAAAAGCGCTCGTAAACAGTCAGAAGTAGTTGCGATGTGAAGAATTCCAGTGATGGCAAGCTGACAAGTTCACGCTCATGATCGAGGCCATGTTGACGGCGATCCGGGCTGCTGCCTGCCGGCTCGTCTTATCGCTTATCGCTTATCGGACCGTTAGGTTGAACCCCGATAAGACCATGCCTGCCCCGCGATGCACTTTCCGAGAACAGGAGCTTTGGCCCAGGGTTTACTGTGGTCAACAACATCTCATTCCGCTGGACATTCTTAACCCTGAACATCACCGGAAGTCAACACCGGAAGCTCATGACGGCGCGGGCGCTGAACACATCGACGGGCTTCGCAACTTAATCGGGACTTCCTTATTTCAGCAGAAAGATACTTAGGCACGAGCGTTCAAAAGCAACGCCCGCCATTCGTTAAACGGTTCATCATTTATCTCAACATCCCGGCTCCTCACTCATTGTGACAACCACCCAGGCCTAGCAACTTGTCAAAAAACACATCATCCTCAAACTTTATACCAGGCATCACCATGTCCGAAGACCCGAACACCACCTTCCTCCCCGAAGAGAGGGACGACGCCACAGAATGGCTCAACTTCCTCCTCAACAAGAACCTCCGAGTGTCCGTTACTGACGGCCGTATGTTCTGGGGCCAGTTCAAGTGTGTTGATGCTGTGAGTTTCCCCTTCCAACCACCAATATACATTCATCCCAATTCATCTATGCAATCCAACCTCCTCTTCTGCTCTCCTCCCTCACCTCCATATTCTTGTATTCTCTCCACCTGACCACTCATTAACAACGCACCAGGAAAGCAACATAATCCTCCACTCAACCTACGAATACCGTTTCCCCACCTCTTCCCAACTGGCCGCCGCCGCTGCTGCTGCCGTCACCCCCCAAATCCCTCCCCCCTCATCCACCACCATCACCTCCTCCTCAGCACTCTCAGCGCCCTCAGACCCTTCAGCACCCCCAGCCTCAGCACCCTCATCAGCACCCCCCGAAGAGGCCTACAACAAAGCCGCTTCAGCAGGCAAAGTCAAAGTCGACCTCTCCTCCCGTTACCTCGGTCTCGTCGTAATCCCCGGTCAATTCATCACGAAAGTAGAACTCGAGGAGTTTGCCAGTCAGGTTAGGGCGCGGAACAAGGGAATGGGGTTTCATCCGGGTTGGAGAGATGGTGGGATTTCTTAGTCGGATACTTCCAGAGTTTATCGGGGTAGGAATGAAAATGGGGAAGTTGTAGAGTTTTCAGAGAGTGAGGATGAAGATAAGGAGGAGGAGGGTGAGGATAAGGATGAAGATGGACATCCTTCGGCGTCATTCCCCTACAGTAATTCTTTAAAAAATCAAGATCAACAAGGCGAGGAGAAGAACTCAGATAAAGAAAAGGGCTCCCGCTCCCGCTCAGACAAAGACAAGAACGATGATGAGGAGGAGGACAACAACAATCAAGACAACACTAACACTACCTCTACTATGCCTAACATAAAAGCCCCAACCGACCCCGCCTACGCGCAAAACCCAACACCTACCAAAGTACAAAAAATATGGGGGAAGATGAGGAAAGAAAATTGGCAGAAATACCATTGGAAGGAATCGGTGGTGGTGAGACAAGTTTCCCATGATGAAAGGATGAAGATGGAGGAGGAGATGAGGATGAAAAGGGAGGAGTGGGAGAGGAAAATGAGGAGGGAAGGATGATGTTGGAGGATAGGTAGGATGTTTGGGGTGGAATTGGTGGAGGTGTTGGGGGGTGGGAAGGTGGAGGAGGAGATGAATAAGGCTTTTGAGCGGGTGAGTATGAGGGCCAGCGAGGAAATAGAGGTGAGGAAAAGAAGGAGGAGGAGGAGGAGGAGGAGGAGGAGGAGGAGGAGGAGGAGGAGGAAGTGGTTGTGGATGAAGGGGTGGGGATGTGGTTGATGAAGAGTAAATAGAGAAAATTGAAGACGACATTGAAAAGAGGGATGTGGAGAAGGAAGTCAAGGAGGTGCACAAAGAAGAGGAGGATAAGGGGTAAAAAGAATTGAACGGGGTAAATCGACGTTGTCGATACTATGTGATGATAGAGCAAACAAACAGAGCAATTGGGCAACAAGAGGATAGGGTAGCATAGCATTATCGAAGCGTCGACTGTCTCTGGGTTAGCCAGAGCCTTCACAGCGTGGCATGAATACAGGAAGAATAAACAGGGAGAACAAACAGGGAGAAATGGTGGTTCAGAGTTTAGGACATAGAGGTAGTATCGCATAAAGGGCAATCTCCGCCCGACCACAGCGAAGACCACGAGAGCATCGCCATGCATCTCAAGAAGCCCGGCCAGCATCATCAAGTGGGAAACTGGCAATTATAGGTAGTTAATGATACGTGCTTAGAACCTCTATAGTGCCTAATGGTTTTACCTAGAGGCAGGCATGAGCATCAAAACGATAGCAAAGTCCTGAGACTATTCCGCCGTGTTCACACCCATTTCATGCCTACATCTATCCCTCACTGAAAGACCCATACCACTCATAGGACATACAATCCGAGAGAGTACCTCACAAAGATAGAGCACTGCAATAAAACCGGATCGTTGGTTATGGATTCCTCAGATGACAGCAGCATCACCAGTGCACGATAGCAACAAGCAAATTAATCATACTCTCCTTCATTCGCATCTAACCATCAAAACCGACTAGCTCCGATTTCTCGAAAACGATATGTAGGTACAATACAAAAGTGATTACAAACGCGCAGCGAAACCAGGACTCCTTCTCTATCCTTTCCATTCTTCATCGCTTCCCCCTTCATCCCTCCATTCCACCGGTGCAGCTCATCTCTTAGAACACCACCTCCATGTCCTCTTCAACTCCAACTAACTTCTTTGATGCCATCAGCCCAGACCAAAGCCCAATAAACAACCCTGAGCCTATGCCTGTTGGCCTTTGTACTTCTCGGCGAGTGCCTTCCAACCTTCCCTTCCAATTTCTTCCATTTTCTCTCCCTCCACATTTCTCCCCGTCTATGTCCGTCCTCTCTCCTCCTTCTTTCTCCTAAGAAAGTAGAACAGACAGTCGTTGAAGAATGGAAACAGAACCCCGACAACCGCCGAACCGGATCACAAGTCAAATTCCTACTCCTCCTCATTCCGATATCTAAGCGGTCTCTGTCTCTTTCTGTGGCTTCCTCCTACTCCTTCTTCTTTTTCTCCCTTCGGCGATGGTGCTGAACGTTGTGTTTTGCCCCTGGTTTCCTTGGACGTGGTTGTTGCCTTGGACGACGCAGTTGCTGAAGTAGCTGCTGCTGCCGCCGCTGATTTTGTCTCCTTGGAGGCTTTGGGTTTGGGATTGGGTGTTTTGCGGGTGCTAGTGCTGGCGTTGCTGGTGCTAGTGGCGGTGGTGGTGATACTCCGCCGAGTGAGTTTCCGTTCGGTCTTATTTTTGCTACCACTGGCGGTAGTGGTGGTTGCGGTGCTATTTTGTCTCGTAATTTTGTCTTGAGACTGAGACTGGTTCGATCGCTGCCGTAAAATCTTTCTACCCACCACTGGAGGAGCCCCACTAGTTGATTTTGCCGGCGACGATGCTTGTTGCGGACGACGAGGACGCAGCCGTTTGACGGGGGACTGGTCTTCTTTTTCAATTTCTTCGCGGTTGCCATCGCTTTCACTCCCCTCGTCAGCAGAGCCGGATTCGAAGGCAGCAAAGGCAGGACCAGAAGCAGCACCACCATCCTTGGCGTCGTAATTGTTAGATACGTCTTCCTCTTCTTTCTCTTCATCAACTTCATGGTCGCCAGCATCATCCTCGTCTTCGACATCAACACCAGCATCAGCATCGCCACCATCACCCTCGCCCTCACTTTCGTTGTCGTCGTCGCCCTCGTCCTCCTCATCCGAGCGGGAGCCAGGTCCTTCACCACCCCGCCCCTTTTCATCTTCCTCCCCTTCCTCCTCCTCCTCTTCATCCTCCCCAGAAGCAGCAGAAGCGACATCCTCCTCCCCTTCCTCCTCCTCCTCTTCATCCTCCCCAGAAGCAGCAGAAGCGACATCCTCCTCCCCATCATCTTCGTCGTTATCAGAAGTAAACGGCTGGAAGTTTGCCGCTGTGTGGTACAGACTACTACTACTCTCTGTCTGCAGCTGCTGGATCTCCTGCCCCTGCCCCTGCCCCTGCCGAGCCTGTTGCTGTTGAGCATTCGCCGTCGCTCCCGCTGCTGCAGCCCTCAACAATTGTTGAGCCCGAATTTGAGCCTGGGCGGCAGCATTGTGCGTAGTATGATGAGCGCGCAAAGCATGTACCGCCGTCATACCACTACCACCTGGTGATCTGGTGACGGTGACGCCCAGAGGCTTGATTTTCATTGTTGCTGGGGAGGCGAGGGCTTTGGCTTTGGAGGCGGCGGTGGCGGTAGCGGCGGCGTGGGAGGAGCGGGAAGGGTGGGTGTGGGTGGTTCTGTTTCTGGTTCTGCTTGCGTTGGACGATGGCGCTGTAGTGGTGGTTTTCTGCCTTTTTGATGCTTGGTTCTGGTTTTGGTTGGATTCGGACTCGGACTCCGAAGCTAAGGAGGGTTCAGCGTCGGACCCTGACGCAGAAGAAGAGTTCTCATCCATGGAGTAAACATCCGCTTCAGCCGCTTTGCGCTTCTTGCCTCTGTTGGGGGAGGGGCCACTGGGGCCGGGTACTGAATGTTGTCTGTGCGGGTGCGGGTTTACGGCGGATGCAGAGGCAGAAGAGGATCCCGACACCGACCCAGACCCAGCACCAGATACAACACCAGACGTAGACCCAGATGCACTCCCACCACCACTCCCACCACCAATACTTTCCTTCAGCCTATCCCAATGACTACCACCAGCCGTGGTCGATTCCGAAGCCGAAGCAGACCCACTATTAGCCTGCCTCACCGTCTTCCTCGGTTTCCTCCCAGCACCAGGACGGGCGCCACCTCTATTAGAGCGTTTCTTTCCTTGCCCTTCTTGGTTGCCTTCTGCTTCATCGTCACCGTCACCATCACCGGGTTGAGATGGAGCGGGAGTAGAGGTGGAGGTAGACGCTGCGGTTGTGTAAACTGATGCTGATATTGATGTGGCGCGGGAGGTGTTATTTATTGCTGCGGTGGTCGTGGCAGTTGCGGTGGTCGTGGTTTGCGCTGCTGTGGTTCTCAACTGTCGCCTACGACGGGCAGTAACCCTCGAAGGCGAAAGCGGCGCGTCGCTATCTTCTGACTCGTCCTCCTCATCATGCTCGGCCTGACTGTCACTTATCTCCGAGACGGCTCTAGTGCGGCGACTGCGAGTCCGTTGACCAGAGGTGCCATCAGCATCAGCCATCGGGACATCACCATCACCATCTTCATCACCATCTTCATCAGCCTCTGCCTCTTCTTCCTCTGCAGCTGAACCTTCATCCTCCTCCTCCTCCTCGGGACTAGGAGTCTTCTTCTTCCTCCCAGCACCAGGCCTCTTCCCACCGCGCTTCCTCCTCTTCCTACCCCCCGGAAAATAAGGATCCTCATCTTCATCATCCTCCTCCTCCTCATACGAGGGAACGGGATCCTTAATCCACGTTTCATCCTCATCATCATCACTGGGAGGAATCTCCATCACAGCCGTCTTGCGAGCGCCGCGCGCTTGGCCTTGAGCTTTAGCTTTGCCTTTGGCGGTGCTGCTAGCCTTGGTGGTTGCTTTGCGCGCCGTTCCTTGAGCGAGACTACTACTGCCTCTCTTGCCTTTGGATTTGGGAGTGGTGTCATTTTCGCCGTCTCCATCCTGATCTTGGAGCAGCTTCTTGGTGAGATTTGGGAAATTGTCTCCGTAGTTGAAGAAGAGCTCTTCGCCGGCTTTGATGTCACGAAGTGCAGTGAACTTGATGCGGTACTCATTGTTCACGTACACGATTTTGGGTGTGATGTTGCAAGCTTTCTTGTCGCTTTCCGAGGCATGGTTGATGTACCGGGAGAGATTGCCGTACATGGCTGCGTCGACCCAGATGCCTTCGTGCTCCAGCAGCGTGAATAGATACGAACTAGTTCCTTGGGACCCGAACCCTTCTCCCCGACGGGCTTCCCGACGCACGCCTTCGTCGTGCGTGATCAGCTCGCCGGTGTACTCAATCACGAACTCATCTTGGGAAATGTCTTCGGCAGTGAAGAGGCCGTAGCCGCACCCTTCTAACTGGGACTTGCCGAGCAATACAGTCTTAGATGTTCCCCGCTGGAGACTAACATTCTGACACCCCGTCGAATGCAAAGCCTCATCATGGGCATTATCCGGATCCGCTCTTTCTTTCGCTCCGCACCCCTTGCACACGACGGGATCACACTCACGGTTGAGCATAATGCAGATACAAGGCTTTCCTTCCTTCTGTCTTTGAATACAAGTCTTGCCCGTCGAGTGACACGCGCAACCGGTAAACTTGAGGGCGCACTCCTCTACCGTGCACTGGCAGAAACGATCACAGAGTAAAGGACGGGGAGAAGCGTTGGCGCAGGGACAGGCCCGGTTTTCTTTGGTGCAAGGACCGTCGTGATGGCACGGTTCGGTGATCTCGCGGATGGAGTGCTCGTGCGTGGCGGTTTGGTCTTGCCAGTCGCCCATGAGACACTTCTTGCGGCGGTCGTACCAAGAGAGGGATTTGACTTTGGCTGGCGGACCGCCCTTGGGGCCGGTTTTTGGGCGAGGTGGTGAGACGTGCGGGAGGGAGAGGTCAAGTTCTTTGATCTTGCGGTAGACTTCCCAGCATTTGCGGCCTAAGATGGAAGCCACCACACATTGCGCTTTGAGAGTCTGACTGTGCCCGACACTGACAAACATATCCTCCAAGACAGAGATTTCGCTGTTAGCCCAAGGGGTGACGGGGGCGGCAGCAGGACCAACGTCGTAGTGCCGGTAGCAGGCGTTGTGGCAGGGGAGGTGAAGAGCCTTCTTGGAGGCTGCAGCGACAGCTTCCTCGTCGCCGCCCATGGAGGCGACTTGGTCGGCCCACTTCCGCTTGAGAGCCCGGATGACACCGCCGACGCTATCAAGGGAAAATGTCCGGTGGTAGTTGTGGGCGTCGATGTCACCATGCTCGCAGTCGTGGCTGAAGCAGACGTTGCAGCCCAGAACCGCGTAACTTGAAAGCGAGGCCTCGACTTTTGGCAGCAGACCGTTGCTGTCTGATTGGTCACGTTGGGGATTGGCTGGAGGGGGTGTCTCTTTTGCACGCTTCTCGTCAACGACGGTCTCACGCTTTTCGAGGAGCAGAACATCTCGAAGGGTAATGGAACGCTCGGGGTCGGTGTTGTTTCCGAACACGTTGTTAAATGCCAGGCTAAAGATCCGTGCCGCCTCCACGGCCTTTGGCGACAAAATGGCATCGTCCCTGTAGGTATTGAGAAGAACGTCCTTTTGTTGTTGTGTGATGTGTGCTTTGTTTTCCTCCTGGCTCAACATGTAGCGGATCAGCGTCGGTCTGCCACAAACAACATCGAGGCCTAGTTGCTTGAGCCATGGCTCAATGTACATGGAGAGTGTGGCGGTAAATTCATCCCGGACACGCTTATTATTTTTCTGTTGCCTGTTTTCGGTCTTGAACCCAGACTGAGTGTCCAACTTGTCCAATTCATTGAGCCAGTTGATGTAATCTCTCTCGTCCACTGAGTCTGGATCCACGTCCCGGAGATGAGGAACAAAGGTGAGCATTGTATTTGGAACCAAGATGTTCTTCTTGATCTCCGTATGATGAAACCTGTATTTGGGGACAGCCTCCTTGTCGGTCTTGATCTTGACGACCGGGCACTTGAAAGCCTTGGTGGAGGCCTTGGGCTTTCCATTGTCACCGTGGTGAAGCTTAAGTTTGAACGCCATGGTTTCCACCCCGCCTTCCGAGACAGAAGTGGCGTCGGAAGTAGTAGCAGGAGCGCTTAGGGCCGGCATGTCAGCGAAGACATCAAAGTCGCTTAGATGCTTTGGCTCTGGGGCCATCTGTTCGGCCTCATCGAGTAGATATTCAACATAACGAGCATGGTCTTCGCCTACAGTGGCAATAAAGGACTCGAGCTTTGACTCTATGTCCTGTACTGTCAAATTTGGAGCCTCAGGAGGCTGGGTGGCCGGAGCGTTCTGAAAACTACCTTCACTTGACATAGAGGCTGCCGAAGCTGAAGCTGGATGTTGGGCAATGAACTCGGAGGTTGACATTTGCGGTTGCGGCTGTGGTTGTGATTGTGGTTGTGGTGGTAATGTCGTGGACGCCAATAATGGTTGTGGGATATCGGGCCCTGATGGCTGTGACTGAGACACCCTAGCTCCTGATGATTGCGGCTGTGATAACCGAGACGGTGTTGGTTGTGATAGAAGTAACCCAGACCTAGGAGGTTGAACAGCTGGTCTAAATAGTGGTTGAGGAGGAGCCTTGGAAACATTATTGGCAGGATAAGGTTGCTGTATTCTCGGTTGAGGGTCATTAACCTGACCAGAAGTTGGCTGAGATGCAGGTTGAAAAGAGGGTCTGGATGGAGCGTTGAATATGTTCCTGCCTACATTGGGCGGCGGTATCCTCGTTTCTCTCTGGACATGCCCGGGCGGGGCTTGAGAACTTGGTTGCCTAGGGGGCTGATACGGAGGCTTGAACACACTACTGGGCATAGGGGGTTGCAGTGGACTAGGGCGCTGCCCCGGACCGGGAGTTGTTTGTGAGGCGGTTCTGAGAGGAGCCTGGGATGAGATGGAAGACGATGGGTTGTATGATTGTGGTTGGGATTGTGGATACCTTAACTGGCTATTTTGGTGTTGATTAGGTGCAGCTTTGGGAGCGGTTTGTGAAGGGGCCTTGAATATGCTTCCGACTATGGAGTTTGATGACTGTCCCTGGGAAGCCGATATCATATGTCCTCCTTCTGGGACTCTAGTAGGAGCAGATGAGCCGGCGCTTTTCCTAGCAGGTCCAAATATGAGCTTGAGTAGAGGGGGGTGCGGTCTCCTGGGCTCTTCATTCTGAACTTGAGCGGGAGGTTTTTCGAGAACAGGTTTGGTTGACGTGGGCTTGGACATAGTCTTTACTGTAGGCTTGGGTTGTGTTGAAGGTGGCCTCATAGTCTCGCGGTCGTTAATGGTATCTTTATTGGGGCTGCATGTGGTCTCTTTACTGCGGCTAGTGCCGCTGCTGTTGACTTTGCTGCTGCTCTCACCACTGTCACTGCCACTTCCAGCCCTGGTGTTGTTGGTTTTGGTTCCGCTGCCGTCTTGGTTGCTGCTGGAGGTCGTTCTCTCTGGAGGTGATGATGACTTTCTGACGGGCGAGTGACTGGAATGCTTTCTGTGCTCCTTCTCGATGATGATTTCCACTGGGGACGGCTGTCTCGGTATTATCGTCGGCCGTTTCCACAGCAAACCTCTGCCTCTGCCAAGACTGGGATTCAAGTCTTCTCGGTAGTGGATGGAGCCATTGAAGGTGATGCCCTCTGTTGGAGCGTTTGCTCTGACCACCGCTGCTACAACCTCCACGCCATCATGCTCGTCGTCCGAACTGCTGGAGCCGGCATCCTTGGACGATTCATCGGTGAAACGGTCAGCCAATGAGAATGGATCGGGCACTGGCATCGCTTCAGCTTTCCGTCAGGAGAAGTCTCTTTGGTGTTGCAGACCCGTACCAACAACGCATCCCCTTTGATCCCAGTCTGATGAGTTGCCTACCGACCGGGATGCATTCAACCAGAACCACCCAACTTCAAGCTGTGAATTTTCGTTCACCCCTAAAGACCTGTCGCCGTCCTCCGAATGGTCGATTTTCTCATCTCAAACTCAGATTGGCCGATTGAGTTTTTCGATCGCATCAGATAATACTCGGTAGTCTTGTTGTCGGTTTGAAAAATGGAGCTCGTAATTGGTCCGGTTGCCGTCAATGAAGGTGATGAGGGATAAGACGCGTGAGGTTGTTGCGACGCGATTCAAGACATTCCGACCAGTAGAAAGTTGAAATCATAGAGTGGGAGTGAAGGTCAGTGAACCTTGAGGGTTAAGAGTGAGGGTATGACATTTCAGTGCACGAGCCATGTCAAATTGGATAGGCAGTTGTGTCTGTGGGGTTAGGGTTACATGTAGTGTCATGGCGAGTGTCTACAAATAATTACACCTTCGGATGGCTCTTCCTTTTCTAATCGTCTAATTGTTCCCTTTGCATCAGTTCTTTGGTCGATACCATGAAACAACTGAGCTGACTTGCTCTTCTCACTTAAACCACATGACCTCTGTTCATCCACGGTGTTAGACAGTAGAGGTACATGAGATGGCAGAGATGAGGTTAAGGTGTCTAAGTCTCCAGTTGGTCTTGGCATCCAAAAGTCTTTGTCTTTTCTTGACTTTGCATCAATCCCAATTCAGAAAGAAGCCATCCACAACCGGTTCAGTCGGAGTCGGTGATGACGGCGTTGACTTTGCTTAGTGAGATGTACGTCGGCGGGACGTGTGATGAACCAACGTCATCTTCCGGCTCCGGACTATGTAGGCGCTATCGACACTATAGGGCACTAGCCACTAACAAAGAAACCGATTCTGTTCCAAGACATTCCAGGTTGGCCATCGACTTCCGTCAGCAAAATCTCTTTAGAGCATATTAAGGTTCCTCTCCTGTAAGATCTTCTCATGATCCGAAACAGGGAACGGGATTTCCCTAACAACCAGCGTTCATCCCGGTGTCCATATGGCAGCTCCGTGCTCCAGGCTGTCGGGATTCGGAAACATTCAACATGTCAAAGCAGACCGGGAGTTGTCTGCCAGTTAGAAACAGCTTTAAGAACCATAACACCTTTTGTTAATCTTTGCCCAGAATCAAGGTGTGTAGGTGACGGCTTCATCTGATATGAGTCGGGATAGAATGATGTGAAATGCACATGAAAAGAGTGAGAAGATCATCACATTCCACTTGGCCGGACACTGCGGAGTGAGTGCAAACCCGATGCAGGTAATTGTTAGGGCAGCTGCACTGTCGATGCGCTGAGATGCACTGCCGATGACGAGTGGGGACGTCCCCTTTTGGTGGCAACCCCCCTGTCCTTCTTCTCAATAGGGGAAAGTGAGTTTGGGCCTTTTGCAGTGCCGCCTTCTGTAGAGGTTGCACACCGACGTCATCTTGGCCTGGATCTGCCGGCACGAGCATTCGACGGTTCGAGAGCCCAGAACTGGAACTTGTCTGGGCTTTTCCAGGTCTCCAGACTGCCATCAAAGGCCAGATGAACTCCCGTCGCGTTGATTAGAAAAGGAAATCCTGCTCCCGGATTGCTTCATTGGTTTTCCTTTCCCGTTTCATTCCACCAACTCTCTCCTCTCGTCCGCCATTTGGATTCCAACCCTCGAGATCTCCATCCACCATCAACATTGCCCTGACAAGGTGCTGCTTACCGCCCAAATAATCCAACCCAGAGAATCCCCCGACTCACACCGTCACCTGAACTGTCCTACATCAACATCATCTCACCACAACACATCACACCACCTTGTGATCGACGACTTGAAAACCCGACGACCATCGATACCCCAATCATCCCCGTAATACCAGACAAACCCTAAACCACCATGCATCGAACCTACTCTATGCGCGCCACCAGGGCGCCAACCGCCTCTCAGATCCAGAACCCCCCTCCACCGCCATCATCCACAAAGTCGGGACGTCTCTTTGGCCGCGGCGGAATTGGTGAGCTTGTCCACCCTTATTTCCTTTGCGCAACATATAAAGTCAAAATCGAGCAGCACGGCTCATACCCTGTGTGAACGTTAACAGGAGGGCTAGGACATGCTCTACGACGCAACGCCGCCGGCGCCTTTGGGCCCGATCTCGCCAAGAAGCTGTCCCAGCTGGTCAAGATGGAGAAGAACGTGATGCGCAGTTTGGAAATGGTGGCCAAGGAGCGCATGGAGGTCGCCCAACAGCTCTCGCTCTGGGGCGAGGCCTGCGATGAGGATGTGTCCGATGTTACAGACAAGCTTGGTGTGTTGCTTTACGAAATCGGCGAACTCGAGGATCAGTACGTCGATCGCTACGACCAGTACCGCGTCACCATGAAGAGTATTAGGAATATCGAGGCCTCGGTGCAGCCCAGCAGAGACAGTAGGTGCCCCTTATTGTCCCAACTCTTAATACTATGCAACACTAACGCCCCACGAGGAAAGCAAAAAATCACCGACCAAATCGCCCAGCTCAAGTACAAAGAGCCCAATTCCCCTCGTATCGTCGTCCTCGAACAGGAACTCGTCCGCGCCGAAGCCGAGTCGCTCGTCGCCGAAGCCCAGCTATCCAACATTACGCGTGAGAAGATCAAGGCCGCCTACACCTACCAATTCGACGCCCTGCGTGAGCACTGCGAGAAAGTCGCCATCATTGCTGGCTACGGCAAGCACCTCTTGGAACTCATCGACGACACCCCCGTCACGCCCGGCGAGACCCGCCCCGCTTACGATGGCTACGAAGCCTCCAAGGCCATCATCCAGGACTGCGAAGACGCTCTCACCAACTGGGTCACGCAGAACGCGGCGGTCTCAGCTAAGCTGTCGACCCGTTCCAGGACGCTCAGCCAGCGGAGGAGGAATAACATCAAGGCGAGGACAGAGGGTGGCACAGGACAGGGACATGATCTGTCGGGCCAGGACGCCCCGCTTAATGATCGGGACTCGTGGGTGCCGGCTCATCAGCACAAGGAGGTGGCGGATTATGATGTGTCGGAGGAAGAAGAGGACGATGATGAGGATGAGGAGGATGATATTGATGCACCGGGCAGCCACTCCTTGCTGGATAGCGAGAGCGGGATCAATGGCGAGAGCGGACATCATCAGCGTGGGAGGAACCAGGAGCCTGTTGCTGCCTGAGAGGTGCGGTGATGGGTGGCTGGAGCGCGACGATCTGGGGAGGCTCTGCTGATGGTTTTTTGACGATATTAAGTGTCAAGGGCACTTGCGGAGTCTCCATTGATGACTTTGATCTATCAAACCTCCAATAGGATCGGACGAAAGTCGGCAACAGGAGCAAAGCCTCGAACACAAAATGCACAGAAAAACCACACGAACCGGGAGCTGGGATGGGTTGGCAGGATTCTTTAAGCGACACTCTTTATACCTGTACTCTTCTTAGTCTGTCTGAACCTGAGATGGAACGGACAGACGCGCGCAGGCAGGTTATAGTCTGCATAATTGGTAATGATAAGGTTTAGGTTGGGTTTTGGATCGGATGGTATGAATCAAAGTGAGATGATACCTCTGGGGGCATGGAAAGAACGACGGACAAGGTAGTTAATGATGATTGCGCTATGGTTATGTTCATTCCTAGGCGGTAGCTTTTTGTGTACCATTATTCCCAGTTTTATGACATTGGATTCGGATGTTTTCTGTAAAATGTGGGTGCTGTCTGGTGGTATCTTTACCGTCGATTACCCATTATAGATCCTTATAGGACATAACACCCTAGAATCAACAAGTAGCTTCCAAACGGCAGTGGCCGATGTCAGAAGACAATGATCGTCAACATTCCAAACAGGAGGTTCTTCCCTAAATCAAAGTCATGAAAGACACAATCGCCGTATCAAAGTCTTGTTTTACAGAGTATAGGTTTTGTTTAACTATTATGTGAAGGGCGCTATATCACAAACTGACAAGAAGAAGAGGTTATGTCGATCGACGGTGAAGAGAAAAGAGCCGCCAAGGGGACTCTTGACTTTGAAGCCGCGGTAGGCATTCGCATTTAATATCAACGTGAAACATCTGTTGAACTGATATTTGAGCAAAGGAGAACAAAAACATACTAGAAAAATAACTGACTCGAGGTTTCAACAAAACCAAAAGAAGGAAGGGTATATGATAGCTTCTCGATCTTGACCGACTGGGTGAGAATTGATCGTAGTGTTGAAGAAAAACGCAAAAAATAATGATCGCGGCAGGGCTCGAACCTGCGATCCTCTGCGATTACGATGTAAAGCAGATGCCTTAACCACTGGGCCACGCAACCGTTATTATTGACTGTATTTGGACAATATCTTATAAGCATTGAAAACAAGGGTACCCCGGCAGACATTGCCGGAACCACCCCTCTAGCCGGCATTGGCGCGAACTTCAGCTCTTGAAACAGCGGGGTCAGACTCGAAGCTCCAAGACCATCACGGTTCACGAAGCTGCACCACTGTGCTTCGCGAGAACCCCCAACTCAACAATTTCCTGGGGAAAACACCATCTCTCACCAATTGCCCACCATGAAGTCCTTCCGCGCCGCAAATGCGCTCCTGCGCATTAACAGCGCTGCCTCCAATGCCATCTCCCGGTTCGTCACCCCACGCCATCATCACCCAAAAAACCCATTTGTTTACTTTCCTCCCCAAAGACCAAGCTAACAAACCACCACAGCGCCGCCCCTCTAGTATCCGTCTCCGGTTCTCCCGCCTGCCAATGCCTTCTGACCCCCCGCGCGACTCTCCCCCAGAGCCAATTGGCCGTCTGCCCTTTCTCGACAACCCCCATTCGGCCCGGCAAGAAAGACAAGAAATCCAAGCGCGGCGGCGGCGGCGAGGAAGTTGAAGAGCCCGCTCGTGGCGGAAAGAAAGACAAGAAGGGCGGCAAGTCCTCCTCCAGCAACAATGCCCCCGCAGAAGAGTCGTCGTCAAACGAACCCAAAGACCCCAACCGCCCCGTCCCCTCCGCCGAAACCCCCTACGACCTCTCGGACCTGACCTACGCCTTCGACCGCGCCGACAAGCACTACCTGGACAGTCTCAAGACATTCCGCTCCGGCTCGCGCTTCAACGCCGACTCCATCGGCTCCTTACCCATCTTCCCAGACAAGAAGGACACCTCTCTCACCTACCCCCTTCGCGATTTGGCAACAGTAGCCCAAGTCTCCGGTTCGGGACGCAAGTGGAGCATCCTCTGCTTTGACGAATCCTCCGTCAAACCCATCATGAGCGCCGTGCAAAAGTCGCCGGATTTCAACCAGCAGCCACAACGGAGCGAGGAGAATCCCCTCGAGCTAACGATTACGGTGGAACCCGAGAGGGCGGAGGATTTGCAGAAGAGGGTCAAGGAGTTGTGTCAGCAGTGGAGGGACAAGCTGAGGGCGGAGAGTCATAAGCGCGAGGCGCTGCATAAGAAGTGGAAGCAGCAGGAGAAGATACTGGAGGATGATGTGAAGGCGTTGAAGGGGAAGGTGCAGAAGATGCAGGATGAGAGGATGAAGGGGGTGGCGGTGAGGGAAAAGGAGGTTTGTAATGCTGTTATGGCTAGGAAGTGAGTTTTGGGGGTTGGAAGGGGGGGGGGGGGATTTCTTGTGTGTATTACTATCTTTGTGTTATGGTGGAGGGCATTGTTGGGACGGATTACCCTGCCCTGCTCCGGAGTCGGAATACCATTGGCTTTATACTGTAGTTGCTTGAGACTCCAGAGTTCGTGTGAACAAATTTATGGGTGAATGGTAACAACATTCACCGCGGGCATCTGAAGGTTGGACCTTGTTGTACTTGACTTGCTAACAGACTGTGAAATGTTTACGACTGGACCTGAGTATCCCGTAAATCTGTTATCCATATGCTCTTTCGGGGGCTGCTTTGTAAAATCATCAATAGTGAAGTTTTACGTTAAAGCAACCCAGACCACAAGAGCAATATATTGTCTTTCGTAATCCAAATCTCATACTATTGTTTGGGCTCCAACCAAGGCAGAAAGCTTGAAGGTACTGCACAAGACTTTCACAACTACTACCTTTTTCTTTCCCAGGCACAAGAGGACGGTCGATACGGGTATTCGTAATGTTACAGCTGGACCAATATATCCCAGTCCTCTATCTGTTTTTACATAAAACCTCCTCTCCTCTCCTCTCCTCTCTCCTCCCAAGCTACCCTGGACTCAAGCCTTCTTCTGAGCCTGCGCAGGAGCCGCCGCCCTCGGCTGACCAGCCGCAAGCAACTGGTTCAACTTGGCCTTAAACTTATCCGCATCACTCGGCGCATAGCTAAACGTTCCTCCCTGGTACTTCTCCACCATCGCCACCGTATCCGTCAGACTCTCCACATACTTGGGCGCCTCATACTTGCCCAGCACGCTCGTCTCCAAGATCTTCATCTTGGTCTTCTTCTCCGGGCCCTGGGAGACTGCAAACTTATCGAGGGACTCATGCAACCACTCCTTCTCCTCAACACTTGAAAAGAAAACAGGCTTCTTCTCGTGCACGTACCGGTGCTTGATAGCCTTGGGATCGCTCGTCACGCCAGACTCGGTGTTGAAGGGCAGACCACCACCAAGGATACGCATCGTTCGCAGCGCGGACTCGACCTTGCCGAGGTTGGCGTCCGTCGCCATCGGCGGGCCGTAGCCCAACAGCGTGTCGGGCGTAAGCTTGGGCACGTACTCGGTTACCTTGCCTTGCTCCAACCCGCGCAGGAACTCCTTCTCTTCTTCCGTGGGGGGCGCGTCGTAGTCCTCGCCTCTGGACCTCTTCTCTCCTCTCTTCTCGCCGGCCGGTCGCGGCCTCCTCGCGGCAAAGCCAGGTCTGCGAGCAGCGCCAGCGGCACCAGGT